>OZ019982.1:3606115-3611115 GCA_963970395.1 Ephialtes manifestator | reverse complement strand
AAGAAATCTTCAAGAAGACACCCTGTTGTTTTGGGTAGTGTCGGATTTTTACCGACTAAAACTCCGCCGCCGTCTCCACACGTTACGCTGGTACCGCTTTCGCATAACCGCAGCATACCGTGCTTATTGCTCTCCCCGAGCTTCCTTCTATTCTGCATTTGATTTTCATGCACTGGCTTCTTCTGAACTCAGGTGTCTCGGACTTGCACCGGATTCCTATTCGTTTCGATTCGCGCTTTGGCATTTCTTTCCGCCTCTTCTTTCTTTTTCATTATTTTTGTAATGAAAGACTGCACTATATCCCAGGTGTGTTCGGACCTCAATATCACCTCCATGAAGTTCCTTTCCTCCAGTTCTGTGCCGAGTTGTTCCTTAAGAATAATTCGGTCATTTTCCGTCGCTGGACAACCGAAAACCGTGTGCCTCGCATCGTCCGGAACCTTGCCACATTCGTAGCATTCTGCGGTGTCGGTTTTGCGAAACTTCTCCAGATATGCGTTAAAACAGCCATGTCCGCTTAGCGCTTGCGTAAGGTAGTATCCTATTTGTCCATGCTTTCTATTGCACCATGTGTCGACCTTTGGGATGATTTCGTAAGTCCACCTTCCAGACGAGTCTCCGTCCCACCGTGCTTGCCATCGCTCCATGAGCCTCTGCCGGGCTCTTTGCCTTACCGTTTCTTTCATGTGTTCTCTTTCTTGCCCCTGGGTGTACTGGGCTAAATCCGCGTAGATCTCTTGCTTTTGCAGAATAAGCAGATCGATTGGGGGAGTACTCGAAAGCACAAGTGTGGCTCCTTCTGAGACAGTTCGATATCCAGATATTACTCTCAAAGCACTCCGTCTCTGTACAGAGGCCAGTCTGCGTTTTGCTCCTACCTTGTTTGCAGCGGCCGCCCATATTTCGGCCCCGTACAAAATTTGGGCGTGGATGACGCTGTTTAGTAGCCTTCTCTTCTCCTCTCTGGGCCCCTTTATATTTGGCATTAATCGCGCTAGAGATGCCGCTGTCGCCGCCGCCTTTTCAGTTGTTTTAATAATGTGGTCTACGTAGCGGACTGCGTTATCCACTTGTACTCCCAAGTATCTGACGGACCTGGACCATGGTATACTTTGCCTTTCTAGAAGCAGATTTGGTGGTGTGAAAATCCTTTTATCGGTTATCAGTACGGCTTCTGTTTTATGTACTGCCAACTCCAGTTCATTTTCCTTGAGCCATTTGCTGGCACGACGGAGGCTCTCATTCGCTATTACTTCCAAGGTGCCTGGCGTCCTCGCCGTAACGACTAGAGCTACATCATCTGCGAAACCTATTATAGTCGCGTCTTTTGGGATATCTAGGTTTAACAGGCCATCATACATTACGTTCCACAAAAAGGGACCTAATACAGATCCTTGTGGAACGCCAGCAGTTACCTCATACTCAACTGGGCCATCCTCCGTGGTGTACATAAGGGTTCTATCGCTCAGGTAGCTGCCTATCATCCGTTCTAGGTATTTCGGTGTCTGCCTTTTCGCTAGAGCCCCCATAATGATGCTCCACTTTGCCGAGTTAAACGCATTTTTAACGTCCAGTGTCACAAGTGCACAGAAGCCTTTCGTCTTCCAGTTCCCTTGTTTCACTTTGTCCGCCCACTCAATAACTTTTGTGTGTCTGTGTGTCTCTGTGTGTGTCTGTGTGTGTGTCTGTGTGTGTCTCTGTGTGTGTCTGTGTGTGTCTGTGTGTGTGTCTGTGTATGTCTGTGTGTGTGTCTGTGTGTGTCTCTGTGTGTGTCTCTGTGTGTGTCTGTGTGTGTCTGTCTGTGTGTGTGTCTGTGTGTGTCTGTCTGTGTGTGTCTGTGTGTGTCTGTGTGTGTGTGTGTCTGTATGTGTCTGTGTGTGTGTGTGTGTGTGTGTCTGTCTGTGTGTGTGTCTGTGTGTGTCTGTGTGTGTGTCTGTGTGTGTGTCTGTGTGTGTGTCTGTGTGTGTGTCTGTGTGTGTGCCTGTGTGTGTGTCTGTGTGTGTGTCTGTGTGTGTGTCTGTGTGTGTGTCTGTGTGTGTGTCTGTATGTGTGTCTGTGTGTGTGTCTGTGTGTGTCTGTGTGTGTGTCTGTGTGTGTCTGTGTGTGTGTCTGTGTGTGTCTGTGTGTGTCTGTGTTTGTGTCTGTGTGTGTCTGTGTGTGTGTCTGTGTGTGTCTGTGTGTGTGTTTGTGTGTGTCTGTGTGTGTCTGTGTGTGTCTGTGTGTGTCTGTGTGTGTGTCTGTATGTGTCTGTGTGTGTGTCTGTGTTTGTGTGTGTGTCTGTGTTTGTGTCTGTGTGTGTCTGTGTGTGTCTGTGTGTGCGTCTGTGTGTGTCTGTGTGTGTGTCTGTGTGCGTCTGTGTGTGTGTCTACGCGTGTCTGTGTGTGTCTGCGCGTGTCTGTGTGTGTCTGTGTGTGTCTGTGTGTGTCTGTGTGTGTCTGTGTGTGTCTGTGTTTGTCTGTGTGTGTCTGTGTGTGTCTGTGTGTGTCTGTGTGTGTCTGTGTGTGTCTGTGTGTGTTTGTGTGTGTCTGTGTGTGTCTGTGTGTGTCTGTGTGTGTCTGTGTGTGGCTGTGTGTGTCTGTGTGTGTCTGTGTGTGTCTGTGTGTGTGTCTGTGTGTGTCTGTGTGTGTCTGTGTGTGTCTGTATGTGTGTCTGTGTGTGTCTGTGTTTGTGTGTGTCTGTGTGTGTCTGTGTGTGTCTGTGTGTGTCTGTGTGTGTGTCTGTGTGTGTGTCTGTATGTGTCTGTGTGTGTGTGTGTCTGTGTGTGTGTGTGTGTCTGTGTGTGTGTGTGTCTGTGTGTCTGTGTGTGTGTCTGTGTGTGTGTCTTTGTGTGTCTGTGTGTGTGTCTGTGTGTGTGTCCGTGTGTGTGTCCGTGTCCGTGTCTGCGTGTGTGTCCGTGTGTGTGTCTGTGTGTGTGTCTGTGTGTGTGTCCCTGTGTGTGTCTGTGTGTGTGTCCGTGTGTGTGTCTGTGTGTGTGTCCGTGTGTGTCTGTGTGTGTGTGTCCGTGTGTATGTGTGTGTGTGTTTGTGTGTGTGTCTGTGTGTGTGTGTGTGTCTGTGTGTGTGTCTGTGTGTGTGTGTCTGTGTGTGTGTGTGTGTCTGTGTGTGTGTGTGTCTGTGTGTGTCTGTGTGTGTGTCTGTGTCTGTGTGTGTGTGTCTGTATGTGTCTGTGTGTGTGTGTGTGTGTGTGTGTGTGTGTGTGTCTGTGTGTCTGTGTGTGTGTGTGTGTCTGTGTGTGTGTCTGTGTGTGTCTGTGTGTGTGTGTCTGTGTGTGTCTGTGTGTGTGTCTGTGTCTGTGTGTGTCTGTGTGTGTGTGTGTCTGTATGTGTCTGTGTGTGTGTGTGTGTGTGTGTGTGTGTGTGTCTGTGTGTGTGTGTGTCTGTGTGTGTTTGTGTGTGTGTCTGTGTGTGTGTCTGTGTGTGTCTGTCTGTGTGTGTGTCTGTGTGTGTCTGTGTGTGTGTGTGTCTGTGTGTGTCTGTGTGTGTCTGTGTGTGTGTGTCTGTGTGTGTGTCTGTGTGTGTGTGTGTGTGGCTGTGTGTGTCTGTGTGTGTCTGTGTGTGTCTGTGTTTGTCTGTGTGTGTCTGTGTGTGTCTGTGTGTGTCTGTGTGTGTCTGTGTGTGTCTGTGTGTGTTTGTGTGTGTCTGTGTGTGTCTGTGTGTGTCTGTGTGTGTCTGTGTGTGGCTGTGTGTGTCTGTGTGTGTCTGTGTGTGTCTGTGTGTGTGTCTGTGTGTGTCTGTGTGTGTCTGTGTGTGTCTGTATGTGTGTCTGTGTGTGTCTGTGTTTGTGTGTGTCTGTGTGTGTCTGTGTGTGTCTGTGTGTGTCTGTGTGTGTGTCTGTGTGTGTGTCTGTATGTGTCTGTGTGTGTGTGTGTCTGTGTGTGTGTGTGTGTCTGTGTGTGTGTGTGTCTGTGTGTGTGTGTGTGTGTGTCTGTGTGTGTGTCTTTGTGTGTCTGTGTGTGTGTCTGTGTGTGTGTCCGTGTGTGTGTCCGTGTCCGTGTCTGCGTGTGTGTCCGTGTGTGTGTCTGTGTGTGTGTCTGTGTGTGTGTCCCTGTGTGTGTCTGTGTGTGTGTCCGTGTGTGTGTCTGTGTGTGTGTCCGTGTGTGTCTGTGTGTGTGTGTCCGTGTGTATGTGTGTGTGTGTTTGTGTGTGTGTCTGTGTGTGTGTGTGTGTCTGTGTGTGTGTCTGTGTGTGTGTGTCTGTGTGTGTGTGTGTGTCTGTGTGTGTGTGTGTCTGTGTGTGTCTGTGTGTGTGTCTGTGTCTGTGTGTGTGTCTGTGTGTGTGTCTGTGTGTGTGTCTGTGCGTGTGTCTGTGTGTGTGTCTGTGTGTGTGTGTCTGTGTGTGTGTCTGTGTGTGTGTCTGTGTGTGTGTGTCTGTATGTGTCTGTGTGTGTGTGTGTGTGTGTGTGTGTGTGTATGTGTGTGTGTGTGTGTGTATGTGTGTGTGTGTGTGTGTATCTGTGTGTGTCTGTGTGTGTGTCTGTGTGTGTCTCTGTGTGTGTCTGTGTGTGTCTGTCTGTGTGTGTGTCTGTGTGTGTCTGTCTGTGTGTGTGTCTGTGTGTGTCTGTGTGTGTGTGTGTCTGTGTGTGTCTGTGTGTGTCTGTGTGTGTGTGTCTGTGTGTGTGTCTGTGTGTGTGTGTGTGTGTGTGTGTGTGTGTCTGTGTGTGTCTGTGTGTGTGTGTGTGTCTGTGTGTGTGTCTGTCTGTGTGTGTGTCTGTGTGTGTCTGTGTGTGTGTCTGTGTGTGTGTGTGTGTGTCTGTGTGTGTGTCTGTGTGTGTGTGTGTGTGTCTGTGTGTGTGTCTGTGTGTGTGTCTGTGTGTGTGTCTCCGTGTGTGTCTCTGTGTGTGTCTGTGTGTGTGTCTCTGTGTGTGTCTGTGTGTGTGTCTCTGTGTGTGTCTGTGTGTGTGTCTCTGTGTGTGTCTGTGTGTGTCTGTGTGTGTCTGTGTGTGTGTCTGTGTGTGTCTGTGTGTGTGTCTGTGTGTGTGTCTGTGTGTGTGTGTCTGTGTGTG
>OZ019982.1:3593615-3596115 GCA_963970395.1 Ephialtes manifestator | reverse complement strand
GTGTGTGTGTCTGTGTGTGTCTGTGTGTGTCTGTGTGTGTCTGTGTTTGTGTCTGTGTGTGTCTGTGTGTGTGTCTGTGTGTGTCTGTGTGTGTGTTTGTGTGTGTCTGTGTGTGTCTGTGTGTGTCTGTGTGTGTCTGTGTGTGTGTCTGTATGTGTCTGTGTGTGTGTCTGTGTTTGTGTGTGTGTGTCTGTGTTTGTGTCTGTGTGTGTCTGTGTGTGTCTGTGTGTGCGTCTGTGTGTGTCTGTGTGTGTGTCTGTGTGCGTCTGTGTGTGTGTCTACGCGTGTCTGTGTGTGTCTGTGTGTGTCTGTGTGTGTCTGTGTGTGTCTGTGTTTGTCTGTGTGTGTCTGTGTGTGTCTGTGTGTGTCTGTGTGTGTCTGTGTGTGTCTGTGTGTGTTTGTGTGTGTCTGTGTGTGTCTGTGTGTGTCTGTGTGTGTCTGTGTGTGGCTGTGTGTGTCTGTGTGTGTCTGTGTGTGTCTGTGTGTGTGTCTGTGTGTGTCTGTGTGTGTCTGTGTGTGTCTGTATGTGTGTCTGTGTGTGTCTGTGTTTGTGTGTGTCTGTGTGTGTCTGTGTGTGTCTGTGTGTGTCTGTGTGTGTGTCTGTGTGTGTGTCTGTATGTGTCTGTGTGTGTGTGTGTCTGTGTGTGTGTGTGTGTCTGTGTGTGTGTGTGTCTGTGTGTGTGTGTGTGTCTGTGTGTGTGTCTTTGTGTGTCTGTGTGTGTGTCTGTGTGTGTGTCCGTGTGTGTGTCCGTGTCCGTGTCTGCGTGTGTGTCCGTGTGTGTGTCTGTGTGTGTGTCTGTGTGTGTGTCCCTGTGTGTGTCTGTGTGTGTGTCCGTGTGTGTGTCTGTGTGTGTGTCCGTGTGTGTCTGTGTGTGTGTGTCCGTGTGTATGTGTGTGTGTGTTTGTGTGTGTGTCTGTGTGTGTGTGTGTGTGTCTGTGTGTGTGTCTGTGTGTGTGTGTCTGTGTGTGTGTGTGTGTGTCTGTGTGTGTGTGTGTCTGTGTGTGTCTGTGTGTGTGTCTGTGTCTGTGTGTGTCTGTGTGTGTGTGTCTGTATGTGTCTGTGTGTGTGTGTGTGTGTGTGTGTGTGTCTGTGTGTCTGTGTGTGTGTGTGTGTCTGTGTGTGTGTCTGTGTGTGTGTCTGTGTGTGTGTGTGTGTGTCTGTGTGTGTGTGTCTGTGTGTGTCTGTGTAAGTGTCTGTGTCTGTGTGTGTCTGTGTGTGTGTGTGTCTGTATGTGTCTGTGTGTGTGTGTGTGTGTGTGTGTGTGTGTGTGTGTGTCTGTGTGTGTGTGTGTCTGTGTGTGTTTGTGTGTGTGTCTGTGTGTGTGTCTGTGTGTGTGTGTCTGTGTGTGTGTCTGTGTGTGTGTCTGTGTGTGTGTCTGTGCGTGTGTCTGTGTGTGTGTCTGTGTGTGTGTGTCTGTGTGTGTGTCTGTGTGTGTGTCTGTGTGTGTGTGTCTGTATGTGTCTGTGTGTGTGTGTGTGTGTGTGTGTGTGTGTATGTGTGTGTGTGTGTGTGTATGTGTGTGTGTGTGTATCTGTGTGTGTCTGTGTGTGTGTCTGTGTGTGTCTCTGTGTGTGTCTGTGTGTGTCTGTCTGTGTGTGTGTCTGTGTGTGTCTGTCTGTGTGTGTGTCTGTGTGTGTCTGTGTGTGTGTGTGTCTGTGTGTGTCTGTGTGTGTATGTCTGTGTGTGTCTGTGTGTGTGTGTCTGTGTGTGTGTCTGTGTGTGTGTGTGTGTGTGTGTGTCTGTGTGTGTCTGTGTGTGTGTGTGTGTCTGTGTGTGTGTCTGTCTGTGTGTGTGTCTGTGTGTGTCTGTGTGTGTGTCTGTGTGTGTGTGTGTGTGTCTGTGTGTGTGTCTGTGTGTGTGTGTGTGTGTCTGTGTGTGCTGCCTATCATCCGTTCTAGGTATTTCGGTGTCTGCCTTTTCGCTAGAGCCCCCATAATGATGCTCCACTTTGCCGAGTTAAACGCATTTTTAACGTCCAGTGTCACAAGTGCACAGAAGCCTTTCGTCTTCCAGTTCCCTTGTTTCACTTTGTCCGCCCACTCAATAACTTTTGTGTGTCTGTGTGTCTCTGTGTGTGTCTGTGTGTGTGTCTGTGTGTGTCTCTGTGTGTGTCTGTGTGTGTCTGTGTGTGTGTCTGTGTATGTCTGTGTGTGTGTCTGTGTGTGTCTCTGTGTGTGTCTCTGTGTGTGTCTGTGTGTGTCTGTCTGTGTGTTTCTGTCTGTGTGTGTCTGTGTGTGTCTGTGTGTGTGTGTGTCTGTATGTGTCTGTGTGTGTGTGTGTGTGTGTGTCTGTCTGTGTGTGTGTCTGTGTGTGTCTGTGTGTGTGTCTGTGTGTGTGTCTGTGTGTGTGTCTGTGTGTGTGCCTGTGTGTGTGTCTGTGTGTGTGTCTGTGTGTGTGTCTGTGTGTGTGTCTGTGTGTGTGTCTGTATGTGTGTCTGTGTGTGTGTCTGTGTGTGTCTGTGTGTGTGTCTGTGTGTGTCTGTGTGTGTGTCTGTGTGTG
>OZ019982.1:3573615-3576115 GCA_963970395.1 Ephialtes manifestator | reverse complement strand
TGTGTGTGTCTGTGTGTGTGTCTGTGTGTGTGTCTGTATGTGTCTGTGTGTGTGTGTGTCTGTGTGTGTGTGTGTGTCTGTGTGTGTGTGTGTCTGTGTGTGTGTGTGTGTCTGTGTGTGTGTCTTTGTGTGTCTGTGTGTGTGTCTGTGTGTGTGTCCGTGTGTGTGTCCGTGTCCGTGTCTGCGTGTGTGTCCGTGTGTGTGTCTGTGTGTGTGTCTGTGTGTGTGTCCCTGTGTGTGTCTGTGTGTGTGTCCGTGTGTGTGTGTCTGTGTGTGTGTCCGTGTGTGTCTGTGTGTGTGTGTCCGTGTGTATGTGTGTGTGTGTTTGTGTGTGTGTCTGTGTGTGTGTGTGTGTCTGTGTGTGTGTCTGTGTGTGTGTGTCTGTGTGTGTGTGTGTGTCTGTGTGTGTGTCTGTGTGTGTGTGTCTGTGGGTGTGTGTGTCTGTGTGTGTGTGTGTCTGTGTGTGTCTGTGTGTGTGTCTGTGTCTGTGTGTGTCTGTGTGTGTGTGTCTGTATGTGTCTGTGTGTGTGTGTGTGTGTGTGTGTGTGTGTCTGTGTGTCTGTGTGTGTGTGTGTGTCTGTGTGTGTGTCTGTGTGTGTTTCTGTGTGTGTGTGTGTGTCTGTGTGTGTGTGTCTGTGTGTGTCTGTGTGTGTGTCTGTGTCTGTGTGTGTCTGTGTATGTGTGTGTCTGTATGTGTCTGTGTGTGTGTGTGTGTGTGTGTGTGTGTGTGTGTCTGTGTGTGTGTGTGTCTGTGTGTGTTTGTGTGTGTGTCTGTGTGTGTGTCTGTGTGTGTGTGTCTGTGTGTGTGTCTGTGTGTGTGTCTGTGTGTGTGTCTGTGCGTGTGTCTGTGTGTGTGTCTGTGTGTGTGTGTCTGTGTGTGTGTCTGTGTGTGTGTCTGTGTGTGTGTGTCTGTATGTGTCTGTGTGTGTGTGTGTGTGTGTGTGTGTGTGTGTGTATGTGTGTGTGTGTGTGTGTATGTGTGTGTGTGTGTGTGTATCTGTGTGTGTCTGTGTGTGTGTCTGTGTGTGTCTCTGTGTGTGTCTGTGTGTGTCTGTCTGTGTGTGTGTCTGTGTGTGTCTGTCTGTGTGTGTGTCTGTGTGTGTCTGTGTGTGTGTGTGTCTGTGTGTGTCTGTGTGTGTATGTCTGTGTGTGTCTGTGTGTGTGTGTCTGTGTGTGTGTCTGTGTGTGTGTGTGTGTGTGTGTGTGTGTCTGTGTGTGTCTGTGTGTGTGTGTGTGTCTGTGTGTGTGTCTGTCTGTGTGTGTGTCTGTGTGTGTCTGTGTGTGTGTCTGTGTGTGTGTGTGTGTGTCTGTGTGTGTGTCTGTGTGTGTGTGTGTGTGTCTCTGTGTGCTGCCTATCATCCGTTCTAGGTATTTCGGTGTCTGCCTTTTCGCTAGAGCCCCCATAATGATGCTCCACTTTGCCGAGTTAAACGCATTTTTAACGTCCAGTGTCACAAGTGCACAGAAGCCTTTCGTCTTCCAGTTCCCTTGTTTCACTTTGTCCGCCCACTCAATAACTTTTGTGTGTCTGTGTGTCTCTGTGTGTGTCTGTGTGTGTGTCTGTGTGTGTCTCTGTGTGTGTCTGTGTGTGTCTGTGTGTGTGTCTGTGTATGTCTGTGTGTGTGTCTGTGTGTGTCTCTGTGTGTGTCTCTGTGTGTGTCTGTGTGTGTCTGTCTGTGTGTGTCTGTGTGTGTCTGTCTGTGTGTGTCTGTGTGTGTCTGTGTGTGTGTGTGTCTGTATGTGTCTGTGTGTGTGTGTGTGTGTGTGTCTGTCTGTGTGTGTGTCTGTGTGTGTCTGTGTGTGTGTCTGTGTGTGTGTCTGTGTGTGTGTCTGTGTGTGTGCCTGTGTGTGTGTCTGTGTGTGTGTCTGTGTGTGTGTCTGTGTGTGTGTCTGTGTGTGTGTCTGTATGTGTGTCTGTGTGTGTGTCTGTGTGTGTCTGTGTGTGTGTCTGTGTGTGTCTGTGTGTGTGTCTGTGTGTGTCTGTGTGTGTCTGTGTGTGTCTGTGTTTGTGTCTGTGTGTGTCTGTGTGTGTGTCTGTGTGTGTCTGTGTGTGTGTTTGTGTGTGTCTGTGTGTGTCTGTGTGTGTCTGTGTGTGTCTGTGTGTGTGTCTGTATGTGTCTGTGTGTGTGTCTGTGTTTGTGTGTGTGTGTCTGTGTTTGTGTCTGTGTGTGTCTGTGTGTGTCTGTGTGTGCGTCTGTGTGTGTCTGTGTGTGTGTCTGTGTGCGTCTGTGTGTGTGTCTACGCGTGTCTGTGTGTGTCTGCGCGTGTCTGTGTGTGTCTGTGTGTGTCTGTGTGTGTCTGTGTGTGTCTGTGTGTGTCTGTGTTTGTCTGTGTGTGTCTGTGTGTGTCTGTGTGTGTCTGTGTGTGTCTGTGTGTGTCTGTGTGTGTTTGTGTGTGTCTGTGTGTGTCTGTGTGTGTCTGTGTGTGTCTGTGTGTGGCTGTGTGTGTCTGTGTGTGTCTGTGTGTGTCTGTGTGTGTGTCTGTGTGTGTCTGTGTGTGT
>OZ019982.1:3473615-3481115 GCA_963970395.1 Ephialtes manifestator | reverse complement strand
CTGTCTGTGTGTGTGTCTGTGTGTGTCTGTCTGTGTGTGTCTGTGTGTGTCTGTGTGTGTGTGTGTGTCTGTATGTGTCTGTGTGTGTGTGTGTCTGTGTGTCTGTCTGTGTGTGTGTCTGTGTGTGTGTCTGTGTGTGTCTGTGTGTGTGTCTGTGTGTGTGTCTGTGTGTGTGTCTGTGTGTGTGCCTGTGTGTGTGTCTGTGTGTGTGTCTGTGTGTGTGTCTGTGTGTGTGTCTGTGTGTGTGTCTGTATGTGTGTCTGTGTGTGTGTCTGTGTGTGTCTGTGTGTGTGTCTGTGTGTGTCTGTGTGTGTGTCTGTGTGTGTCTGTGTGTGTCTGTGTGTGTCTGTGTTTGTGTCTGTGTGTGTCTGTGTGTGTGTCTGTGTGTGTCTGTGTGTGTGTTTGTGTGTGTCTGTGTGTGTCTGTGTGTGTCTGTGTGTGTCTGTGTGTGTGTCTGTATGTGTCTGTGTGTGTGTCTGTGTTTGTGTGTGTGTGTCTGTGTTTGTGTCTGTGTGTGTCTGTGTGTGTCTGTGTGTGCGTCTGTGTGTGTCTGTGTATGTGTCTGTGTGCGTCTGTGTGGGTGTCTACGCGTGTCTGTGTGTGTCTGCGCGTGTCTGTGTGTGTCTGTGTGTGTCTGTGTGTATCTGTGTGTGTCTGTGTTTGTCTGTGTGTGTCTGTGTATGTCTGTGTGTGTCTGTGTGTGTCTGTGTGTGTCTGTGTGTGTCTGTGTGTGTTTGTGTGTGTCTGTGTGTGTCTGTGTGTGTCTGTGTGTGTCTGTGTGTGGCTCTGTGTGTCTGTGTGTGTCTGTGTGTGTCTGTGTGTGTGTCTGTGTGTGTCTGTGTGTGTGTCTGTGTGTGTCTGTATGTGTGTCTGTGTGTGTCTGTGTGTGTGTGTGTCTGTGTGTGTCTGTGTGTGTCTGTGTGTGTCTGTGTGTGTGTCTGTGTGTGTGTCTGTATGTGTCTGTGTGTGTGTGTGTGTGTCTGTGTGTGTGTGTGTGTCTGTGTGTGTGTGTGTGTCTGTGTGTGTGTGTGTCTGTGTGTGTGTCTTTGTGTGTCTGTGTGTGTGTCTGTGTGTGTGTCCGTGTGTGTGTCCGTGTCCGTGTCTGCGTGTGTGTCCGTGTGTGTGTCTGTGTGTGTGTCTGTGTGTGTGTCCCTGTGTGTGTCTGTGTGTGTGTCCGTGTGTGTGTCTGTGTGTGTGTCCGTGTGTGTCTGTGTGTGTGTGTCCGTGTGTGTGTGTCCGTGTGTGTGTGTCCGTGTGTATGTGTGTGTGTGTGTTTGTGTGTGTGTCTGTGTGTGTGTGTGTGTCTGTGTGTGTGTCTGTGTGTGTGTCTGTGTGTGTGTCTGTGTGTGTGTCTGTATGTGTCTGTGTGTGTGTGTGTGTGTCTGTGTGTGTGTGTGTGTCTGTGTGTGTGTGTGTGTCTGTGTGTGTGTGTGTGTCTGTGTGTGTGTGTGTGTCTGTGTGTGTGACTTTGTGTGTCTGTGTGTGTGTCTGTGTGTGTGTCTGTGTGTGTCTGTGTGTGTGTGTCTGTGTGTGTCTGTGTGTGTATGTCTGTGTGTGTGTGTGTGTGTGTGTCTGTGTGTGTGTGTGTCTGTGTGTGTGTGTGTGTCTGTGTGTGTGTCTGTGTGTGTGTCTGTGTGTGTGTCTAGGTGTGTGTCTCTGTGTGTGTCTGTGTGTGTGTCTCTGTGTGTGTCTGTGTGTGTGTCTCTGTGTGTGTCTGTGTGTGTCTGTGTGTGTGTGTCTGTGTGTGTCTGTGTGTGTCTGTCTGTGTGTGTGTCTGTGTGTGTCTGTCTGTGTGTGTGTCTGTGTGTGTCTGTGTGTGTGTGTCTGTGTGTGTCTGTGTGTGTATGTCTGTGTGTGTGTGTGTGTGTGTGTCTGTGTGTGTGTGTGTGTGTCTGTGTGTGTCTGTGTGTGTGTGTGTGTGTCTGTGTGTGTCTATGTGTGTGTCTGTCTGTGTGTGTGTCTGTGTGTGTCTGTGTGTGTGTCTGTGTGTGTGTGTGTCTGTGTGTGTGTGTGTGTCTGTGTCTGTGTCTGTGTCTGTGTCTGTGTCTGTGTGTGTGTCTGTGTCTGTGTGTGTGTCTGTGTGTGTGTGTGTGTCTGTGTGTGTGTCTGTGTGTGTGTCTGTGTGTGTGTCTGTGTGTGTGTCTGTGTGTGTGTCTGTGTGTGTGTCTGTGTGTGTGTGTCTGTGTGTGTGTGTCTGTGTGTGTGTGTATGTTTGTGTGTGTGTCTGTGTGTGTGTCTGTGCGTGTGTGTGTATGTGTCTGTGTGTGTGTCTCTGTGTGTGGGTCTGTGTGTGTGTCTGTGTGTGTGTGTGTGTCTGTGTGTGTGTGTGTGTCTGTGTGTGTGTCTGTGTGTGTGTCTGTGTCTCTGTGTGTGTCTGTGTCTGTCTGTGTCTGTGTGTGTGTCTGTGTCTGTGTGTGTGTCTCTGTGTGTGTGTGTGTCTGTGTGTGTGTCTGTGTGTGTGTCTGTGTGTGTGTCTGCGTGTCTGTGTGTGTGCCTGTGTGTGTGTCTGTGTGTGTGTCTGTGTGTGTGTGTCTGTGTGTGTGTGTCTGTGTGTGTGTCTGTGTGTGTGTCTGTGTGTGTGTCTGTGTGTGTGTCTGTGTGTGTCTGTGTGTGTGTGTGTCTGTGTGTGTGTCTGTGTGTGTGTCTCTGTGTGTGTCTGTATGTGTCTGTGTGTGTGTGTGTGTGTGTGTGTGTGTGTGTGTGTGTGTGTGTGTGTGTGTGTGTGTGTGTGTGTGTGTGTGTGTGTGTGTGTGTGTGTGTGTGTGTGTGTGTGTGTGTGTGTGTGTGTGTGTGTGTGTGTGTGTGTGTGTGTGTGTGTGTGTGTGTGTGTGTGTGTGTGTGTGTGTGTGTGTGTGTGTGTGTGTGTGTGTGTGTCTGTGTGTCTCTGTGTGTGTCTGTATGTGTGTCTGTGTGTGTCTCTGTGTGTGTCTGTGTGTGTCTGTGTGTGTGTCTGTGTGTGTCTGTGTGTGTGTCTGTGTGTGTCTCTGTGTGTGTCTCTGTGTGTGTCTGTGTGTGTCTGTCTGTGTGTGTGTCTGTGTGTGTCTGTCTGTGTGTGTCTGTGTGTGTCTGTGTGTGTGTGTGTCTGTATGTGTCTGTGTGTGTGTGTGTGTGTGTGTCTGTCTGTGTGTGTGTCTGTGTGTGTCTGTGTGTGTCTGTGTGTGTGTCTGTGTGTGTGTCTGTGTGTGTGCCTGTGTGTGTGTCTGTGTGTGTGTCTGTGTGTGTGTCTGTGTGTGTGTCTGTGTGTGTGTCTGTATGTGTGTCTGTGTGTGTGTCTGTGTGTGTGTCTGTGTGTGTCTGTGTGTGTGTCTGTGTGTGTCT
Organism: Ephialtes manifestator; assembly: GCA_963970395.1. Taxonomy (NCBI): domain Eukaryota; kingdom Metazoa; phylum Arthropoda; class Insecta; order Hymenoptera; family Ichneumonidae; genus Ephialtes; species Ephialtes manifestator. The sequence continues at coordinate 3,477,797 of OZ019982.1, read as the reverse complement.
GTGTGTGTGTCTGTGTGTGTCTGTGTGTGTCTGTGTGTGTCTGTGTTTGTGTCTGTGTGTGTCTGTGTGTGTGTCTGTGTGTGTCTGTGTGTGTGTTTGTGTGTGTCTGTGTGTGTCTGTGTGTGTCTGTGTGTGTCTGTGTGTGTGTCTGTATGTGTCTGTGTGTGTGTCTGTGTTTGTGTGTGTGTGTCTGTGTTTGTGTCTGTGTGTGTCTGTGTGTGTCTGTGTGTGCGTCTGTGTGTGTCTGTGTGTGTGTCTGTGTGCGTCTCTGTGTGTGTCTACGCGTGTCTGTGTGTGTCTGCGCGTGTCTGTGTGTGTCTGTGTGTGTCTGTGTGTGTCTGTGTTTGTCTGTGTGTGTCTGTGTGTGTCTGTGTGTGTCTGTGTGTGTCTGTGTGTGTCTGTGTGTGTCTGTGTGTGTGTCTGTATGTGTCTGTGTGTGTGTCTGTGTTTGTGTGTGTGTGTCTGTGTTTGTGTCTGTGTGTGTCTGTATGTGTCTGTGTGTGCGTCTGTGTGTGTCTGTGTGTGTGTCTGTGTGCGTCTGTGTGTGTGTCTACGCGTGTCTGTGTGTGTCTGCGCGTGTCTGTGTGTGTCTGTGTGTGTCTGTGTGTGTCTGCGTTTGTCTGTGTGTGTCTGTGTGTGTCTGTGTGTGTCTGTGTGTGTCTGTGTGTGTCTGTGTGTGTCTGTGTGTGTTTGTGTGTGTCTGTGTGTGTCTGTGTTTGTCTGTGTGTGTCTGTGTGTGGCTGTGTGTGTCTGTGTGTGTCTGTGTGTGTCTGTGTGTGTGTCTGTGTGTGTGTCTGTGTGTGTCTGTATGTGTGTCTGTGTGTGTCTGTGTGTGTGTGTGTCTGTGTGTGTCTGTGTGTGTCTGTGTGTGTGTCTGTGTCTCTGTGTGTGTCTGTGTCTGTCTGTGTCTGTGTGTCTGTGTGTGTCTGTGTGTGTGTCTGTGTGTGTGTCTGTATGTGTCTGTGTGTGTGTGTGTGTCTGTGTGTGTGTCTGTGTGTGTGTCTGCGTGTCTGTGTGTGTGCCTGTGTGTGTGTCTGCGTGTGTGTCTGTGTGTGTGTGTCTGTGTGTGTGTGTCTGTGTGTGTGTCTGTGTGTGTGTCTGTGTGTGTGTCTGTGTGTGTGTGTCTGTGTGTGTCTGTGTGTGTGTGTGTCTGTGTGTGTGTCTGTGTGTGTGTCTCTGTGTGTGTCTGTATGTGTCTGTCTCTGTGTGTGTGTGTGTGTGTGTGTGTGTGTGTGTGTGTGTGTGTGTGTGTGTGTGTGTGTGTGTGTGTGTGTGTGTGTGTGTGTGTGTGTGTGTGTGTGTGTGTGTGTGTGTGTGTGTGTGTGTGTGTGTGTGTGTGTGTGTGTGTGTGTGTGTGTGTGTGTGTGTGTGTGTGTGTGTGTGTGTGTGTGTGTGTGTGTGTGTGTGTGTGTGTCTGTGTGTCTCTGTGTGTGTCTGTATGTGTGTCTGTGTGTGTCTCTGTGTGTGTCTGTGTGTGTCTGTGTGTGTGTCTGTGTGTGTCTGTGTGTGTGTCTGTGTGTGTCTCTGTGTGTGTCTCTGTGTGTGTCTCTGTGTGTGTCTGTGTGTGTCTGTCTGTGTGTGTGTCTGTGTGTGTCTGTCTGTGTGTGTCTGTGTGTGTCTGTGTGTGTGTGTGTCTGTATGTGTCTGTGTGTGTGTGTGTGTGTCTGTCTGTGTGTGTGTCTGTGTGTGTCTGTGTGTGTGTCTGTGTGTGTGTCTGTGTGTGTGTCTGTGTGTGTGCCTGTGTGTGTGTCTGTGTGTGTGTCTGTGTGTGTGTCTGTATGTGTGTCTGTGTGTGTGTCTGTGTGTGTCTGTGTGTGTGTCTGTGTGTGTCTGTGTGTGTGTCTGTGTGTGTCTGTGTGTGTCTGTGTGTGTCTGTGTGTGTCTGTGTGTGTCTGTGTTTGTGTCTGTGTGTGTCTGTGTGTGTGTCTGTGTGTGTCTGTGTGTGTGTTTGTGTGTGTCTGTGTGTGTCTGTGTGTGTCTGTGTGTGTCTGTGTGTGTGTCTGTATGTGTCTGTGTGTGTGTCTGTGTTTGTGTGTGTGTGTCTGTGTTTGTGTCTGTGTGTGTCTGTATGTGTCTGTGTGTGCGTCTGTGTGTGTCTGTGTGTGTGTCTGTGTGCGTCTGTGTGTGTGTCTACGCGTGTCTGTGTGTGTCTGCGCGTGTCTGTGTGTGTCTGTGTGTGTCTGTGTGTGTCTGTGTTTGTCTGTGTGTGTCTGTGTGTGTCTGTGTGTGTCTGTGTGTGTCTGTGTGTGTCTGTGTGTGTCTGTGTGTGTTTGTGTGTGTCTGTGTGTGTCTGTGTTTGTCTGTGTGTGTCTGTGTGTGGCTGTGTGTGTCTGTGTGTGTCTGTGTGTGTCTGTGTGTGTGTCTGTGTGTGTGTCTGTGTGTGTCTGTATGTGTGTCTGTGTGTGTCTGTGTGTGTGTGTGTCTGTGTGTGTCTGTGTGTGTCTGTGTGTGTCTGTGTGTGTGTCTGTGTGTGTGTCTGTATGTGTCTGTGTGTGTGTGTGTGTCTGTGTGTGTGTGTGTGTCTGTGTGTGTGTGTGTGTCTGTGTGTGTGTCTTTGTGTGTCTGTGTGTGTGTCTGTGTGTGTGTCTGTGTGTGTGTCTGTATGTGTCTGTGTGTGTGTGTGTGTGTGTGTGTATGTGTGTGTGTGTGTGTGTATGTGTGTGTGTGTGTGTGTGTGTCTGTGTGTGTCTGTGTGTGTGTCTGTGTGTGTCTCTGTGTGTGTCTGTGTGTGTCTGTCTGTGTGTGTCTGTGTGTGTCTGTCTGTGTGTGTCTGTCTGTGTGTGTGTCTGTGTGTGTCTGTGTGTGTGTGTCTGTGTGTGTCTGTGTGTGTATGTCTGTGTGTGTCTGTGTGTGTGTGTCTGTGTGTGTGTCTGTGTGTGTGTGTGTGTGTGTGTGTGTGTGTGTGTGTGTGTGTGTCTGTGTGTGTCTGTGTGTGTGTGTGTGTGTCTGTGTGTGTGTCTGTCTGTGTGTGTGTCTGTGTGTGTCTGTGTGTGTGTCTGTGTGTGTGTGTGTGTGTCTGTGTGTGTGTCTGTGTGTGTGTGTGTGTGTGTGTGTGTCTGTGTGTGTGTCTGTGTGTGTGTCTGTGTGTGTGTCTCCGTGTGTGTCTGTGTGTGTGTCTCTCTGTGTGTCTGTGTGTGTGTCTCTGTGTGTGTCTGTGTGTGTGTCTCTGTGTGTGTCTGTGTGTGTCTGTGTGTGTCTGTGTGTGTGTCTGTGTGTGGCTGTGTGTGTGTCTGTGTGTGTGTCTGTGTGTGTGTGTCTGTGTGTGTGTCTGTGTGTGTGTCTGAGTGTGTGTGTGTCTGTGTGTCTCTGTGTGTGTCTGTGTGTGTGTGTCTGTGTGTGTCTCTGTGTGTGTCTGTGTGTGTGTCTGTGCGTGTCTGTGTGTGTGTCTGTGTGTGTCTCTGTGTGTGTCTCTGTGTGTGTATGTGAGTGTCTGTCTGTGTGTGTGTCTGTGTGTGTCTGTCTGTGTGTGTCTGTGTGTGTCTGTGTGTGTCTGTCTGTGTGTGTGTCTGTGTGTGTCTGTCTGTGTGTGTGTCTGTATGTGTCTGTGTGTGTGTGTGTCTGTATGTGTCTGTGTGTGTGTGTGTGTGTGTGTGGCTGTCTGTGTGTGTGTCTGTGTGTGTCTGTGTGTGTGTGTCTGTGTGTGTGTCTCTGTGTGTGCCTGTCTGTGTGTCTGTGTGTGTGCCTGTGTGTGTCTGTGTGTGTGTCTGTGTGTGTGTCTGTGTGTGTGTCTGTATGTGTGTCTGTGTGTGTGTCTGTGTGTGTCTGTGTGTGTGTCTGTGTATGTCTGTGTGTGTGTCTGTGTGTGTCTGTGTGTGTCTGTGTGTGTCTGTGTGTGTCTGTGTGTGGCTGGGTGTGTCTGTGTGTGTCTGTGTGTGTCTGCGTGTGTGTTTGTGTGTGTCTGTGTGTGTGTCTGTGTGTGTCTGTATGTGTGTCTGTGTGTGTCTGTGTGTGTGTGTGTGTCTGTGTGTGTCTGTGTGTGTCTGTGTGTGTGTCTGTGTGTGTCTGTGTGTGTGTCTGTGTGTGTGTCTGTATGTGTCTGTGTGTGTGTGTGTCTGTGTGTGTGTGTGTGTGTGTCTGTGTGTGTGTGTGTGTCTGTGTGTGTGTGTGTGTGTCTGTGTGTGTGTCTTTGTGTGTCTGTGTGTGTGTATGTGTGTGTGTCCGTGTGTGTGTCCGTGTCCGTGT
>OZ019982.1:3421115-3426115 GCA_963970395.1 Ephialtes manifestator | reverse complement strand
GTGTGTGTGTGTGTGTGTGTGTGTGTGTGTGTGTGTGTGTGTGTGTGTGTGTGTGTGTGTGTGTGTGTGTGTGTGTGTGTGTGTGTGTCTGTGTGTCTCTGTGTGTGTCTGTATGTGTGTCTGTGTGTGTCTCTGTGTGTGTCTGTGTGTGTCCGTGTGTGTGTCTGTGTGTGTCTGTGTGTGTGTCTGTGTGTGTCTCTGTGTGTGTCTCTGTGTGTGTCTGTGTGTGTCTGTCTGTGTGTGTGTCTGTGTGTGTCTGTCTGTGTGTGTCTGTGTGTGTCTGTGTGTGTCTGTGTGTGTGTGTGTCTGTATGTGTCTGTGTGTGTGTGTGTGTGTGTGTGTCTGTCTGTGTGTGTGTCTGTGTGTGTGTCTGTGTGTGTGTCTGTGTGTGTGTCTGTGTGTGTGCCTGTGTGTGTGTCTGTGTGTGTGTCTGTGTGTGTGTCTGTGTGTGTGTCTGTGTGTGTGTCTGTATGTGTCTGTGTGTGTGTCTGTGTGTGTCTGTGTGTGTGTCTGTGTGTGTCTGTGTGTGTGTCTGTGTGTGTCTGTGTGTGTCTGTGTGTGTCTGTGTTTGTGTCTGTGTGTGTCTGTGTGTGTGTCTGTGTGTGTCTGTGTGTGTGTTTGTGTGTGTCTGTGTGTGTCTGTGTGTGTCTGTGTGTGTCTGTGTGTGTGTCTGTATGTGTCTGTGTGTGTGTCTGTGTTTGTGTGTGTGTGTCTGTGTTTGTGTCTGTGTGTGTCTGTGTGTGTCTGTGTGTGCGTCTGTGTGTGTCTGTGTGTGTGTCTGTGTGCGTCTGTGTGTGTGTCTACGCGTGTCTGTGTGTGTCTGCGCGTGTCTGTGTGTGTGTGTGTGTCTGTGTGTGTCTGTGTTTGTCTGTGTGTGTCTGTGTGTGTCTGTGTGTGTCTGTGTGTGTCTGTGTGTGTCTGTGTGTGTCTGTGTGTGTTTGTGTGTGTCTGTGTGTGTCTGTGTTTGTCTGTGTGTGTCTGTGCGTGGCTGTGTGTGTCTGTGTGTGTCTGTGTGTGTCTGTGTGTGTGTCTGTGTGTGTCTGTGTGTGTGTCTGTGTGTGTCTGTATGTGTGTCTGTGTGTGTCTGTGTGTGTGTGTGTCTGTGTGTGTCTATGTGTGTCTGTGTGTGTCTGTGTGTGTGTCTGTGTGTGTGTCTGTGTGTGTGTGTCTGTGTGTGTGTGTTTGTGTGTGTGTCTGTGTGTGTGTCTGTGTGTGTGTGTGTGTATGTGTCTGTGTGTGTGTCTGTGTGTGTGGGTCTGTGTGTGTGTCTGTGTGTGTGTGTGTCTGTGTGTGTGTGTGTGTCTGTGTGTGTGTCTGTGTCTCTCTGTGTGTCTGTGTCTGTCTGTGTCTGTGTGTGTGTCTGTGTCTGTGTGTGTGTCTCTGTGTGTGTGTGTGTGTGTCTGTGTGTGTGTCTGTGTGTGTCTGTGTGTGTGCCTGTGTGTGTGTCTGTGTGTGTGTGTCTGTGTGTGTGTCTGTGTGTGTGTCTGTGTGTGTGTCTGTGTGTGTGTGTGTGTGTGTGTGTGTGTGTGTGTGTGTGTGTGTGTGTGTGTGTGTGTGTGTGTGTGTGTGTGTGTGTGTGTGTGTGTGTGTGTGTGTGTGTGTGTGTGTGTGTGTGTGTGTGTGTGTGTGTGTGTGTGTGTGTGTGTGTGTGTGTGTGTGTGTGTGTGTGTGTGTGTGTGTGTGTGTGTCTGTGTGTCTCTGTGTGTGTCTGTATGTGTGTCTGTGTGTGTCTCTGTGTGTGTCTGTGTGTGTCCGTGTGTGTGTCTGTGTGTGTCTGTGTGTGTGTCTGTGTGTGTCTCTGTGTGTGTCTCTGTGTGTGTCTGTGTGTGTCTGTCTGTGTGTGTGTCTGTGTGTGTCTGTCTGTGTGTGTCTGTGTGTGTCTGTGTGTGTCTGTGTGTGTGTGTGTCTGTATGTGTCTGTGTGTGTGTGTGTGTGTGTGTGTGTCTGTCTGTGTGTGTGTCTGTGTGTGTGTCTGTGTGTGTGTCTGTGTGTGTGTCTGTGTGTGTGCCTGTGTGTGTGTCTGTGTGTGTGTCTGTGTGTGTGTCTGTGTGTGTGTCTGTGTGTGTGTCTGTATGTGTCTGTGTGTGTGTCTGTGTGTGTCTGTGTGTGTGTCTGTGTGTGTCTGTGTGTGTGTCTGTGTGTGTCTGTGTGTGTCTGTGTGTGTCTGTGTTTGTGTCTGTGTGTGTCTGTGTGTGTGTCTGTGTGTGTCTGTGTGTGTGTTTGTGTGTGTCTGTGTGTGTCTGTGTGTGTCTGTGTGTGTCTGTGTGTGTGTCTGTATGTGTCTGTGTGTGTGTCTGTGTTTGTGTGTGTGTGTCTGTGTTTGTGTCTGTGTGTGTCTGTGTGTGTCTGTGTGTGCGTCTGTGTGTGTCTGTGTGTGTGTCTGTGTGCGTCTGTGTGTGTGTCTACGCGTGTCTGTGTGTGTCTGCGCGTGTCTGTGTGTGTGTGTGTGTCTGTGTGTGTCTGTGTTTGTCTGTGTGTGTCTGTGTGTGTCTGTGTGTGTCTGTGTGTGTCTGTGTGTGTCTGTGTGTGTCTGTGTGTGTTTGTGTGTGTCTGTGTGTGTCTGTGTTTGTCTGTGTGTGTCTGTGCGTGGCTGTGTGTGTCTGTGTGTGTCTGTGTGTGTGTCTGTGTGTGTCTGTCTGTGTGTGTCTGTGTGTGTCTGTGTGTGTCTGTGTGTGTGTGTGTCTGTATGTGTCTGTGTGTGTGTGTGTGTGTGTGTGTCTGTCTGTGTGTGTGTCTGTGTGTGTGTCTGTGTGTGTGTCTGTGTGTGTGTCTGTGTGTGTGCCTGTGTGTGTGTCTGTGTGTGTGTCTGTGTGTGTGTGTCTGTGTGTGTGTCTGTGTGTGTGTCTGTATGTGTCTGTGTGTGTGTCTGTGTGTGTCTGTGTGTGTGTCTGTGTGTGTCTGTGTGTGTGTCTGTGTGTGTCTGTGTGTGTCTGTGTGTGTCTGTGTTTGTGTCTGTGTGTGTCTGTGTGTGTGTCTGTGTGTGTCTGTGTGTGTGTTTGTGTGTGTCTGTGTGTGTCTGTGTGTGTCTGTGTGTGTCTGTGTGTGTGTCTGTATGTGTCTGTGTGTGTGTCTGTGTTTGTGTGTGTGTGTCTGTGTTTGTGTCTGTGTGTGTCTGTGTGTGCCTGTGTGTGCGTCTGTGTGTGTCTGTGTGTGTGTCTGTGTGCGTCTGTGTGTGTGTCTACGCGTGTCTGTGTGTGTCTGCGCGTGTCTGTGTGTGTGTGTGTGTCTGTGTGTGTCTGTGTTTGTCTGTGTGTGTCTGTGTGTGTCTGTGTGTGTCTGTGTGTGTCTGTGTGTGTCTGTGTGTGTCTGTGTGTGTTTGTGTGTGTCTGTGTGTGTCTGTGTTTGTCTGTGTGTGTCTGTGCGTGGCTGTGTGTGTCTGTGTGTGTCTGTGTGTGTCTGTGTGTGTGTCTGTGTGTGTCTGTGTGTGTGTCTGTGTGTGTCTGTATGTGTGTCTGTGTGTGTCTGTGTGTGTGTGTGTCTGTGTGTGTCTATGTGTGTCTGTGTGTGTCTGTGTGTGTCTGTGTGTGTGTCTGTATGTGTCTGTGTGTGTGTGTGTCTGTGTGTGTGTGTGTGTCTGTGTGTGTGTGTGTGTCTGTGTGTGTGTGTGTCTGTGTGTGTGTCTTTGTGTGTCTGTGTGTGTGTCTGTGTGTGTGTCCGTGTCCGTGTCTGCGTGTGTGTCCGTGTGTGTGTCTGTGTGTGTGTCTGTGTGTGTGTCCCTGTGTGTGTCTGTGTGTGTGTCCGTGTGTGTGTCTGTGTGTGTGTCCGTGTGTGTCTGTGTGTGTGTGTCCGTGTGTATGTGTGTGTGTGTGTGTTTGTGTGTGTGTCTGTGTGTGTGTGTGTCTGTGTGTGTGTCTGTGTGTGTGTCTGTGTGTGTGTGTGTCTGTGTGTGTGTGTGTGTCTGTGTGTGTCTGTGTGTGTGTCTGTGTCTGTGTGTGTCTGTGTGTGTGTGTGTCTGTATGTGTCTGTGTGTGTGTGTGTGTGTGTGTGTGTGTGTGTGTGTGTGTGTGTGTCTGTGTGTGTGTGTGTCTGTGTGTGTTTGTGTGTGTGTCTGTGTGTGTGTCTGTGTGTGTGTCTGTTTGTGTGTCTGTGTGTGTGTCTGTGTGTGTGTCTGTGTGTGTGTCTGTGTGTGTCTGTGTGTGTGTGTCTGTGTGTGTGTCTGTGTGTGTGTCTGTGTGTGTGTCTGTGCGTGTGTCTGTGTGTGTGTCTGTGTGTGTGTGTCTGTGTGTGTGTCTGTGTGTGTGTCTGTGTGTGTGTGTCTGTATGTGTCTGTGTGTGTGTGTGTGTGTGTGTGTGTGTGTGTGTGTGTGTGTATGTGTGTGTGTGTGTGTGTGTGTATGTGTGTGTGTGTGTGTGTGTGTGTCTGTGTGTGTCTGTGTGTGTGTCTGTGTGTGTCTCTGTGTGTGTCTGTGTGTGTCTGTCTGTGTGTGTGTCTGTGTGTGTCTGTCTGTGTGTGTGTCTGTGTGTGTCTGTCTGTGTGTGTGTCTGTGTGTGTCTGTGTGTGTATGTCTGTGTGTGTCTGTGTGTGTGTGTCTGTGTGTGTGTCTGTGTGTGTGTGTGTGTGTGTGTGTGTGTCTGTGTGTCTGTGTGTGTGTGTGTGTGTCTGTGTGTGTGTGTCTGTATGTGTGTGTGCGTGTGCGTGTGCGTGTGCGTGTGCGTGTGCGTGTGCGTGTGCGTGTGCGTGTGCGTGTGCGTGTGCGTGTGCGTGTGCGTGTGCGTGTGCGTGTGCGTGTGCGTGTGCGTGTGCGTGTGCGTGTGCGTGTGCGTGTGCGTGTGCGTGTGCGTGTGCGTGTGCGTGTGCGTGTGCGTGTGCGTGTGCGTGTGCGTGTGCGTGTGCGTGTGCGTGTGCGTGTGCGTGTGCGTGTGCGTGTGCGTGTGCGTGTGCGTGTGCGTGTGCGTGTGCGTGTGCGTGTGCGTGTGCGTGTGCGTGTGCGTGTGCGTGTGCGTGTGCGTGTGCGTGTGCGTGTGCGTGTGCGTGTGCGTGTGCGTGTGCGTGTGCGTGT
>OZ019982.1:3381115-3391115 GCA_963970395.1 Ephialtes manifestator | reverse complement strand
TTGGTGAGAATTTTTGAGCGAATTTTGCGTATTTGTTGAGTATTTATTTGAGTGTTTAGTTTGTATAATTTATTGGTGTTGGTGTGAGTTGTTAATTTGTTCATCTCTTATTATCTCTGACTTATTTTAGCCTTTTATATATTAAATACGCTCGGCGCGTGACTGGCACAGTTCTACTTAGTCGTGCGCAGCGCTCTCGTCTCAAGCGCATAGGCAATAGATCGCCACGATAGCCGCTGTCGCCTCAGTGTACCTATTGACGCGCTACCGTACGCACGTACGACAATAATAATTTGGTGCTATCGTGGGGAAAAACGGACGCAGACGAGAGCAGCGGAGGATATTGGATTAACCAAATTAATCAGGTAACCAGTGCATTTATCCATAGTTCCGATCCTTCTCAACCCGATCCTGACCCAATAAACTCGTGAGGAAAAATTAAAACGATAGCGAGAACGGTTGTGTGCGGTGAGACGCCATTGTTCGCGGATTGTAGTACAACTTTATTTTTCGTTTTGTTCTCCGACTGACTGACGCTGACATTATTATTTATTGACGATTTTATTTTATTCCTTGACTATTTTATTTTATTTTATTTCTTGACCATTTTATTTTATTTTATTTTATTACTTGACGACTTTATTCTACGTCTGGACGGTCTCGTTTTATTCATCGTTTATTTTTTATTCTTATTATTATGGACGGACTTTTCTTTGGTTTTAGTATGTGACATTTGGTCGAGGATATTTCGTGTGGGGATTAATATTTGACCGATCGTAGACCGTTTAACTCTGGCAATTTCACTTTATACTTTTATATTATATTTTTCTGAGACGCTAACGTGCCGCGCGGCCTAGTCGTTGCTACGCCGGCCACGCGGTCACCTCCAAGCCGGTAGCGCTGTCTCTCTCCAAACAGAGACTCGAGCGTTAGCTCGCCGCTCTCGTGTTTACGAGCGAGACGCGCGACATATCGCTTCTTAGTATTTTCGTAATTCCTCACGAGTTTCCTCTCGAATATTCAATCTGTGTTAATAAATTAGTTGAGGCTCGCAATCAACGAAGTAGATGTCGATTTATTTATTTATTTATCTATTTATTTAGCTGGTTATTTATTTATTTGTCTATTTAATTATTTATTTATTTCTCGTTGATTATTTAATTACCTATTTGTTATTTATTTAAATTATGCTATTAATCATTTGTTTACGTATTTAAATTAGTCATTTGTTTAACATTTTTATTTTTCTTGATTGCTGGCCTCGAGTATTATATTTTCGGGACCGCTGACGTGCGATTTGTTCTCGCGGCTTCGTGGCAGTTGCCCCGAGACAGCACGCTGCCGTCGTGTACCAACGATGGCTGGTAAATTGAAATAATTGATTCGCCAGTGATCCATTGAGTATTCATTTAATTATCTGGCTAATCTTTACTCAACTAATTATTCAATTATTCCATTATTTAATTATTTAATTGTTGACTTATTTATTTATTTAATGGTCTAATTGTTTAAGGGTTGATTTGATTGATTATTTAGCTGGGTCATTGCATTCTTGTTTCATTTACGAGTTATCAACTATCACCTGGTATACTATATTTTCGGGCCGCTGCCTTGCGATAGCTCTCGAGACTCCGTTGCTGTTGTTCTCGAGACAGCAAGCAGCCGTCGTGTCCACCCGGGAGTGATAAAATTGATCGAGTTAAAAAAAAAAAAAAAAAAAAAAAAAAAAAAAAAAAAAAAAAAAAAAAAACAGGTCGTGGTAAATTCGCGTAAAAATCGGGTCGTGAATTATTAATTAAAATAAAACATAGTTTCAACGCCGCGATAAAATCCAAGTGGTTCGGGAGTGTCGCGAGTGAACCGTGATCGCGAGTGAGACCAGTGTGTTGCGTCGTTGCGTGGGTGTTCTCGCGGGTGATCGTCGGGTAGTGCGAAGCTCGACCGCGTTCGAGAGTTCTCGCCGCGCTTCGAGTGCATACGACGTTCGGACGTCGTCGGGATCGTTGCTCGCGTATCGCCTGCCATTATGGCCACCAATCCACTGGCTATGGATGATCGAACGCTCACGGGCTTAGCGGACGATCAGCTGCGCGAAGAACTGCGTCAGCGTGGATTGCCAATGGACGGCACGACGGATATCCTGCGCGATCGCTTACTAACATCGCTTCTGATCTCGATGGGCGGCAAAAATACTTCATCGATATTGTGCACGTCCACCGTGGCCGCTCGTCGTGATTCGCGTATGCTGCCGCATACCCCAGGGAGACCGCGTACTCCCACGCGACAGTTTGAGCTACCGCGACCGACAATCGACGCACCGGGGCCGCCCCCGCAATATTCACCGCCGCGACAGAATCAGCCGCTATCGGGCGGTGCTGACACCACCGGAGCGGTACCCCGAACGGCGAGACGTGAGTCACAGGTTCGAGAGCCACCCACGCGTTCCCGTAGAGACTTGTTTGGAGAAGGGCTTCCCCCTCCTCCACATTTCTCATCGCCGAGAGGGCGACGCGAAGAACCGGTTAATGTGCCATTATTTAATGCTACGCGTGGGATCTCGGATATTTTGCGGAAATGGGATTTAAAATTTTCCGGGAAACGATACGAGGATGCCGCGAGTTTTCTTACGCGATTGGACGAAGCGCGGGAGATCGTGCCTGTCACCGATGCAGAATTCTTACCGTGTATCCCGATGGTTATGACAGGCCTCGCGCTAACGTGGTATCGTACAGTAAAAGCTCGCATCCGGCGATATCGTGATTTCGAACAGGCATTTATGGATCGATTCGGTGATCCTGATTTACAACTCACGGTGCGCGAAGAATTACGGCGTCGTACGCAGGGAGAGGGGGAACCAGTCGTCGATTATCTGACGTGTGTGCGCGCTCTATTAGATCGTGTAGATCCTCCCTTCCCTATTCGCGAACAACTCGATTCTGCATACCGGAATATGTTACCGCGGTTGCAGCGAGCGATTCGCCGACACGAGATTGGGACGTTTGAGGAGATGGAGCGGTTGGCATTGCGAGTGGAGCGGATTGACGAGGCGGATCGCTATTATCAGCCTCCTCCACCCCCGGAAAGATCTGCCTTTCCGGATCTCGCGTGGAAACCTCCTCGTGCGTCCTGGCGTTACTCGGAGCGGAGCTTCGCTGCTATCGACGATCCGAGACATGACCGTGGGGTTTCTTCTAGGCGGGAGGATTATGGTGGGAGGTCACCGTCGTGTGACAGGTCGCCCTCACGCTATGCTCCCCGTACGCCAGAGCGACATTATGATCGTCGGGATGATCGCTCCCGCGATTATTATTTTCGAGAACGAGCGCGTACGCCCGATAATCTTTCACCTTACTCTCGGGTGCCGCGTTTCGAAAATAAATCCCGATATCGCGCGCATACTCCGGATTCTCGAGATAGTTATCGTCGCCGCGAGTCAAAGCCGCCTAATTACGACGAGAAACGTATGCGTGACGAACGGCCGATATTGCTCCAGTCTCCAAGATCTTCGAGACCTCGTGACATTTCTGTGCAGCGTGATCGATCGCAGTCGCCTGCTTATCGATCACGGGATGAGTCACGTGGATCGGAGCGTCCAGCCACGCCTGCACGTGTTCGATTTGACGACCGCTCGGTAGCGCATCGTCTACCGACACCGGCTCACATTGGAGGCGCCGGTCCGTCCGTACTCGCCGTCACCTCTTCCCCTGGCACGCCGTCACGCGACCAACCACGGCAACGGGAGACCGCGTGTTGGAATTGTGGCCAGGCAGGTCACCGTGCACTCGGTGGTTTGGCTCCAAAAACCGTTTATTGTTATCGGTGCGGTACGAAGGGAGTAACTTCGCGAACTGCCCATCCGTGTTCGGGAAACTCTCCGCGGAGCCACTAGTTGCAGCGGTCGTGGCGCCCGTTAGTCCAAAACCCGCTATCCAGTTAAACAACGAAACGCCGTTGAGTAGTTTTCCGGAGCTTCCTGCGCAACTGGACGAGTATTTTAACAGCCCGATGTATGTCGCGCGGGAGCGTAAAGTGTTACTCGTGGTGGTGTATATTGGCGGACATGCTATGCCGGCTATCGTTGACAGTGGATCCACTTCGTCGTATATCGGACAGAGTGGATTGGCTATCATTGCTGACTTGAATTGTCCGTCGCATATCATCCCACCACGCGCGAGCACCGTGGCTAACGGCGATCAAATCATTTGCCAGGAGGTTCGAGAATTAATTGGCCGATTAGAGGACCGTGAACGCACTATCCATCCGCGAGTTTTTACGTCACTACCCGTGCCGTTACTGCTCGGTTTGGACTCGCTCGAGATCTTTGGAGTGGTGGTAGATCACCTACGCCGAGTGTGGAGTTTCAGTGGAGATAATTCTCGTGAATTTACCTTTCTGGATTGCAATACCACCGCGCAGACTGAACTCCTCCTGGGTATCTCCGATCTCCAGCGAGCTGAGACGGAGCAGCTCTCGGAATTCTTGCGAGTGGAAGTGCCAAAACTCAAGGCTGCACCCGGACTCACACATTTGATTGAACATCGGATCGACGTGGGAAATAACGCTCCGATTAAGCAGCGTTACTACCCCGTCACGCCTATTATTCGCGCAGCGATTAATGAAAAGGTCGATAAAATGTTGGAGTCTGGTGTTATCGAGCCCTCGTCGAGCGATTGGTCAACTCCAATCGTAATGATTAAAAAACCGAATGACACCTACCGATTTTGTCTGGATTTCCGGAAAGTTAATGACGTATCAAAGAAAGACGCATATCCGTTACCGTATATGAATCAGATTCTCGATCGCTTGCGTTCCGCGAAGTATATCTCGACGTTGGATTTGAGTGAAGCGTATCACCAAATTCCTTTGTCTCCGGAATCGCGAGCCGTTACCGCGTTCACCGTGCCGCAGCGTGGGTTATTTCAGTTCACGCGCATGCCGTACGGTCTTACGAGTGCACCTGCGACGTTTCAGCGTCTACTCGATCGATTAATCGGCCCGGATATGGAACCTCATGCGTTCGCATATCTGGACGATATCATCATCGTGACCGAAACGTTTCAGGAGCATCTCCAGTGGCTTAAACGCGTGTTTGACCGAATTACGGGAGCCGGTCTCGTGATAAACCCGGATAAATGCGCTTTTTGCTGCCCGGAGGTGAAATACCTTGGGTTTGTCGTGAATCGGCATGGATTGCAGGTCGATCCGGAAAAGACCAAGCCGATTCGCGAATATCCAGTTCCAACCTGTCTCAAGCCGTTGCGTCGTTTCCTCGGTATGGCGTCGTGGTATCGCCGATTTATTTCGCATTTCGCGGAGATTGCAGCACCGCTAACGCTGCTCACCAAGAAGAAGCAACGCTGGATATGGGGCAAGGAGCAGCAAAAAGCTTTCGACACGCTTCGAGAGGCACTCGTGAGTCCACCAACGTTATCGTGTCCGGATTTCAACGCGAAGTTTACACTTCAAACGGACGCGAGCATGAGTGGTCTCGGTGCAGTGCTTACGCAAGAGCTGGATGGTGTCGAACACCCGATAGCGTATGCGAGCCGGACGTTATCTACGGCTGAACGGAATTATTCGACGACGGAGCAAGAATGTTTGGCCATTCTTTGGTCCATCAAAAAGTTCCGTGCATATTTAGAAGGCTATCGTTTCACCGTCATTACCGATCACCACAGTTTACGGTGGTTACAGAACCTAAAGGAACCAGCTGGTCGATTGGCACGATGGGCGCTACAACTAGCCCAGTACGACTTCGAAGTGCGGTATCGTAAGGGAGCACTTAACCATGTTCCCGATGCACTCTCCCGCATGTTCGAGGAAGGACCCCCTGCACCGACACAGCCGCCCGACTTGAGCTCGTTGGTTCTCGTCTCGGGGTTGATCGGGGGAACGGAGGTGGATCGTGAGCCAATAACAGCCTCGGTGGATCGGTGGTACGCTCAGAAAATTCAGCAAGTACAATCTGCTCCTGCTCGATTCCCACAATGGAAGGTCATTGAAAACCGACTTTACGTTCTTCGAAGAACCAAACGTCGCGTGCTACCGGAAGGTGACACTTCGGAATGGAAGCTTGTGGTTCCGCGTCCGGCGAGAGCGGAGGTGCTTCACGAGAATCACAATACGCCACAAGCTGGCCACCTAGGTATCGACAAAACCTATCAGCGCATATTTTCGTCTTATTTTTGGCCGGGTATGATGCGAGATGTCATCCGTCACGTTAGACATTGTGGAGTGTGCCAGCGAGCCAAGGTCGAACAGCTACCGCCTATGGGGATGATGGGACGAAGGATTGTAGAGGAGCCATGGAGTGTGGTCGCCGCCGACATCATGGGACCGTTCCCTCGCAGTCATAGTGGTTTTGTCTATGTCCTCGTCATCCAGGACCTATTTACCAAATGGATCGAGTGTTGTGCGTTGCGGAAGGCCAATGGAAAGAAGATCGGGGAAGCTCTCGAAGAGCTGGTGTTTTCCCGGTGGGGAACACCGCAAGTTCTACTCACCGACAACGGCACGGAATTCGCCAACACTCATCTGAACGCTTTGGTGGCCGCGCGGGGCATACACTATTCGCATACGCCACCATACCATCCTCAGGCGAACCCGGTGGAACGTGTGAATCGCGTATTAAAAACCATGATAGTATCGTTCATCGAAACCGATCACCGCGCGTGGGATGAACACCTCGCGGAATTCCGATTTGCGTTTAACACTGCGTTTCACTCGTCGATCAATAACACTCCTGCGTATTTAAATTTCGGTCGCGAGCCTAAGCCGCACAATTTTTATCGTCGTCGCGAGGAGGGAGAAGTAGAGATCTTGCCGCTACCGGTCGAAGAGTGGTCTGGGCGGATGCGTGATTTGCAGGCCGTACGGGAACGCGTTACGCATGATCTCGAGGAGGCATATCAACGCCAGGCCGCGCAGTATAATAAACACCATCGCGACGTTTCGTTTAAGACGGGAGATCTCGTATTGAAACGGCAGCGCATCTTGTTGTCCGCGGCACAAAATATCGCCGCGAAACTCGGGAAACGTTTTCACGGACCGTTTCGCATTTTAAGAATACTCTCTCCCGTGGTATATGAGGTGGAGGATCCCGAGACGGGAAAGCGTTCGGTCGTCGCCATAGAGGACTTACGTCTTTATTTGCCTCCCGTACAGGTTATCGAGGATTCGGGAAAGGATGCCGGTTAGGAATAAAAAGTTTTAGCCTCCAATTTGGTCGTTTGGGTTTTTTTTTTTTTTGAGGTTCCTTTTCTTTTCCCTCCTTGATTGGTCCCCTGTCCGTGAATGGAAGAGGTAAGGAGTTGCGGGTGTGGGAAAAAGGTAATTGTTGGTTTTATTTGGTTGGTGGAGGGATGCATGCTGGTTGTCGAAAATTTTGAGGGGTATTCACCGTGTCTGATGGCCGCGTACGGAAAACGTGGTCGAGATACCGCAAGTGCAGGAAAGTCTCCCGGACGGTACCACGGTCTTATACGGCCGGGTCGGCCTTCCAATAGGGGGGGAGGAGTTGTGACGGGGTTTTTTAGTCCACGTCACAAAAGAGCACAATTTCAGGCTCTCGCACCGATCGGCGCGAGAAACGACGCTCTTTCTCCCGAGACGAGTCCCTGCGAGGCGATCAGACACGGTCATTGGCAAATATTCTCTATGAATGATTTATTATTAATTTTCTCGTTATTTTATTTTATTTTTCGGCACGAATATTCTCCCGAGCGAGCGACGGTTGTCGCTAACTGCTACGTCACGAGGTTCGAGAGCGGCATAGTCAGTTTCATGCTATCGTCGTTGCGACGGTCGACGAGAGACGCTCGCTCCTCTACTACGATCCACGGCGAATTCTATGACTCGCTATCGACCATGGAAATTGAACGAGACTCGGTTCGCAGCTTCAGATTTCCGTCGTATGAGGCTGCATCATCCCCTGCATCGCTGGACCATCGTTCTCGCCGTCAGCACCCGCTGCTGGAGAGACCGTGGCGCAAAACATCGTTGCGTCAGCGTTATATTGTCCAAAAGCGCTCGGCCTCGCATTGTCGCGAGGTGCGGGACAAATTCGAAATTTGGAAATTTCTGGAAGGCGAGAATTCGGTTAGGCGTAAGGGTGGGGAGCGCGTTTAGCGAGCGCAAGAGCCTCCGAGTCTCGAGGACTCAAGCGTAGGATCCCGAGGAGGAAGGACGTGGTTATCGTAGCCGATCGGTGCACATCGTTTACCGAGAATACCGACATCTTCCAAACGCGATGCCGAATCTCTGTCCGAGTTGATCTCGAGGGACTTCAGCCAGTGATGCCAGATTCGAGGTAAAAGTACCTCCGCGGTACTTTTTTACCCCTTCCCGAGCGCCTGCGGGACTAAATTCTCCCGCGCGGTACCTGCGACTATTCGCCGTAGCGCGCGTAAGCCACGCCCCTCACTGACGCGTCAGGACCCGTCTCCCGCCCACCTCCCGGGCGCGTGACGTCACGCGCACGTTTATATAATAAGAATTTATTATTAAGAATAAATTATAAATGTTTCTCATTTCTTTTTTAATTTATTCTTAATTTATATATGTTTGTGAAAATATATATATATATATATATATATATATATATATATATATATATATATATATATATATATATATATATATATATTGCTTAAAGCTGTGTCTTAAACAATTAAATCAGTTGAATAATTTGGCGAAATATTGTTCGTTCGTTCAACTGTTTTAATAGTTTAGGCACAGCAAAAAAAAAAAAAAAAATTTTGCGTTTGCAAAAAAAATATATATATATATAAGAAGCATGGGATCGAACTGACGACCTTTCGGTTACAAATCTTCAGCTCTGTCTCTGCGCTGTCACGATTCATATAATACTTTTTAACTTTATACATCTTGTATATCTTGTACATTCAACGATTCCCAAGTGGAAAAATGATATGGAAACTCTATAAAAATTGTATATAGTGTAATATATGAAGCCTATATAGGAAAATGGACATATAAAATTTTTATATGTTGCATACAATACATATGAAGATTCTACAAAAATTATGTATAGTGCAATATATTTTCAGTCAAATAAATAAAATAAATTAAAAAATCATTTTATAAAATCTGCAGACTATATATAATTTTCATATAAATTATATACAACTCATAGTAATTCTATATGTCCATTTTCTTATACAGATTATATATATTGCCCTATATATGATTTTCCACTTGGGTTAAACGTTGAACAGTGCTAAAAATTGTTATATTGTTGTATATTGATTTAAGCTGTGACCTAAACTATTGAAACAGTTGATTGCGATGCAGCATTAATTTGCGAACAGCTGCACGATTTTATGTGACTAGAGATTGGAATTTTGCCAATTAATTTTTCTAGTCACATAATTCATGATATTTTCCTATAAAGAAATTAATTTTCTAAAAAAACGCGGTAAATCGTCACGCGTGACGTCACTAGCTCAACGGCTTGGTTGTGCGTGAGGTCACTAACTCGGTCGGGCGAGCGCGCGTGACGTCACCGGCCCGGTGGCCCGAGCGCGCGTTGCCACGCCCACCCGCCAGCGAGCGTCGCATGGTGGGGGAAGCTCGGCGAGCGTGCGGTACTTTTTCGAGGGAGCGTCTGGCATCACTGACTTCAGCTACTGCAACTAACCTGGTAAGACCGTCGTTCGTGTTCGGTTTGAGACTAGAGTTTGAATAGGGCAAATTCGACGCGATATCGTATAAACGGCATTTTTCGTGCGCGGTCCATTAAATTCTGATACGGGAAAATTAATAAATTCAATTGTACAGTCCAGATCAGTTTGGGTGAATTTTGTTCGCCGCTAAAAGTAAGGGTTTTGTGTCTGATCGCCTTGTAAATTATTTGTGTAATCTTAGCCTATTAAATTCCTAAATAAATTCGCGTGAGAGTCCCTGGGAAAGTTATCGTCGATCGCCAGCATTGTAACGGCCGCTTTCAAGGTCATCTTTGAACCACGAGAAGCGAAGCTCT
>OZ019982.1:3291115-3298615 GCA_963970395.1 Ephialtes manifestator | reverse complement strand
TGTCTCTGTGTGTGTCTGTGTGTGTGTCTCTGTGTGTGTCTGTGTGTGTGTCTCTGTGTGTGTCTGTGTGTGTCTGTGTGTGTGTCTGTGTGTGTCTGTGTTTGTGTCTGTGTGTGTGTGTCTGTGTGTGTATGTCTGTGTGTGTGTCTGTGTGTGTGTCTGTGTGTGTGTGTCTGTGTCTGTGTGTGTGTGTGTGTGTGTGTGTGTGTGTGTGTGTGTGTGTCTGTGTGTCTCTGTGTGTGTCTGTGTGTGTGTGTCTGTGTGTGTCTGTGTGTGTGTCTGTGTGTGTCTGTGTGTGTCTCTGTGTGTGTCTCTGTGTGTGTCTGTGTGTGTCTGTGTGTGTCTGTCTGTGTGTGTGTCTGTGTGTGTCTGTCTGTGTGTGTGTCTGTATGTGTCTGTGTGTGTGTGTGTATGTGTCTGTGTGTGTGTGTGTGTGTCTGTCTGTGTGTGTCTGTGTGTGTGTCTGTGTGTGTGTCTGTGTGTGTCTCTGGGTGTGTGTCTGTGTGTGTGTCTGTGTGTGTGTCTGTGTGTGTCTCTGGGTGTGTGTCTGTGTGTGTGTATGTATGTGTGTCTCTGTGTGTGTCTGTATGTGTCTGTGTGTGTGTCTGTGTGTGTGTCTGTGTGTGTGTCTGTGTGTGTGTCTGTGTGTGTGTCTGTGTGTGTGTCTGTGTGTGTGTGTCTGTGTGTGTGTGTCTGTGTGTGTGTCTGTGTGTGTGTCTGTGTGTGTGTCTGTGTGTGTGTCTGTGTGTGTGTGTCTGTGTGTGTCTGTGTGTGTCTGTGTGTGTGTGTCTGTGTGTGTGTCTGTGTGTGTCTCTGTGTGTGTCTGTATGTGTCTGTGTGTGTGTGTGTGTGTGTGTGTGTGTGTGTGTGTGTGTGTGTGTGTGTGTGTGTGTGTGTGTGTGTGTGTGTGTGTGTGTCTGTGTGTCTCTGTGTGTGTCTGTGTGTGTGTGTCTGTGTGTGTCTCTGTGTGTGTCTGTGTGTGTGTCTGTGTGTGTCTGTGTGTGTGTCTGTGTGTGTCTCTGTGTGTGTCTCTGTGTGTGTCTGTGTGTGTCTGTCTGTGTGTGTGTCTGTGTGTGTCTGTCTGTGTGTGTCTGTGTGTGTCTGTGTGTGTCTGTCTGTGTGTGTCTCTGTGTGTGTCTGTGTGTGTGTCTGTGTGTGTGTCTTTGTGTGTGTCTGTGTGTGTGCCTGTGTGTGTGTCTGTGTGTGTGTCTGTGTGTGTGTGTGTGTGTGTGTGTGTGTGTGTCTGTGTGTCTCTGTGTGTGTCTGTGTGTGTGTGTCTGTGTGTGTCTGTGTGTGTGTCTGTGTGTGTCTGTGTGTGTCTCTGTGTGTGTCTCTGTGTGTGTCTGTGTGTGTCTGTCTGTGTGTGTGTCTGTGTGTGTCTGTCTGTGTGTGTGTCTGTATGTGTCTGTGTGTGTGTGTGTATGTGTCTGTGTGTGTGTGTGTGTGTGTCTGTCTGTGTGTGTCTGTGTGTGTGTCTGTGTGTGTGTCTGTGTGTGTCTCTGGGTGTGTGTCTGTGTGTGTGTCTGTGTGTGTGCCTGTGTGTGTCTGTGTGTGTGTCTGTGTGTGTATGTATGTGTGTCTGTGTGTGTGTCTGTATGTGTCTGTGTGTGTGTCTGTGTGTGTGTCTGTGTGTGTGTCTGTGTGTGTGTCTGTGTGTGTGTCTGTGTGTGTGTGTCTGTGTGTGTGTGTCTGTGTGTGTGTCTGTGTGTGTGTCTGTGTGTGTGTCTGTGTGTGTGTCTGTGTGTGTGTGTCTGTGTGTGTCTGTGTGTGTGTGTCTGTGTGTGTGTCTGTGTGTGTGTCTCTGTGTGTGTCTGTATGTGTCTGTGTGTGTGTGTGTGTGTGTGTGTGTGTGTGTGTGTGTGTGTGTGTGTGTGTGTGTGTGTGTGTGTGTGTGTGTGTGTGTGTGTGTGTGTGTGTGTGTGTGTGTGTGTGTGTGTGTGTGTGTGTGTGTGTGTGTCTGTGTGTCTCTGTGTGTGTCTGTGTGTGTGTGTCTGTGTGTGTCTCTGTGTGTGTCTGTGTGTGTGTCTGTGTGTGTCTGTGTGTGTGTCTGTGTGTGTGTCTGTGTGTGTCTCTGTGTGTGTCTCTGTGTGTGTCTGTGTGTGTCTGTCTGTGTGTGTGTCTGTGTGTGTCTGTCTGTGTGTGTCTGTGTGTGTCTGTGTGTGTCTGTCTGTGTGTGTGTCTGTGTGTGTCTGTGTGTGTGTCTGTGTGTGTGTCTTTGTGTGTGTCTGTGTGTGTGCCTGTGTGTGTGTCTGTGTGTGTGTCTGTGTGTGTGTCTGTGTGTGTGTCTGTGTGTGTGTCTGTATGTGGGTCTGTGTGTGTGTCTGTGTGTGTCTGTGTGTGTGTGTCTGTGTGTGTGTCTGTGTGTGTCTGTGTATGTCTGTGTGTGTCTGTGTTTGTGTCTGTGTGTGTCTGTGTGTGTCTGTGTGTGTGTCTGTGTGTGTCTGTGTGTGTGTTTGTGTGTGTCTGTGTGTGACTGTGTGTGTCTGTGTGTGTCTGTGTGTGTGTCTGTGTGTGTGTCTGTGTGTGTCTGTGTGTGTCTGTGTGTGTCTGTGTGTGTCTGTGTTTGTCAGTGTGTGTCTGTGTGTGTCTGTGTGTGTCTGTGTGTGTCTGTGTGTGTCTGTGTGTGTCTGTGTGTGTCTGTGTGTGTCTGTGTGTGTCTGTGTGTGTCTGTGTGTGCCTGTGTGTGTCTGTGTGTGTCTGTGTGTGTCTGTGTGTGTCTGTGTGTGTCTGTGTGTGTCTGTGTGTGTCTGTGTGTGTCTGTGTGTGTCTGTGTGTGTGTCTGTGTGTGTCTGTGTGTGTGTCTGTGTGTGTCTGTATGTGTGTCTGTGTGTGTCTGTGTGTGTGTGTGTCTGTGTGTTTCTGTGTGTGTCTGTGTGTGTCTGTGTGTGTGTCTGTGTGTGTCTGTGTGTGTCTGTGTGTGTGTCTGTATGTGTCTGTGTGTGTGTGTGTGTGTCTGTGTGTGTGTGTCTGTGTGTGTGTGTGTCTGTGTGTGTGTCTTTGTGTGTCTGTGTGTGTGTCTGTGTGTGTGTCCGTGTGTGTGTCCGTGTGTGTGTCTGCGTGTGTGTCCGTGTGTGTGTCTGTGTGTGTGTCTGTGTGTGTGTCCCTGTGTGTGTCTGTGTGTGTGTCCGTGTGTGTGTCTGTGTGTGTGTCCGTGTGTGTCTGTGTGTGTGTTTCCGTGTGTATGTGTGTGTGTGTGTGTTTGTGTGTGTGTGTCTGTGTGGGTGTCTGTGTGTGTGTGTGTCTGTGTGTGTGTCTGTGTGTGTGTCTGTGTGTGTGTCTGTGTGTGTCTGTGTGTGTGTGTCTGTGTTTGTGTGTGTGTGTCTGTGTTTGTGTCTGTGTGTGTCTGTGTGTGTCTGTGTGTGCGTCTGTGTTTGTCTGTGTGTCTGTGTGTGTGTCTGTATGCGTCTGTGTATGCGTCTGTGTGTGTGTCTGTGTGTGTCTGTGTGTGTCTGTGTGTGTCTGTGTGTGTCTGTGTGTGTGTCTGTGTGTGTCTGTGTGTGTGTCTGTGTGTGTGTGTCTGTGTGTGTGTGTCTGTGTGTGTGTCTGTGTGTGTGTCTGTGTGTGTGTCTGTGTGTGTGTCTGTGTGTGTCTGTGTGTGTGTGTGTGTCTGTGTGTGTGTCTGTGTGTGTGTCTCTGTGTGTGTCTGTATGTGTCTGTGTGTGTGTGTGTGTGTGTGTGTGTGTGTGTGTGTGTGTGTGTGTGTGTGTGTGTGTGTGTGTGTGTGTGTGTGTGTGTGTGTGTGTGTGTGTGTGTGTGTGTGTGTGTGTGTGTGTGTGTGTGTGTGTGTGTGTGTGTGTGTGTGTGTGTGTGTGTGTGTGTGTGTGTGTGTGTGTGTGTGTGTGTGTGTGTGTGTCTGTGTGTCTCTGTGTGTGTCTGTGTGTGTGTCTGTGTGTGTCTCTGTGTGTGTCTGTGTGTGTCTGTGTGTGTCTGTGTGTGTGTCTGTGTGTGTCTCTGTGTGTGTCTCTGTGTGTGTCTGTGTGTGTCTGTCTGTGTGTGTGTCTGTGTGTGTCTGTGTGTGTCTGTGTGTGTCTGTCTGTGTGTGTGTCTGTGTGTGTCTGTGTGTGTCTGTGTGTGTCTGTGTGTGTGTGTGTGTCTGTATGTGTCTGTGTGTGTGTGTGTGTGTGTCTGTCTGTGTGTGTGTCTGTGTGTGTGTGTGTGTGTGTGTGTGTGTCTGTCTGTGTGTGTGTCTGTGTGTGTGTCTGTGTGTGTGTCTGTGTGTGTGTCTGTGTGTGTGCCTGTGTGTGTGTCTGTGTGTGTGCCTGTGTGTGTGTCTGTGTGTGTGTCTGTGTGTGTGTCTGTATGTGTGTCTGTGTGTGTGTCTGTGTGTGTCTGTGTGTGTGTCTGTGTGTGTCTGTGTGTGTGTCTGTGTGTGTCTGTGTGTGTCTGTGTGTGTCTGTGTTTGTGTCTGTGTGTGTCTGTGTGTGTGTCTGTGTGTGTCTGTGTGTGTGTTTGTGTGTGTCTGTGTGTGTCTGTGTGTGTCTGTGTGTGTCTGTGTGTGTGTCTGTATGTGTCTGTGTGTGTGTCTGTGTTTGTGTGTGTGCGTCTGTGTTTGTGTGTGTGTGTCTGTGTTTGTGTCTGTGTGTGTCTGTGTGTGTCTGTGTGTGCGTCTGTGTGTGTCTGTGTGTGTGTCTGTGTGCGTCTGTGTGTGTGTCTACGCGTGTCTGTGTGTGTCTGCGCGTGTCTGTGTGTGTCTGTGTGTGTCTGTGTGTATCTGTGTGTGTCTGTGTTTGTCTGTGTGTGTCTGTGTGTGTCTGTGTGTGTCTGTGTGTGTCTGTGTGTGTCTGTGAGTGTCTGTGTGTGTTTGTGTGTGTCTGTGTGTGTCTGTGTGTGTCTGTGTGTGTCTGTGTGTGGCTGTGTGTGTCTGTGTGTGTCTGTGTGTGTCTGTGTGTGTGTCTGTGTGTGTCTGTGTGTGTGTCTGTGTGTGTCTGTATGTGTGTATGTGTGTGTCTGTGTGTGTGTGTCTGTGTGTGTCTGTGTGTGTCTGAGTGTGTCTGTGTGTGTGTCTGTGTGTGTGTCTGTATGTGTCTGTGTGTGTGTGTGTGTGTCTGTGTGTGTGTGTGTGTCTGTGTGTGTGTGTGTGTCTGTGTGTGTGTGTGTGTGTCTGTGTGTGTGTCTTTGTGTGTCTGTGTGTGTGTCTCTGTGTGTGTCCGTGTGTGTGTCCGTGTCCGTGTCTGCGTGTGTGTCCGTGTGTGTCTGTGTGTGTCTGTGTGTGTGTCCCTGTGTGTGTCTGTGTGTGTGTCCGTGTGTGTGTCTGTGTTTGTGTCCGTGTGTGTCTGTGTGTGTGTGTCCGTGTGTATGTGTGTGTGTGTGTTTGTGTGTGTGTCTGTGTGTGTGTGTGTGTCTGTGTGTGTGTCTGTGTGTGTGTCTGTGTGTGTGTGTGTCTGTGTGTGTGTGTGTGTCTGTGTGTGTCTGTGTGTGTGTGTCTGTGTCTGTGTGTGTCTGTGTGTGTGTGTGTCTGTATGTGTGTGTGTGTGTGTGTGTGTGTGTGTGTGTCTGTGTGTGTGTGTGTCTGTGTGTGTTTGTGTGTGTGTCTGTGTGTGTGTCTGTGTGTGTGTCTGTGTGTGTGTCTGTGTGTGTGTCTGTGTGTGTGTCTGTGTGTGTGTCTGTGTGTGTGTCTGTGTGTGTGTGTGTCTGTGTGTGTGTCTGTGTGTGTGTCTGTGTGTGTGTCTGTGCGTGTGTCTGTGTGTGTCTGTGTGTGTGTGTCTGTGTGTGTCTGTGTGTGTGTCTGTGTGTGTGTGTCTGTATGTGTCTGTGTGTGTGTCTCTGTGTGTGTCTGTGTGTGTCTGTGTGTGTCTGTGTGTGTGTCTGTGTGTGTCTGTGTGTGTCTGTGTGTGTGTGTGTGTGTCTGTGTGTGTCTGTGTTTGTCTGTGTGTGTCTGTGTGTGTCTGTGTGTGTCTGTGTGTGTCTGTGTGTGTCTGTGTGTGTCTGTGTGTGTCTGTGTGTGTCTGTGTGTGTCTGTGTGTGTCTGTGTGTGCCTGTGTGTGTCTGTGTGTGTCTGTGTGTGTCTGTGTGTGTCTGTGTGTGTCTGTGTGTGTCTGTGTGTGTCTGTGTGTGTCTGTGTGTGTCTGTGTGTGTGTCTGTGTGTGTCTCTGTGTGTGTCTGTGTGTGTCTGTATGTGTGTCTGTGTGTGTCTGTGTGTGTGTGTGTCTGTGTGTGTCTGTGTGTGTCTGTGTGTGTCTGTGTGTGTGTCTGTGTGTGTCTGTGTGTGTCTGTGTGTGTCTGTGTGTGTGTCTGTGTGTGTCTGTGTGTGTCTGTGTGTGTGTCTGTATGTGTCTGTGTGTGTGTGTGTGTCTGTGTGTGTGTGTCTGTGTGTGTGTGTGTGTCTGTGTGTGTGTCTTTGTGTGTCTGTGTGTGTGTCTGTGTGTGTGTCCGTGTGTGTGTCCGTGTGTGTGTCTGCGTGTGTGTCCGTGTGTGTGTCTGTGTGTGTGTCTGTGTGTGTGTCCCTGTGTGTGTCTGTGTGTGTGTCCGTGTGTGTGTCTGTGTGTGTGTCCGTGTGTGTCTGTGTGTGTGTTTCCGTGTGTATGTGTGTGTGTGTGTGTTTGTGTGTGTGTGTCTGTGTGGGTGTCTGTGTGTGTGTGTGTCTGTGTGTGTGTCTGTGTGTGTGTCTGTGTGTGTGTCTGTGTGTGTCTGTGTGTGTGTGTCTGTGTTTGTGTGTGTGTGTCTGTGTTTGTGTCTGTGTGTGTCTGTGTGTGTCTGTGTGTGCGTCTGTGTTTGTCTGTGTGTCTGTGTGTGTGTCTGTATGCGTCTGTGTATGCGTCTGTGTGTGTGTCTGTGTGTGTCTGTGTGTGTCTGTGTGTGTCTGTGTGTGTCTGTGTGTGTGTCTGTGTGTGTCTGTGTGTGTGTCTGTGTGTGTGTGTCTGTGTGTGTGTGTCTGTGTGTGTGTCTGTGTGTGTGTCTGTGTGTGTGTCTGTGTGTGTGTCTGTGTGTGTCTGTGTGTGTGTGTGTGTCTGTGTGTGTGTCTGTGTGTGTGTCTCTGTGTGTGTCTGTATGTGTCTGTGTGTGTGTGTGTGTGTGTGTGTGTGTGTGTGTGTGTGTGTGTGTGTGTGTGTGTGTGTGTGTGTGTGTGTGTGTGTGTGTGTGTGTGTGTGTGTCTGTGTGTCTCTGTGTGTGTCTGTGTGTGTGTCTGTGTGTGTCTCTGTGTGTGTCTGTGTGTGTCTGTGTGTGTCTGTGTGTGTGTCTGTGTGTGTCTCTGTGTGTGTCTCTGTGTGTGTCTGTGTGTGTCTGTCTGTGTGTGTGTCTGTGTGTGTCTGTGTGTGTCTGTGTGTGTCTGTCTGTGTGTGTGTCTGTGTGTGTCTGTGTGTGTCTGTGTGTGTCTGTGTGTGTGTGTGTGTCTGTATGTGTCTGTGTGTGTGTGTGTGTGTCTGTCTGTGTGTGTGTCTGTGTGTGTGTGTGTGTGTGTGTGTGTCTGTCTGTGTGTGTGTCTGTGTGTGTCTGTGTGTGTGTCTGTGTGTGTGTCTGTGTGTGTGTCTGTGTGTGTGCCTGTGTGTGTGTCTGTGTGTG
>OZ019982.1:3276115-3278615 GCA_963970395.1 Ephialtes manifestator | reverse complement strand
GTGTGTGTCTGTGTGTGTGTCTGTATGTGTCTGTGTGTGTCTCTGGGTGTGTGTCTGTGTGTGTGTCTGTGTGTGTGCCTGTGTGTGTCTGTGTGTGTGTCTGTGTGTGTCTGTATGTGTGTCTGTGTGTGTGTCTGTATGTGTCTGTGTGTGTGTCTGTGTGTGTGTCTGTGTGTGTGTGTCTGTGTGTGTGTGTCTGTGTGTGTGTCTGTGTGTGTGTCTGTGTGTGTCTGTGTGTGTGTGTCTGTGTGTGTCTGTGTGTGTGTGTCTGTGTGTGTGTCTGTGTGTGTGTCTCTGTGTGTGTCTGTATGTGTCTGTGTGTGTGTGTGTGTGTGTGTGTGTGTGTGTGTGTGTGTGTGTGTGTGTGTGTGTGTGTGTGTGTGTGTGTGTGTGTGTGTGTGTGTGTGTGTGTGTGTCTGTGTGTCTCTGTGTGTGTCTGTGTGTGTGTGTCTGTGTGTGTCTCTGTGTGTGTCTGTGTGTGTGTCTGTGTGTGTCTGTGTGTGTGTCTGTATGTGTCTCTGTGTGTGTCTCTGTGTGTGTCTGTGTGTGTCTGTCTGTGTGTGTGTCTGTGTGTGTCTGTCTGTGTGTGTCTGTGTGTGTCTGTGTGTGTCTGTCTGTGTGTGTGTCTGTGTGTGTCTGTGTGTGTGTCTGTGTGTGTGTCTTTGTGTGTGTCTGTGTGTGTGCCTGTGTGTGTGTCTGTGTGTGTGTCTGTGTGTGTGTCTGTGTGTGTGTCTGTGTGTGTGTCTGTATGTGGGTCTGTGTGTGTGTCTGTGTGTGTCTGTGTGTGTGTCTGTGTGTGTGTCTGTGTGTGTCTGTGTATGTCTGTGTGTGTCTGTGTTTGTGTCTGTGTGTGTCTGTGTGTGTCTGT
Organism: Ephialtes manifestator; assembly: GCA_963970395.1. Classification (NCBI taxonomy): domain Eukaryota; kingdom Metazoa; phylum Arthropoda; class Insecta; order Hymenoptera; family Ichneumonidae; genus Ephialtes; species Ephialtes manifestator. The sequence goes on along the minus strand of OZ019982.1, from coordinate 3,277,747 downwards.
GTGTGTGTCTGTGTGTCTGTGTGTGTGTTTGTGTGTGTCTGTGTGTGACTGTGTGTGTCTGTGTGTGTCTGTGTGTGTGTCTGTGTGTGTGTCTGTGTGTGTCTGTGTGTGTCTGTGTGTGTCTGTGTGTGTCTGTGTTTGTCTGTGTGTGTCTGTGTGTGTCTGTGTGTGTCTGTGTGTGTCTGTGTGTGTCTGTGTATGTCTGTGTGTGTCTGTGTGTGTCTGTGTGTGTCTGTGTGTGTCTGTGTGTGCCTGTGTGTGTCTGTGTGTGTCTGTGTGTGTCTGTGTGTGTCTGTGTGTGTCTGTGTGTGTCTGTGTGTGTCTGTGTGTGTCTGTGTGTGTCTGTGTGTGTGTCTGTGTGTGTCTGTGTGTGTGTCTGTGTGTGTCTGTATGTGTGTCTGTGTGTGTCTGTGTGTGTGTGTGTCTGTGTGTGTCTGTGTGTGTCTGTGTGTGTCTGTGTGTGTGTCTGTGTGTGTCTGTGTGTGTCTGTGTGTGTGTCTGTATGTGTCTGTGTGTGTGTGTGTGTCTGTGTGTGTGTGTGTCTGTGTGTGTGTGTCTGTGTGTGTGTCTTTGTGTGTCTGTGTGTGTGTCTGTGTGTGTGTCTGTGTGTGTGTCCGTGTGTGTCTGTGTGTGTGTTTCCGTGTGTATGTGTGTGTGTGTGTGTTTGTGTGTGTGTGTCTGTGTGGGTGTCTGTGTGTGTGTGTGTGTGTCTGTGTGTGTGTCTGTGTGTGTGTCTGTGTGTGTGTCTATGTGTGTCTGTGTGTGTGTGTCTGTGTTTGTGTGTGTGTGTCTGTGTTTGTGTCTGTGTGTGTCTGTGTGTGTCTGTGTGTGCGTCTGTGTTTGTCTGTGTGTCTGTGTGTGTGTCTGTATGCGTCTGTGTATGCGTCTGTGTGTGTGTCTGTGTGAGTCTGTGTGTGTCTGTGTGTGTCTGTGTGTGTCTGTGTGTGTCTGTGTGTGTCTGTGTGTGTGTCTGTGTGTGTCTGTGTGTGTCTCTGTGTGTGTGTGTCTGTGTGTGTCTGTGTGTGTCTGTGTGTGTGTCTGTGTGTGTCTGTGTGTGTGTCTGTGTGTGTGTCTGTATGTGTCTGTGTGTGTGTGTGTCTGTGTGTGTGTGTGTCTGTGTGTGTGTGTGTGTCTGTGTGTGTGTGTGTGTCTTTGTGTGTCTGTGTGTGTGTCTGTGTGTGTGTCCGTGTGTGTGTCCGTGTGTGTGTCTGCGTGTGTGACCGTGTGTGTGTCTGTGTGTGTGTCTGTGTGTGTGTCTGTGTGTGTGTCCCTGTGTGTGTCTGTGTGTGTATCCGTGTGTGTGTCTGTGTGTGTGTCCGTGTGTGGCTGTGTGTGTGTTTCCGTGTGTATGTGTGTGTGTGTGTCTGTGTGTGTGTGTGTGTGTCTGTGTGTGTGTCTGTGTGTGTGCGTGTGTCTGTGTGTGTGTCTGTGTGTGTGTCTGTGTGTGTGTCTGTCTGTGTGTGTGTCTGTGTGTGTGTCTGTGTGTGTGTCTGTGTCTGTGTGTGTGTCTGTGTCTGTGTCTGTATCTGTGTCTGTGTCTGTGTCTGTGTCTGTGTGTGTGTCTGTGTCTGTGTGTGTGTCTGTGTGTGTGTGTGTGTGTGTCTGTGTGTGTGTCTGTGTGTGTGTCTGTGT
>OZ019982.1:3268615-3271115 GCA_963970395.1 Ephialtes manifestator | reverse complement strand
TGTGTGTCTGTGTGTGTCTGTGTGTGTGTCTGTGTCTGTGTGTGTCTGTGTGTGTGTGTGTCTGTATGTGTGTGTGTGTGTGTGTGTGTGTGTGTGTGTGTCTGTGTGTGTGTGTGTCTGTGTGTGTTTGTGTGTGTGTCTGTGTGTGTGTCTGTGTGTGTGTCTGTGTGTGTGTCTGTGTGTGTGTCTGTGTGTGTGTCTGTGTGTGTGTCTGTGTGTGTGTGTCTGTGTGTGTGTGTCTGTGTGTGTCTGTGTGTGTGTCTGTGTGTGTGTCTGTGCGTGTGTCTGTGTGTGTGTCTGTGTGTGTGTCTGTGTGTGTGTCTGTGTCTGTGTGTGTCTGTGTGTGTGTGTGTCTGTATGTGTGTGTGTGTGTGTGTGTGTGTGTGTGTGTGTCTGTGTGTGTGTGTGTCTGTGTGTGTTTGTGTGTGTGTCTGTGTGTGTGTCTGTGTGTGTGTCTGTGTGTGTCTGTGTGTGTGTCTGTGTGTGTGTCTGTGTGTGTCTGTGTGTGTGTCTGTATGTGTGTCTGTGTGTGTGTCTGTGTGTGTCTGTGTGTGTGTCTGTGTGTGTCTGTGTGTGTGTCTGTGTGTGTCTGTGTGTGTCTGTGTGTGTCTGTGTTTGTGTCTGTGTGTATCTGTGTGTGTCTGTGTGTGTGTCTGTGTGTGTCTGTGTGTGTGTTTGTGTGTGTCTGTGTGTGTCTGTGTGTGTCTGTGTGTGTCTGTGTGTGTGTCCGTGTGTGTGTCTGTGTGTGTGTCCGTGTGTGTCTGTGTGTGTGTTTCCGTGTGTATGTGTGTGTGTGTGTTTGTGTGTGTGTGTCTGTGTGTGTGTCTGTGTGTGTGTGTGTCTGTGTGTGTGTGTGTCTGTGTGTGTGTCTGTGTGTGTGTCTGTCTGTGTGTGTGTCTGTGTGTGTGTCTGTGTGTGTGTCTGTGTCTGTGTGTGTGTCTGTGTCTGTGTCTGTGTCTGTGTCTGTGTCTGTGTCTGTGTCTGTGTCTGTGTCTGTGTCTGTGTCTCTGTGTGTGTCTGTGTCTGTGTGTGTGTCTGTGTGTGTGTGTGTGTGTCTGTGTGTGTGTCTGTGTGTGTGTCTGTGTGTGTGTCTGTGTGTGTGTCTGTGTGTGTGTCTGTGTGTGTGTGTCTGTGTGTGTGTCTGTGTGTGTGTCTGTGTGTGTGTCTGTGTGTGTGTCTGTGTGTGTGTCTGTGTGTGTGTCTGTGTGTGTGTCTGTGTGTGTGTGTGTGTCTATGTGTGTGTCTGTGTGTGTGTGTATGTGTGTGTGTGTGTGTGTGTGTGTGTGTGTGTGTGTGTGTGTGTGTGTGTGTGTGTCTGTGTGTGTGTCTGTGTGTGTGTCTGTGTGTGTGTGTGTGTCAGTGTGTCTCCGTGTGTGTCTCTGTGTGTGTCTGTGTGTGTGTCTGTGTGTGTGTCTCTGTGTGTGTGTCTCTGTGTGTGTCTGTGTGTGTGTCTGTGTGTGTCTGTGTGTGTGTCTGTGTGTGTGTGTCTGTGTGTGTATGTCTGTGTGTGTGTCTGTGTGCGTGTCTGTGTGTGTGTGTGTCTGTGTGTGTGTGTGTGTGTGTGTGTGTGTGTGTGTGTGTGTCTGTGTGTCTCTGTGTGTGTCTGTGTGTGTCTGTGTGTGTGTCTGTGTGTGTCTGTGTGTGTGTCTGTGTGTGTCTCTGTGTGTGTCTCTGTGTGTGTCTGTGTGTGTCTGTCTGTGTGTGTGTCTGTGTGTGTCTGTCTGTGTGTGTCTGTGTGTGTCTGTGTGTGTCTGTGTGTGTCTGTGTGTGTCTGTCTGTGTGTGTGTCTGTGTGTGTCTGTCTGTGTGTGTGTCTGTATGTGTCTGTGTGTGTGTGTGTATGTGTCTGTGTGTGTGTGTGTGTGTCTGTCTGTGTGTGTGTCTGTGTGTGTCTGTGTGTGTGTCTGTGTGTGTGTCTGTGTGTGTCTCTGGGTGTGTGTCTGTGTGTGTGTCTGTGTGTGTGCCTGTGTGTGTCTGTGTGTGTGTCTGTGTGTGTCTGTATGTGTGTCTGTGTGTGTGTCTGTATGTGTCTGTGTGTGTGTCTGTGTGTGTGTCTGTGTGTGTGTCTGTGTGTGTGTCTGTGTGTGTGTCTGTGTGTGTGTGTCTGTGTGTGTGTGTCTGTGTGTGTGTCTGTGTGTGTGTCTGTGTGTGTCTGTGTGTGTGTGTCTGTGTGTGTCTGTGTGTGTGTGTCTGTGTGTGTGTCTGTGTGTGTGTCTCTGTGTGTGTCTGTATGTGTCTGTGTGTGTGTGTGTGTGTGTGTGTGTGTGTGTGTGTGTGTGTGTGTGTGTGTGTGTGTGTGTGTGTGTGTGTGTGTGTGTGTGTGTGTCTGTGTGTCTCTGTGTGTGTCTGTGTGTGTGTGTCTGTGTGTGTCTCTGTGTGTGTCTGTGTGTGTGTCTGTGTGTGTCTGTTTGTGTGTCTGTGTGTGTCTCTGTGTGTGTCTCTGTGTGTGTCTGTGTGTGTCTGTCTGTGTGTGTGTCTGTGTGTGTCTGTCTGTGTGTGTC
>OZ019982.1:3253615-3258615 GCA_963970395.1 Ephialtes manifestator | reverse complement strand
GTCTGTGTGTGTGTGTCTGTGTGTGTCTGTGTGTGTCTGTGTGTGTCTGTCTGTGTGTGTGTCTGTGTGTGTCTGTCTGTGTATGTGTCTGTATGTGTCTGTGTGTGTGTGTGTGTCTGTATGTGTCTGTGTGTGTGTGTGTGTGTGTCTGTCTGTGTGTGTGTCTGTGTGTGTCTGTGTGTGTGTCTGTGTGTGTGTCTGTGTGTGTCTGTGTGTGTCTGTGTGTGTGTCTGTGTGTGTCTGTGTGTGTGTCTGTGTGTGTCTGTATGTGTGTATGTGTGTGTCTGTGTGTGTGTGTCTGTGTGTGTCTGTGTGTGTCTGAGTGTGTCTGTGTGTGTGTCTGTGTGTGTGTCTGTATGTGTCTGTGTGTGTGTGTGTGTCTGTGTGTGTGTGTGTGTCTGTGTGTGTGTGTGTGTCTGTGTGTGTGTGTGTGTCTGTGTGTGTGTCTTTGTGTGTCTGTGTGTGTGTCTGTGTGTGTGTCAGTGTGTGTGTCCGTGTCCGTGTCTGCGTGTGTGTCCGTGTGTGTGTCTGTGTGTGTGTCTGTGTGTGTGTCCCTGTGTGTGTCTGTGTGTGTGTCCGTATGTGTGTCTGTGTGTGTGTCCGTGTGTGTCTGTGTGTGTGTGACCGTGTGTATGTGTGTGTGTGTGTTTGTGTGTGTGTCTGTGTGTGTGTGTGTGTCTGTGTGTGTGTCTGTGTGTGTGTGTGTCTGTGTGTGTGTGTGTCTGTGTGTGTCTGTGTGTGTGTCTGTGTCTGTGTGTGTCTGTGTGTGTGTGTCTGTATGTGTGTGTGTGTGTGTGTGTGTGTGTGTGTGTCTGTGTGTGTGTGTGTCTGTGTGTGTTTGTGTGTGTGTCTGTGTGTGTGTCTGTGTGTGTGTCTGTGTGTGTGTCTGTGTGTGTGTCTGTGTGTGTGTCTGTGTGTGTGTCTGTGTGTGTGTGTCTGTGTGTGTGTGTCTGTGTGTGTCTGTGTGTGTGTCTGTGTGTGTGTCTGTGCGTGTGTCTGTGTGTGTGTCTGTGTGTGTGTCTGTGTGTGTGTCTGTGTGTGTGTCTGTGTGTGTGTCTGTGTGTGTCTGTGTGTGTGTCTGTATGTGTGTCTGTGTGTGTGTCTGTGTGTGTCTGTGTGTGTGTCTGTGTGTGTCTGTGTGTGTGTCTGTGTGTGTCTGTGTGTGTCTGTGTGTGTCTGTGTTTGTGTCTGTGTGTATCTGTGTGTGTCTGTGTGTGTGTCTGTGTGTGTCTGTGTGTGTGTTTGTGTGTGTCTGTGTGTGTCTGTGTGTGTCTGTGTGTGTCTGTGTGTGTGTCCGTGTGTGTGTCTGTGTGTGTGTCCGTGTGTGTCTGTGTGTGTGTTTCCGTGTGTATGTGTGTGTGTGTGTTTGTGTGTGTGTGTCTGTGTGTGTGTCTGTGTGTGTGTGTGTCTGTGTGTGTGTGTGTCTGTGTGTGTGTCTGTGTGTGTGTCTGTCTGTGTGTGTGTCTGTGTGTGTGTCTGTGTGTGTGTCTGTGTCTGTGTGTGTGTCTGTGTCTGTGTCTGTGTCTGTGTCTGTGTCTGTGTCTGTGTCTGTGTCTGTGTCTGTGTCTCTGTGTGTGTCTGTGTCTGTGTGTGTGTCTGTGTGTGTGTGTGTGTGTCTGTGTGTGTGTCTGTGTGTGTGTCTGTGTGTGTGTCTGTGTGTGTGTCTGTGTGTGTGTCTGTGTGTGTGTGTCTGTGTGTGTGTCTGTGTGTGTGTCTGTGTGTGTGTCTGTGTGTGTGTCTGTGTGTGTGTCTGTGTGTGTGTCTGTGTGTGTGTCTGTGTGTGTGTGTGTGTCTATGTGTGTGTCTGTGTGTGTGTGTATGTGTGTGTGTGTGTGTGTGTGTGTGTGTGTGTGTGTGTGTGTGTGTGTGTGTGTGTCTGTGTGTGTGTCTGTGTGTGTGTCTGTGTGTGTGTGTGTGTCAGTGTGTCTCCGTGTGTGTCTCTGTGTGTGTCTGTGTGTGTGTCTGTGTGTGTGTCTCTGTGTGTGTGTCTCTGTGTGTGTCTGTGTGTGTGTCTGTGTGTGTCTGTGTGTGTGTCTGTGTGTGTGTGTCTGTGTGTGTATGTCTGTGTGTGTGTCTGTGTGCGTGTCTGTGTGTGTGTGTGTCTGTGTGTGTGTGTGTGTGTGTGTGTGTGTGTGTGTGTCTGTGTGTCTCTGTGTGTGTCTGTGTGTGTCTGTGTGTGTGTCTGTGTGTGTCTGTGTGTGTGTCTGTGTGTGTCTCTGTGTGTGTCTCTGTGTGTGTCTGTGTGTGTCTGTCTGTGTGTGTGTCTGTGTGTGTCTGTCTGTGTGTGTCTGTGTGTGTCTGTGTGTGTCTGTGTGTGTCTGTGTGTGTCTGTCTGTGTGTGTGTCTGTGTGTGTCTGTCTGTGTGTGTGTCTGTATGTGTCTGTGTGTGTGTGTGTATGTGTCTGTGTGTGTGTGTGTGTGTCTGTCTGTGTGTGTGTCTGTGTGTGTCTGTGTGTGTGTCTGTGTGTGTGTCTGTGTGTGTCTCTGGGTGTGTGTCTGTGTGTGTGTCTGTGTGTGTGCCTGTGTGTGTCTGTGTGTGTGTCTGTGTGTGTCTGTATGTGTGTCTGTGTGTGTGTCTGTATGTGTCTGTGTGTGTGTCTGTGTGTGTGTCTGTGTGTGTGTCTGTGTGTGTGTCTGTGTGTGTGTCTGTGTGTGTGTGTCTGTGTGTGTGTGTCTGTGTGTGTGTCTGTGTGTGTGTCTGTGTGTGTCTGTGTGTGTGTGTCTGTGTGTGTCTGTGTGTGTGTGTCTGTGTGTGTGTCTGTGTGTGTGTCTCTGTGTGTGTCTGTATGTGTCTGTGTGTGTGTGTGTGTGTGTGTGTGTGTGTGTGTGTGTGTGTGTGTGTGTGTGTGTGTGTGTGTGTGTGTGTGTGTGTGTGTGTGTGTGTGTGTGTGTCTGTGTGTCTCTGTGTGTGTCTGTGTGTGTGTGTCTGTGTGTGTCTCTGTGTGTGTCTGTGTGTGTGTCTGTGTGTGTCTGTTTGTGTGTCTGTGTGTGTCTCTGTGTGTGTCTCTGTGTGTGTCTGTGTGTGTCTGTCTGTGTGTGTGTCTGTGTGTGTCTGTCTGTGTGTGTCTGTGTGTGTCTGTGTGTGTCTGTCTGTGTGTGTGTCTGTGTGTGTCTGTGTGTGTGTCTGTGTGTGTGTCTTTGTGTGTGTCTGTGTGTGTGCCTGTGTGTGTGTCTGTGTGTGTGTCTGTGTGTGTGTCTGTGTGTGTGTCTGTGTGTGTGTCTGTATGTGGGTCTGTGTGTGTGTCTGTGTGTGTCTGTGTGTGTGTCTGTGTGTGTGTCTGTGTGTGTCTGTGTATGTCTGTGTGTGTCTGTGTTTGTGGCTGTGTGTGTCTGTGTGTGTCTGTGTGTGTGTCTGTGTGTCTGTGTGTGTGTTTGTGTGTGTCTGTGTGTGACTGTGTGTGTCTGTGTGTGTCTGTGTGTGTGTCTGTGTGTGTGTCTGTGTGTGTCTGTGTGTGTCTGTGTGTGTCTGTGTGTGTCTGTGTTTGTCTGTGTGTGTCTGTGTGTGTCTGTGTGTGTCTGTGTGTGTCTGTGTGTGTCTGTGTATGTCTGTGTGTGTCTGTGTGTGTCTGTGTGTGTCTGTGTGTGTCTGTGTGTGCCTGTGTGTGTCTGTGTGTGTCTGTGTGTGTCTGTGTGTGTCTGTGTGTGTCTGTGTGTGTCTGTGTGTGTCTGTGTGTGTCTGTGTGTGTCTGTGTGTGTGTCTGTGTGTGTCTGTGTGTGTGTCTGTGTGTGTCTGTATGTGTGTCTGTGTGTGTCTGTGTGTGTGTGTCTGTGTGTGTCTGTGTGTGTCTGTGTGTGTCTGTGTGTGTGTCTGTGTGTGTCTGTGTGTGTCTGTGTGTGTGTCTGTATGTGTCTGTGTGTGTGTGTGTGTCTGTGTGTGTGTGTCTGTGTGTGTGTGTGTGTCTGTGTGTGTGTCTTTGTGTGTCTGTGTGTGTGTCTGTGTGTGTGTCTGTGTGTGTGTCCGTGTGTGTCTGTGTGTGTGTTTCCGTGTGTATGTGTGTGTGTGTGTGTTTGTGTGTGTGTGTCTGTGTGGGTGTCTGTGTGTGTGTGTGTGTGTCTGTGTGTGTGTCTGTGTGTGTGTCTGTGTGTGTGTCTATGTGTGTCTGTGTGTGTGTGTCTGTGTTTGTGTGTGTGTGTCTGTGTTTGTGTCTGTGTGTGTCTGTGTGTGTCTGTGTGTGCGTCTGTGTTTGTCTGTGTGTCTGTGTGTGTGTCTGTATGCGTCTGTGTATGCGTCTGTGTGTGTGTCTGTGTGTGTCTGTGTGTGTCTGTGTGTGTCTGTGTGTGTCTGTGTGTGTCTGTGTGTGTCTGTGTGTGTGTCTGTGTGTGTCTGTGTGTGTCTCTGTGTGTGTGTGTGTCTGTGTGTGTCTGTGTGTGTCTGTGTGTGTGTCTGTGTGTGTCTGTGTGTGTGTCTGTGTGTGTGTCTGTATGTGTCTGTGTGTGTGTGTGTCTGTGTGTGTGTGTGTCTGTGTGTGTGTGTGTCTGTGTGTGTGTGTGTGTCTGTGTGTGTGTCTTTGTGTGTCTGTGTGTGTGTCTGTGTGTGTGTCCGTGTGTGTGTCCGTGTGTGTGTCTGCGTGTGTGACCGTGTGTGTGTCTGTGTGTGTGTCTGTGTGTGTGTCTGTGTGTGTGTCCCTGTGTGTGTCTGTGTGTGTGTCCGTGTGTGTGTCTGTGTGTGTGTCCGTGTGTGGCTGTGTGTGTGTTTCCGTGTGTATGTGTGTGTGTGTGTCTGTGTGTGTGTGTGTGTGTCTGTGTGTGTGTCTGTGTGTGTGCGTGTGTCTGTGTGTGTGTCTGTGTGTGTGTCTGTGTGTGTGTCTGTCTGTGTGTGTGTCTGTGTGTGTGTCTGTGTGTGTGTCTGTGTCTGTGTGTGTGTCTGTGTCTGTGTCTGTATCTGTGTCTGTGTCTGTGTCTGTGTGTGTGTCTGTGTCTGTGTGTGTGTCTGTGTGTGTGTGTGTGTGTGTCTGTGTGTGTGTCTGTGTGTGTGTCTGTGTGTGTGTCTGTGTGTGTGT
>OZ019982.1:3231115-3236115 GCA_963970395.1 Ephialtes manifestator | reverse complement strand
GTGTGTGTCTGTGTGTGTGTGTCTGTGTGTGTGTCTGTGTGTGTGTCTCTGTGTGTGTCTGTATGTGTCTGTGTGTGTGTGTGTGTGTGTGTGTGTGTGTGTGTGTGTGTGTGTGTGTGTGTGTGTGTGTGTGTGTGTGTGTGTGTGTGTGTGTGTGTGTGTGTGTGTGTGTGTGTGTGTGTGTGTGTGTGTGTCTGTGTGTCTCTGTGTGTGTCTGTGTGTGTGTGTCTGTGTGTGTCTCTGTGTGTGTCTGTGTGTGTGTCTGTGTGTGTCTGTGTGTGTGTCTGTGTGTGTCTCTGTGTGTGTCTCTGTGTGTGTCTGTGTGTGTCTGTCTGTGTGTGTGTCTGTGTGTGTCTGTCTGTGTGTGTCTGTGTGTGTCTGTGTGTGTCTGTCTGTGTGTGTGTCTGTGTGTGTCTGTGTGTGTGTCTGTGTGTGTGTCTTTGTGTGTGTCTGTGTGTGTGCCTGTGTGTGTGTCTGTGTGTGTGTCTGTGTGTGTGTCTGTGTGTGTGTCTGTGTGTGTGTCTGTATGTGGGTCTGTGTGTGTGTCTGTGTGTGTCTGTGTGTGTGTCTGTGTGTGTGTCTGTGTGTGTCTGTGTATGTCTGTGTGTGTCTGTGTTTGTGTCTGTGTGTGTCTGTGTGTGTCTGTGTGTGTGTCTGTGTGTGTCTGTGTGTGTGTTTGTGTGTGTCTGTGTGTGACTGTGTGTGTCTGTGTGTGTCTGTGTGTGTGTCTGTGTGTGTGTCTGTGTGTGTGTGTGTATGTGTGTGTGTGTGTGTGTGTATGTGTGTGTGTGTGTGTGTGTGTCTGTGTGTGTCTGTGTGTGTCTCTGTGTGTGTCTGTGTGTGTCTGTCTGTGTGTGTGTCTGTGTGTGTCTGTGTGTGTGTCTGTGTGTGTCTGTGTGTGTGTGTCTGTGTGTGTCTGTGTGTGTATGTCTGTGTGTGTCTGTGTGTGTGTGTCTGTGTGTGTGTCTGTGTGTGTGTTTGTGTGTGTGTGTCTGTGTGTGTCTGTGTGTGTGTGTGTGTGTCTGTGTGTGTGTCTGTCTGTGTGTGTGTGTGTGTGTGTGTGTGTCTGTGTGTGTGTCTGTCTGTGTGTGTGTCTGTGTGTGTCTGTGTGTGTGTCTGTGTGTGTGTGTGTGTCTCTGTGTGTGTGTGTGTGTGTGTCTGTGTGTGTGTCTGTGTGTGTGTCTGTGTGTGTGTCTCCGTGTGTGTCTGTGTGTGTGTCTCTGTGTGTGTCTGTGTGTGTGTCTGTGTGTGTGTCTGTGTGTGTGTCTGTGTGTGTATGTCTGTGTGTGTGTCTGTGTGTGTGTGTGTGTGTGTCTGTGTGTGTCTGTGTGTGTGTGTGTGTGTGTCTGTGAGTCTCTGTGTGTGTCTGTGTGTGTGTGTGTCTGTGTGTGCCTGTGTGTGTGTCTGTGTGTGTCTGTGTGTGTGTGTGTCTGTGTGTGTCTGTGTGTGTGTCTGTGTGTGTCTGTGTGTGTGTCTCTGTGTGTGTCTCTGTGTGTGTCTGTCTGTGTGTGTGTCTGTGTTTGTCTGTCTGTGTGTGTCTGTGTGTGTCTGTGTGTGTCTGTGTGTGTCTGTCTGTGTGTGTGTCTGTGTGTGTCTGTCTGTGTATGTGTCTGTATGTGTCTGTGTGTGTGTGTGTGTCTGTATGTGTCTGTGTGTGTGTGTGTGTGTGTCTGTCTGTGTGTGTGTCTGTGTGTGTCTGTGTGTGTGTCTGTGTGTGTGTCTGTGTGTGTGTCTGTGTGTGTGTCTGTGTGTGTGTCTGTGTGTGTGTCTGTGTGTGTGTCTGTGTGTGTGTCTGTGTGTGTGTCTGTGTGTGTCTGTGTGTGTGTCTGTGTGTGTGTCTGTGTGTGTCTGTGTGTGTGTCTGTATGTGTGTCTGTGTGTGTGTCTGTGTGTGTCTGTGTGTGTGTCTGTGTGTGTCTGTGTGTGTGTCTGTGTGTGTCTGTGTGTGTCTGTGTGTGTCTGTGTTTGTGTCTGTGTGTATCTGTGTGTGTCTGTGTGTGTGTCTGTGTGTGTGTCTGTGTGTGTCTGTGTGTGTGTTTGTGTGTGTCTGTGTGTGTCTGTGTGTGTCTGTGTGTGTCTGTGTGTGTGTCCGTGTGTGTGTCTGTGTGTGTGTCCGTGTGTGTCTGTGTGTGTGTTTCCGTGTGTATGTGTGTGTGTGTGTGTTTGTGTGTGTGTGTCTGTGTGTGTGTGTCTGTGTGTGTGTCTGTGTGTGTGTCTGTCTGTGTGTGTGTCTGTGTGTGTGTCTGTGTGTGTGTCTGTGTCTGTGTGTGTGTCTGTGTCTGTGTCTGTGTCTGTGTCTGTGTCTGTGTTGTGTCTGTGTCTGTGTCTGTGTCTCTGTGTGTGTCTGTGTCTGTGTGTGTGTCTGTGTGTGTGTGTGTGTGTGTCTGTGTGTGTGTCTGTGTGTGTGTCTGTGTGTGTGTCTGTGTGTGTGTCTGTGTGTGTGTCTGTGTGTGTGTGTCTGTGTGTGTGTCTGTGTGTGTGTCTGTGTGTGTGTCTGTGTGTGTGTCTGTGTGTGTGTCTGTGTGTGTGTCTGTGTGTGTGTGTGTCTATGTGTGTGTCTGTGTGTGTGTGTGTGTGTGTGTGTGTGTGTGTGTGTGTGTGTGTGTGTGTGTGTGTCTGTGTGTGTGTCTGTGTGTGTGTCTGTGTGTGTGTGTGTGTGTCAGTGTGTGTCTCTGTGTGTGTCTGTGTGTGTGTCTGTGTGTGTGTCTCTGTGTGTGTCTGTGTGTGTGTCTCTGTGTGTGTCTGTGTGTGTCTGTGTGTGTGTCTGTGTGTGTCTGTGTGTGTGTCTGTGTGTGTGTGTCTGTGTGTGTATGTCTGTGTGTGTGTCTGTGTGTGTGTCTGTGTGTGTGTGTCTGTGTGTGTGTGTGTGTGTGTGTGTGTGTGTGTGTGTGTGTCTGTGTGTCTCTGTGTGTGTCTGTGTGTGTGTGTCTGTGTGTGTCTGTGTGTGTGTCTGTGTGTGTCTGTGTGTGTGTCTCTGTGTGTGTCTCTGTGTGTGTCTGTGTGTGTCTGTCTGTGTGTGTGTCTGTGTGTGTCTGTCTGTGTGTGTCTGTGTGTGTCTGTGTGTGTCTGTGTGTGTCTGTGTGTGTCTGTCTGTGTGTGTGTCTGTGTGTGTCTGTCTGTGTGTGTGTCTGTATGTGTCTGTGTGTGTGTGTGTATGTGTCTGTGTGTGTGTGTGTGTGTCTGTCTGTGTGTGTGTCTGTGTGTGTCTGTGTGTGTGTCTGTGTGTGTGTCTGTGTGTGTCTCTGGGTGTGTGTCTGTGTGTGTGTCTGTGTGTGTGCCTGTGTGTGTCTGTGTGTGTGTCTGTGTGTGTCTGTATGTGTGTCTGTGTGTGTGTCTGTATGTGTCTGTGTGTGTGTCTGTGTGTGTGTCTGTGTGTGTGTCTGTGTGTGTGTCTGTGTGTGTGTCTGTGTGTGTGTCTGTGTGTGTGTGTCTGTGTGTGTGTGTCTGTGTGTGTGTCTGTGTGTGTGTCTGTGTGTGTGTCTGTGTGTGTGTCTGTGTGTGTGTGTCTGTGTGTGTCTGTGTGTGTGTGTCTCTGTGTGTGTCTGTGTGTGTGTCTCTGTCTGTGTCTGTATGTGTCTGTGTGTGTGTGTGTGTGTGTGTGTGTGTGTGTGTATGTGTGTGTGTGTGTGTGTGTGTGTGTGTGTGTGTGTGTGTGTGTGTGTGTGTGTGTGTGTGTGTCTGTGTGTCTCTGTGTGTGTCTGTGTGTGTGTGTCTGTGTGTGTCTCTGTGTGTGTCTGTGTGTGTGTCTTTGTGTGTCTGTGTGTGTGTCTGTGTGTGTCTCTGTGTGTGTCTCTGTGTGTGTCTGTGTGTGTCTGTCTGTGTGTGTGTCTGTGTGTGTCTGTCTGTGTGTGTCTGTGTGTGTCTGTGTGTGTCTGTCTGTGTGTGTGTCTGTGTGTGTCTGTGTGTGTGTCTGTGTGTGTGTCTTTGTGTGTGTCTGTGTGTGTGCCTGTGTGTGTGTCTGTGTGTGTGTCTGTGTGTGTGTCTGTGTGTGTGTCTGTATGTGGGTCTGTGTGTGTGTCTGTGTGTGTCTGTGTGTGTGTCTGTGTGTGTGTCTGTGTGTGTCTGTGTATGTCTGTGTGTGTCTGTGTTTGTGTCTGTGTGTGTCTGTGTGTGTCTGTGTGTGTGTCTGTGTGTGTCTGTGTGTGTGTTTGTGTGTGTCTGTGTGTGACTGTGTGTGTCTGTGTGTGTCTGTGTGTGTGTCTGTGTGTGTGTCTGTGTGTGTCTGTGTGTGTCTGTGTGTGTCTGTGTGTGTCTGTGTTTGTCTGTGTGTGTCTGTGTGTGTCTGTGTGTGTCTGTGTGTGTCTGTGTGTGTCTGTGTGTGTCTGTGTGTGTCTGTATGTGTCTGTGTGTGTCTGTGTGTGTCTGTGTGTGCCTGTGTGTGTCTGTGTGTGTCTGTGTGTGTCTGTGTGTGTCTGTGTGTGTCTGTGTGTGTCTGTGTGTGTCTGTGTGTGTCTGTGTGTGTCTGTGTGTGTGTCTGTGTGTGTCTGTGTGTGTGTCTGTGTGTGTCTGTATGTGTGTCTGTGTGTGTCTGTGTGTGTGTGTGTCTGTGTGTGTCTGTGTGTGTCTGTGTGTGTCTGTGTGTGTGTCTGTGTGTGTCTGTGTGTGTCTGTGTGTGTGTCTGTATGTGTCTGTGTGTGTGTGTGTGTGTGTCTGTGTGTGTGTGTCTGTGTGTGTGTGTGTGTCTGTGTGTGTGTCTTTGTGTGTCTGTGTGTGTGTCTGTGTGTGTGTCCGTGTGTGTGTCCGTGTGTGTGTCTGCGTGTGTGTCCGTGTGTGTGTCTGTGTGTGTGTCTGTGTGTGTGTCCCTGTGTGTGTCTGTGTGTGTGTCCGTGTGTGTGTCTGTGTGTGTGTCCGTGTGTGTCTGTGTGTGTGTTTCCGTGTGTATGTGTGTGTGTGTGTTTGTGTGTGTGTGTCTGTGTGGGTGTCTGTGTGTGTGTGTGTGTCTGTGTGTGTGTCTGTGTGTGTGTCTGTGTGTGTGTCTATGTGTGTCTGTGTGTGTGTGTC
>OZ019982.1:3173615-3176115 GCA_963970395.1 Ephialtes manifestator | reverse complement strand
TGTGTGTGTATCTGTGTGTGTGTGTCTGTGTGTGTGTCTGTGTGTGTGTCTGTGTGTGTGTCTCCGTGTGTGTCTGTGTGTGTGTCTCTGTGTGTGCCTGTGTGTGTGTCTCTGTGTGTGTCTGTGTGTGTGTCTCTGTGTGTGTCTGTGTGTGTCTGTGTGTGTCTGTGTGTGTGTCTGTGTGTGTCTGTGTGTGTGTCTGTGTGTGTGTCTGTGTGTGTGTCTGTGTGTGTGTCTGTGTGTGTGTGTCTGTGTGTGTGTCTGTGTGTGTGTCTGTGTGTGTGTGTGTGTGTGTGTGTGTGTGTGTGTGTGTCTGTGTGTCTCTGTGTGTGTCTGTGTGTGTGTCTGTGTGTGTGTCTGTGTGTGTGTCTGTGTGGGTGTGTGTCTGTGTGTATCTGTGTGTGTGTCTGTGTCTGTGTGTGTGTCTGTGTCTGTGTCTGTGTCTGTGTCTGTGTCTGTGTCTGTGTCTGTGTGTGTGTCTGTGTCTGTGTGTGTGTCTGTGTGTGTGTGTGTGTGTCTGTGTGTGTGTCTGTGTGTGTGTCTGTGTGTGTGTCTGTGTGTGTGTCTGTGTGTGTGTCTGTGTGTGTGTCTGTGTGTGTGTCTGAGTGTGTGTCTGTGTGTGTGTCTGTGTGTGTGTCTGTGTGTGTGTCTGTGTGTGTGTGTGTGTGTGTGTGTCTGTGTGTGTCTGTGTGTGTCTGTGTGTGTGTGTCTGTGTTTGTGTGTGTCTGTGTGTGTGTCTGTGTGTGTGTCTGTGTGTGTGTGTGTCTGTGTGTGTGTCTGTGTGTGTGTCTGTGTGTGTGTGTCTGTGTGTGTGTCTGTGTGTGTGTCTGTGTGTGTGTCTCTGTGTGTGTCTGTGTGTGTGTCTCTGTGTGTGTCTGTGTGTGTGTCTCTGTGTGTGTCTGTGTGTGTCTGTATGTGTGTCTGTGTGTGTCTGTGTGTGTGTCTGTGTGTGTCTCTGTGTGTGTCTGTGTGTGTGTCTCTGTGTGTGTCTGTGTGTGTGTCTCTGTGTGTGTCTGTGTGTGTCTGTGTGTGTATCTGTGTGTGTCTGTGTGTGTGTCTGTGTGTGTCTGTGTGTGTCTGTGTGTGTCTGTGTGTGTCTGTCTGTGTGTGTGTCTGTGTGTGTCTGTCTGTGTGTGTGTCTGTATGTGTCTGTGTGTGTGTGTGTCTGTATGTGTGTGTGTGTGTGTGTGTGTGTGTGTGTCTGTGTGTGTGTGTGTCTGTGTGTGTCTGTGTTTGTGTGTGTCTGTGTGTGTGTCTGAGTGTGTGTCTGTGTGTGTGTGTGTCTGTGTGTGTGTCTGTGTGTGTGTCTGTGTGTGTGTGTCTGTGTGTGTCTGTGTGTGTCTGTGTGTGTCTGTGTGTGTGTCTGTGTGTGTCTGTGTGTGTGTCTGTGTGTGTGTCTGTGTGTGTGTCTGTGTGTGTGTGTCTGTGTGTGTGTCTGTGTGTGTGTCTGTGTGTGTGTGTGTGTGTGTGTGTGTGTGTGTCTGTGTGTCTCTGTGTGTGTCTGTGTGTGTGTCTGTGTGTGTGTGTGTCTGTGTGTATCTGTGTGTGTGTCTGTGTCTGTGTGTGTGTCTGTGTCTGTGTCTGTGTCTGTGTCTGTGTCTGTGTCTGTGTCTGTGTGTGTGTCTGTGTCTGTGTGTGTGTCTGTGTGTGTGTGTGTGTCTGTGTGTGTGTCTGTGTGTGTGTCTGTGTGTGTGTCTGTGTGTGTGTCTGTGTGTGTGTCTGTGTGTGTGTCTGTGTGTGTGTCTGAGTGTGTGTCTGTGTGTGTGTCTGTGTGTGTGTCTGTGTGTGTGTCTGTGTGTGTGTGTGTGTGTGTCTGTGTGTGTCTGTGTGTGTCTGTGTGTGTGTGTCTGTGTTTGTGTGTGTCTGTGTGTGTGTCTGTGTGTGTGTCTGTGTGTGTGTGTGTCTGTGTGTGTGTCTGTGTGTGTGTCTGTGTGTGTGTGTCTGTGTGTGTGTCTGTGTGTGTGTCTGTGTGTGTGTCTCTGTGTGTGTCTGTGTGTGTGTCTCTGTGTGTGTCTGTGTGTGTGTCTCTGTGTGTGTCTGTGTGTGTGTCTGTGTGTGTCTGTGTGTGTGTCTGTGTGTGTCTCTGTGTGTGTCTGTGTGTGTGTCTCTGTGTGTGTCTGTGTGTGTGTCTGTGTGTGTGTCTCTGTGTGTGTCTGTGTGTGTGTCTCTGTGTGTGTCTGTGTGTTTCTGTGTGTGTATCTGTGTGTGTCTGTGTGTGTCTCTGTGTGTGTCTGTGTGTGTCTGTGTGTGTCTGTCTGTGTGTGTGTCTGTGTGTGTCTGTCTGTGTGTGTGTCTGTATGTGTCTGTGTGTGTGTGTGTCTGTGTGTGTGTGTGTGTGTGTGTGTCTGTATGTGTCTGTGCGTGTGCGTGTGCGTGTGCGTGTGCGTGTGCGTGTGCGTGTGCGTGTGCGTGTGCGTGTGCGTGTGCGTGTGCGTGTGCGTGTGCGTGTGCGTGTGCGTGTGCGTGTGCGTGTGCGTGTGCGTGTGCGTGTGCGTGTGCG
>OZ019982.1:3148615-3153615 GCA_963970395.1 Ephialtes manifestator | reverse complement strand
TGTGTCTGTGTGTGTGTGTGTCTGTGTGTGTGTCTGTGTGTGTGTCTGTCTGTGTGTGTGTCAGTGTGTGTGTCTGTGTGTGTGTCTGTGTCTGTGTGTGTGTCTGTGTCTGTGTCTGTGTCTGTGTCTGTGTCTGTGTCTGTGTCTGTGTCTGTGTCTGTGTCTGTGTCTCTGTGTGTGTCTGTGTCTGTGTGTGTGTCTGTGTGTGTGTGTGTGTGTGTCTGTTAGTGTGTCTGTGTGTGTGTCTGTGTGTGTGTCTGTGTGTGTGTCTGTGTGTGTGTCTGTGTGTGTGTGTCTGTGTGTGTGTCTGTGTGTGTGTCTGTGTGTGTGTCTGTGTGTGTGTCTGTGTGTGTGTCTGTGTGTGTGTCTGTGTGTGTGTCTGTGTGTGTGTGTGTGTCTATGTGTGTGTCTGTGTGTGTGTGTATGTGTGTGTGTGTGTGTGTGTGTGTGTGTGTGTGTGTGTGTGTGTGTGTGTGTGTGTGTGTGTGTGTGTGTGTGTGTCTGTGTGTGTGTCTGTGTGTGTGTCTGTGTGTGTGTGTGTGTGTCTGTGTGTCTCCGTGTGTGTCTCTGTGTGTGTCTGTGTGTGTGTCTGTGTGTGTGTCTCTGTGTGTGTCTGTGTGTGTGTCTCTGTGTGTGTCTGTGTGTGTCTGTGTGTGTGTCTGTGTGTGTCTGTGTGTGTGTCTGTGTGTGTGTGTCTGTGTGTGTATGTCTGTGTGTGTGTCTGTGTGTGTGTCTGTGTGTGTGTGTCTGTGTCTGTGTGTGTGTGTGTGTGTGTGTGTGTGTGTGTGTGTCTGTGTGTCTCTGTGTGTGTCTGTGTGTGTGTGTCTGTGTGTGTCTGTGTGTGTGTGTGTCTGTGTCTGTGTGTGTGTGTGTGTGTGTGTGTGTGTGTCTGTGTGTCTCTGTGTGTGTCTGTGTGTGTGTGTCTGTGTGTGTCTGTGTGTGTGTCTGTGTGTGTCTCTGTGTGTGTCTCTGTGTGTGTCTGTGTGTGTCTGTCTGTGTGTGTGTCTGTGTGTGTCTGTCTGTGTGTGTCTGTGTGTGTCTGTGTGTGTCTGTGTGTGTCTGTCTGTGTGTGTGTCTGTGTGTGTCTGTCTGTGTGTGTGTCTGTATGTGTCTGTGTGTGTGTGTGTATGTGTCTGTGTGTGTGTGTGTGTGTCTGTCTGTGTGTGTCTGTGTGTGTGTCTGTGTGTGTGTCTGTGTGTGTCTCTGGGTGTGTGTCTGTGTGTGTGTCTGTGTGTGTGCCTGTGTGTGTCTGTGTGTGTGTCTGTGTGTGTATGTATGTGTGTCTGTGTGTGTGTCTGTATGTGTCTGTGTGTGTGTCTGTGTGTGTGTCTGTGTGTGTGTCTGTGTGTGTGTCTGTGTGTGTGTCTGTGTGTGTGTCTGTGTGTGTGTCTGTGTGTGTGTCTGTGTGTGTGTGTCTATGTGTGTGTGTCTGTGTGTGTGTCTGTGTGTGTGTCTGTGTGTGTGTCTGTGTGTGTGTCTGTGTGTGTGTGTCTGTGTGTGTCTGTGTGTGTCTGTGTGTGTGTGTCTGTGTGTGTGTCTGTGTGTGTGTCTCCGTGTGTGTCTGTATGTGTCTGTGTGTGTGTGTGTGTGTGTGTGTGTGTGTGTGTGTGTGTGTGTGTGTGTGTGTGTGTGTGTGTGTGTGTGTGTGTGTGTGTGTGTGTGTGTGTGTGTGTGTCTCTGTGTGTGTCTGTGTGTGTGTGTCTGTGTGTGTCTCTGTGTGTGTCTGTGTGTGTGTCTGTGCGTGTCTGTGTGTGTGTCTGTGTGTGTCTCTGTGTGTGTCTCTGTGTGTGTCTGTGTGTGTCTGTCTGTGTGTGTGTCTGTGTGTGTCTGTCTGTGTGTGTCTGTGTGTGTCTGTGTGTGTCTGTCTGTGTGTGTCTCTGTGTGTGTCTGTGTGTGTGTCTGTGTGTGTGTCTTTGTGTGTGTCTGTGTGTGTGCCTGTGTGTGTGTCTGTGTGTGTGTCTGTGTGTGTGTGTGTGTGTGTGTGTGTGTGTCTGTGTGTCTCTGTGTGTGTCTGTGTGTGTGTGTCTGTGTGTGTCTGTGTGTGTGTCTGTGTGTGTCTGTGTGTGTCTCTGTGTGTGTCTCTGTGTGTGTCTGTGTGTGTCTGTCTGTGTGTGTGTCTGTGTGTGTCTGTCTGTGTGTGTCTGTGTGTGTCTGTGTGTGTCTGTGTGTGTCTGTCTGTGTGTGTGTCTGTGTGTGTCTGTCTGTGTGTGTGTCTGTATGTGTCTGTGTGTGTGTGTGTATGTGTCTGTGTGTGTGTGTGTGTGTCTGTCTGTGTGTGTCTGTGTGTGTGTCTGTGTGTGTGTCTGTGTGTGTCTCTGGGTGTGTGTCTGTGTGTGTGTCTGTGTGTGTGCCTGTGTGTGTCTGTGTGTGTGTCTGTGTGTGTATGTATGTGTGTCTGTGTGTGTGTCTGTATGTGTCTGTGTGTGTGTCTGTGTGTGTGTCTGTGTGTGTGTCTGTGTGTGTGTCTGTGTGTGTGTCTGTGTGTGTGTCTGTGTGTGTGTGTCTGTGTGTGTGTCTGTGTGTGTGTGTCTGTGTGTGTGTGTCTGTGTGTGTGTCTGTGTGTGTGTCTGTGTGTGTGTGTCTGTGTGTGTCTGTGTGTGTGTGTCTGTGTGTGTGTCTGTGTGTGTGTCTCTGTGTGTGTCTGTATGTGTCTGTGTGTGTGTGTGTGTGTGTGTGTGTGTGTGTGTGTGTGTGTGTGTGTGTGTGTGTGTGTGTGTGTGTGTGTGTGTGTGTGTGTGTGTGTGTGTGTGTGTGTGTGTGTGTGTGTGTGTGTCTGTGTGTCTCTGTGTGTGTCTGTGTGTGTGTGTCTGTGTGTGTCTCTGTGTGTGTCTGTGTGTGTGTCTGTGTGTGTCTGTGTGTGTGTCTGTGTGTGTCTCTGTGTGTGTCTCTGTGTGTGTCTGTGTGTGTCTGTCTGTGTGTGTGTCTGTGTGTGTCTGTCTGTGTGTGTCTGTGTGTGTCTGTGTGTGTCTGTCTGTGTGTGTGTCTGTGTGTGTCTGTGTGTGTGTCTGTGTGTGTGTCTTTGTGTGTGTCTGTGTGTGTGCCTGTGTGTGTGTCTGTGTGTGTGTCTGTGTGTGTGTCTGTGTGTGTGTCTGTGTGTGTGCCTGTATGTGGGTCTGTGTGTGTGTCTGTGTGTGTCTGTGTGTGTGTCTGTGTGTGTGTCTGTGTGTGTCTGTGTATGTCTGTGTGTGTCTGTGTTTGTGTCTGTGTGTGTCTGTGTGTGTCTGTGTGTGTGTCTGTGTGTGTCTGTGTGTGTGTTTGTGTGTGTCTGTGTGTGACTGTGTGTGTCTGTGTGTGTCTGTGTGTGTGTCTGTGTGTGTCTGTGTGTGTCTGTGTGTGTCTGTGTGTGTCTGTGTTTGTCTGTGTGTGTCTGTGTGTGTCTGTGTGTGTCTGTGTGTGTCTGTGTGTGTCTGTGTGTGTCTGTGTGTGTCTGTGTGTGTCTGTGTGTGTCTGTGTGTGTCTGTGTGTGCCTGTGTGTGTCTGTGTGTGTCTGTGTGTGTCTGTGTGTGTCTGTGTGTGTCTGTGTGTGTCTGTGTGTGTCTGTGTGTGTCTGTGTGTGTCTCTGTGTGTGTCTGTGTGTGTCTGTCTGTGTGTGTGTCTGTGTGTGTCTGTCTGTGTGTGTCTGTGTGTGTCTGTGTGTGTGTGTGTGTCTGTATGTGTCTGTGTGTGTGTGTGTGTGTGTGTCTGTCTGTGTGTGTGTCTGTGTGTGTCTGTGTGTGTGTCTGTGTGTGTGTCTGTGTGTGTGTCTGTGTGTGTGCCTGTGTGTGTGTCTGTGTGTGTGTCTGTGTGTGTGTGTCTGTGTGTGTGTCTGTGTGTGTGTCTGTATGTGTGTCTGTGTGTGTGTGTCTGTGTGTGTCTGTGTGTGTGTCTGTGTGTGTCTGTGTGTGTGTCTGTGTGTGTCTGTGTGTGTCTGTGTGTGTCTGTGTTTGTGTCTGTGTGTGTCTGTGTGTGTGTCTGTGTGTGTCTGTGTGTGTGTTTGTGTGTGTCTGTGTGTGTCTGTTTGTGTCTGTGTGTGTCTGTGTGTGTGTCTGTATGTGTCTGTGTGTGTGTCTGTGTTTGTGTGTGTGTGTCTGTGTTTGTGTCTGTGTGTGTCTGTGTGTGTCTGTGTGTGCGTCTGTGTGTGTCTGTGTGTGTGTCTGTGTGCGTCTGTGTGTGTGTCTACGCGTGTCTGTGTGTGTCTGCGCGTGTCTGTGTGTGTCTGTGTGTGTCTGTGTGTATCTGTGTGTGTCTGTGTTTGTCTGTGTGTGTCTGTGTGTGTCTGTGTGTGTCTGTGTGTGTCTGTGTGTGTCTGTGAGTGTCTGTGTGTGTTTGTGTGTGTCTGTGTGTGTCTCTGTGTGTCTCTGTGTGGCTGTGTGTGTCTGTGTGTGTCTGTGTGTGTCTGTGTGTGTGTCTGTGTGTGTCTGTGTGTGTGTCTGTGTGTGTCTGTATGTGTGTATGTGTGTGTCTGTGTGTGTGTGTCTGTGTGTGTCTGTGTGTGTCTGAGTGTGTCTGTGTGTGTGTCTGTGTGTGTGTCTGTATGTGTCTGTGTGTGTGTGTGTGTGTGTCTGTGTGTGTGTGTGTGTCTGTGTGTGTGTGTGTGTCTGTGTGTGTGTGTGTGTCTGTGTGTGTGTCTTTGTGTGTCTGTGTGTGTGTCTGTGTGTGTGTCCGTGTGTGTGTCCGTGTCCGTGTCTGCGTGTGTGTCCGTGTGTGTGTCTGTGTGTGTCTGTGTGTGTGTCCCTGTGTGTGTCTGTGTGTGTGTCCGTGTGTGTGTCTGTGTGTGTGTCCGTGTGTGTCTGTGTGTGTGTGTCCGTGTGTATGTGTGTGTGTGTGTTTGTGTGTGTGTCTGTGTGTGTGTGTGTGTCTGTGTGTGTGTCTGTGTGTGTGTCTGTGTGTGTGTGTGTCTGTGTGTGTGTGTGTCTGTGTGTGTCTGTGTGTGTGTCTGTGTCTGTGTGTGTCTCTGTGTGTGTGTGTCTGTATGTGTGTGTGTGTGTGTGTGTGTGTGTGTGTCTGTGTGTGTGTGTGTC
>OZ019982.1:3133615-3143615 GCA_963970395.1 Ephialtes manifestator | reverse complement strand
TGTGTCTGTGTGTGTGTCTGTGTGTGTGTCTGTGTGTGTGTCTGTGTGTGTGTGTCTGTGTGTGTCTGTGTGTGTCTGTGTGTGTGTGTCTGTGTGTGTGTCTGTGTGTGTGTCTCCGTGTGTGTCTGTATGTGTCTGTGTGTGTGTGTGTGTGTGTGTGTGTGTGTGTGTGTGTGTGTGTGTGTGTGTGTGTGTGTGTGTGTGTGTGTGTGTGTGTGTGTGTGTGTGTGTGTGTGTGTGTCTCTGTGTGTGTCTGTGTGTGTGTGTCTGTGTGTGTCTCTGTGTGTGTCTGTGTGTGTGTCTGTGCGTGTCTGTGTGTGTGTCTGTGTGTGTCTCTGTGTGTGTCTCTGTGTGTGTCTGTGTGTGTCTGTCTGTGTGTGTGTCTGTGTGTGTCTGTCTGTGTGTGTCTGTGTGTGTCTGTGTGTGTCTGTCTGTGTGTGTCTCTGTGTGTGTCTGTGTGTGTGTCTGTGTGTGTGTCTTTGTGTGTGTCTGTGTGTGTGCCTGTGTGTGTGTCTGTGTGTGTGTCTGTGTGTGTGTGTGTGTGTGTGTGTGTGTGTCTGTGTGTCTCTGTGTGTGTCTGTGTGTGTGTGTCTGTGTGTGTCTGTGTGTGTGTCTGTGTGTGTCTGTGTGTGTCTCTGTGTGTGTCTCTGTGTGTGTCTGTGTGTGTCTGTCTGTGTGTGTGTCTGTGTGTGTCTGTCTGTGTGTGTCTGTGTGTGTCTGTGTGTGTCTGTGTGTGTCTGTCTGTGTGTGTGTCTGTGTGTGTCTGTCTGTGTGTGTGTCTGTATGTGTCTGTGTGTGTGTGTGTATGTGTCTGTGTGTGTGTGTGTGTGTCTGTCTGTGTGTGTCTGTGTGTGTGTCTGTGTGTGTGTCTGTGTGTGTCTCTGGGTGTGTGTCTGTGTGTGTGTCTGTGTGTGTGCCTGTGTGTGTCTGTGTGTGTGTCTGTGTGTGTATGTATGTGTGTCTGTGTGTGTGTCTGTATGTGTCTGTGTGTGTGTCTGTGTGTGTGTCTGTGTGTGTGTCTGTGTGTGTGTCTGTGTGTGTGTCTGTGTGTGTGTCTGTGTGTGTGTGTCTGTGTGTGTGTCTGTGTGTGTGTGTCTGTGTGTGTGTGTCTGTGTGTGTGTCTGTGTGTGTGTCTGTGTGTGTGTGTCTGTGTGTGTCTGTGTGTGTGTGTCTGTGTGTGTGTCTGTGTGTGTGTCTCTGTGTGTGTCTGTATGTGTCTGTGTGTGTGTGTGTGTGTGTGTGTGTGTGTGTGTGTGTGTGTGTGTGTGTGTGTGTGTGTGTGTGTGTGTGTGTGTGTGTGTGTGTGTGTGTGTGTGTGTGTGTGTGTGTGTGTGTGTGTCTGTGTGTCTCTGTGTGTGTCTGTGTGTGTGTGTCTGTGTGTGTCTCTGTGTGTGTCTGTGTGTGTGTCTGTGTGTGTCTGTGTGTGTGTCTGTGTGTGTCTCTGTGTGTGTCTCTGTGTGTGTCTGTGTGTGTCTGTCTGTGTGTGTGTCTGTGTGTGTCTGTCTGTGTGTGTCTGTGTGTGTCTGTGTGTGTCTGTCTGTGTGTGTGTCTGTGTGTGTCTGTGTGTGTGTCTGTGTGTGTGTCTTTGTGTGTGTCTGTGTGTGTGCCTGTGTGTGTGTCTGTGTGTGTGTCTGTGTGTGTGTCTGTGTGTGTGTCTGTGTGTGTGCCTGTATGTGGGTCTGTGTGTGTGTCTGTGTGTGTCTGTGTGTGTGTCTGTGTGTGTGTCTGTGTGTGTCTGTGTATGTCTGTGTGTGTCTGTGTTTGTGTCTGTGTGTGTCTGTGTGTGTCTGTGTGTGTGTCTGTGTGTGTCTGTGTGTGTGTTTGTGTGTGTCTGTGTGTGACTGTGTGTGTCTGTGTGTGTCTGTGTGTGTGTCTGTGTGTGTCTGTGTGTGTCTGTGTGTGTCTGTGTGTGTCTGTGTTTGTCTGTGTGTGTCTGTGTGTGTCTGTGTGTGTCTGTGTGTGTCTGTGTGTGTCTGTGTGTGTCTGTGTGTGTCTGTGTGTGTCTGTGTGTGTCTGTGTGTGTCTGTGTGTGCCTGTGTGTGTCTGTGTGTGTCTGTGTGTGTCTGTGTGTGTCTGTGTGTGTCTGTGTGTGTCTGTGTGTGTCTGTGTGTGTCTGTGTGTGTCTGTGTGTGTGTCTGTGTGTGTCTGTGTGTGTGTCTGTGTGTGTCTGTATGTGTGTCTGTGTGTGTCTGTGTGTGTGTGTGTCTGTGTGTGTCTGTGTGTGTCTGTGTGTGTCTGTGTGTGTGTCTGTGTGTGTCTGTGTGTGTCTGTGTGTGTGTCTGTATGTGTCTGTGTGTGTGTGTGTGTGTCTGTGTGTGTGTGTCTGTGTGTGTGTGTGTGTCTGTGTGTGTGTCTTTGTGTGTCTGTGTGTGTGTCTGTGTGTGTGTCCGTGTGTGTGTCCGTGTGTGTGTCCGTGTGTGTGTCTGTGTGTGTGTCTGTGTGTGTGTCTGTGTGTGTGTCCCTGTGTGTGTCTGTGTGTGTGTCCGTGTGTGTGTCTGTGTGTGTGTCCGTGTGTGTCTGTGTGTGTGTTTCCGTGTGTATGTGTGTGTGTGTGTGTTTGTGTGTGTGTGTCTGTGTGGGTGTCTGTGTGTGTGTGTGTCTGTGTGTGTGTCTGTGTGTGTGTCTGTGTGTGTGTCTGTGTGTGTCTGTGTGTGTGTGTCTGTGTTTGTGTGTGTGTGTCTGTGTTTGTGTCTGTGTGTGTCTGTGTGTGTCTGTGTGTGCGTCTGTGTTTGTCTGTGTGTCTGTGTGTGTGTCTGTATGCGTCTGTGTATGCGTCTGTGTGTGTGTCTGTGTGTGTCTGTGTGTGTCTGTGTGTGTCTGTGTGTGTGTCTGTGTGTGTCTGTGTGTGTGTCTGTGTGTGTGTGTCTGTGTGTGTGTGTCTGTGTGTGTGTCTGTGTGTGTGTCTGTGTGTGTGTCTGTGTGTGTGTCTGTGTGTGTCTGTGTGTGTGTGTGTGTCTGTGTGTGTGTCTGTGTGTGTGTCTCTGTGTGTGTCTGTATGTGTCTGTGTGTGTGTGTGTGTGTGTGTGTGTGTGTGTGTGTGTGTGTGTGTGTGTGTGTGTGTGTGTGTGTGTGTGTGTGTGTGTGTGTGTGTGTGTGTGTGTGTGTGTGTGTGTGTGTGTGTGTGTGTGTGTGTGTGTGTGTGTGTGTGTGTGTGTGTGTGTGTGTGTGTGTGTGTGTGTGTGTGTGTGTGTGTGTGTGTGTGTGTGTGTGTGTGTGTGTGTGTGTGTGTGTGTGTGTGTGTGTGTGTGTGTGTGTGTGTCTGTGTGTCTCTGTGTGTGTCTGTGTGTGTGTCTGTGTGTGTCTCTGTGTGTGTCTGTGTGTGTCTGTGTGTGTCTGTGTGTGTGTCTGTGTGTGTCTCTGTGTGTGTCTCTGTGTGTGTCTGTGTGTGTCTGTCTGTGTGTGTGTCTGTGTGTGTCTTTTTTTTTTTTTTTTTTTTTATTTTTTTTTTGCCGGCGACGAAGAAATCTTCAAGAAGACACCCTGTTGTTTTGGGTAGTGTCGGATTTTTACCGACTAAAACTCCGCCGCCGTCTCCACACGTTACGCTGGTACCGCTTTCGCATAACCGCAGCATACCGTGCTTATTGCTCTCCCCGAGCTTCCTTCTATTCTGCATTTGATTTTCATGCACTGGCTTCTTCTGAACTCAGGTGTCTCGGACTTGCACCGGATTCCTATTCGTTTCGACTCGAGCTTTGGCATTTCTTTCCGCCTCTTCTTTCTTTTTCATTATTTTTGTAATGAAAGACTGCACTATATCCCAGGTGTGTTCGGACCTCAATATCACCTCCATGAAGTTCCTTTCCTCCAGTTCTGTGCCGAGTTGTTCCTTAAGAATAATTCGGTCATTTTCCGTCGCTGGACAACCGAAAACCGTGTGCCTCGCATCGTCCGGAACCTTGCCACATTCGTAGCATTCTGCGGTGTCGGTTTTGCGAAACTTCTCCAGATATGCGTTAAAACAGCCATGTCCGCTTAGCGCTTGCGTAAGGTAGTATCCTATTTGTCCATGCTTTCTATTGCACCATGTGTCGACCTTTGGGATGATTTCGTAAGTCCACCTTCCAGACGAGTCTCCGTCCCACCGTGCTTGCCATCGCTCCATAAGCCTCTGCCGGGCTCTTTGCCTTACCGTTTCTTTCATGTGTTCTCTTTCTTGCCCCTGGGTGTACTGGGCTAAATCCGCGTAGATCTCTTGCTTTTGCAGAATAAGCAGATCGATTGGGGGAGTACTCGAAAGCACAAGTGTGGCTCCTTCTGAGACAGTTCGATATCCAGATATTACTCTCAAAGCACTCCGTCTCTGTACAGAGGCCAGTCTGCGTTTTGCTCCTACCTTGTTTGCAGCGGCCGCCCATATTTCGGCCCCGTACAAAATTTGGGCGTGGATGACGCTGTTTAGTAGCCTTCTCTTCTCCTCTCTGGGCCCCTTTATATTTGGCATTAATCGCGCTAGAGATGCCGCTGTCGCCGCCGCCTTTTCAGTTGTTTTAATAATGTGGTCTACGTAGCGGACTGCGTTATCCACTTGTACTCCCAAGTATCTGACGGACCTGGACCATGGTATACTTTGCCTTTCTAGAAGCAGATTTGGTGGTGTGAAAATCCTTTTATCGGTTATCAGTACGGCTTCTGTTTTATGTACTGCCAACTCCAGTTCATTTTCCTTGAGCCATTTGCTGGCACGACGGAGGCTCTCATTCGCTATTACTTCCAAGGTGCCTGGCGTCCTCGCCGTAACGACTAGAGCTACATCATCTGCGAAACCTATTATAGTCGCGTCTTTTGGGATATCTAGGTTTAACAGGCCATCATACATTACGTTCCACAAAAAGGGACCTAATACAGATCCTTGTGGAACGCCAGCAGTTACCTCATACTCAACTGGGCCATCCTCCGTGGTGTACATAAGGGTTCTATCGCTCAGGTAGCTGCCTATCATCCGTTCTAGGTATTTCGGTGTCTGCCTTTTCGCTAGAGCCCCCATAATGATGCTCCACTTTGCCGAGTTAAACGCATTTTTAACGTCCAGTGTCACAAGTGCACAGAAGCCTTTCGTCTTCCAGTTCCCTTGTTTCACTTTGTCCGCCCACTCAATAACTTTTGCTATGGCATCTATAGTGGATCTGCCCTTTCGGAAACCGTACTGCTTTGGTGACAGCCCTCCGTTTCTTTCGATGTGCTCCTCGAGTCTTTTGAGCAACAATCTCTCGAAAAGCTTCCCTACATTATCTAGGAGACAGATAGGTCGGTAGGACGACGGCTCTTCTAACGGTTTATCTCCCTTCCGCAATAATACTAATTTCTGTTTTTTCCACCTCTTATGAAAGACTCCCTCCCGAAGGCATAAGTTGTATGTCTCCAGCAGTAGTTCTGGCCATATTTCTATGACAGCTCCTATTATCTCGTTTGGGATGAAGTCAGGCCCCGGTGCTTTGCCGGGCTGAAGGCGTTTTTTCGCATCTATTATTTCCTCGATGGTAAAAAGGTCTACCATTGCGTTGTCTCCTTGTGTCTGATCTGTCGGCCTCCGGTCGTGTACCGGGAACAGCGTTCTTACTATTTCGTTCATCCTTTCCGGGCATGACAGGCCGGGAATTTGTTGCCTGTTTCCCAGTTTTTTTGTTACTATTTTATAGGGAAGCCCCCATGGGTCCTGTTCTATTGAGCGACAAAGCTCTAACCAACTTTTCCTTTTACTGCTTCTGATAGCGCTCCGCAGTTTCTTCCTTGCATCTTTATGTTTCGCTTGTAGGTCTTTGTCTACCTGGGCATTCCTACGTCTCTTACGCCGCTGAACTGCTTTACGTGCTGCCATACAAAGCTTTCTGAGCTCGCTTATTTCTGGGTTCCACCAGTATACGGCTTTTCTCTTCCCTAAGCCCTTCCTCCGTTTTGGCATGGCTGCATTACATGCCGCGGTCAGCGTCTCGACCGTGTAATCAACCATTCCTTCAGGGTTTCCTATTTCGACAAGCCTCTGCAGATGTCCCGTACTTTTTTCCGTCGAAAGTGCCTCGGACAGCTTAAGCCGATCCAACCGTCCCAGCAGCCATCCTCCCTCTTCTACTATGCCGTTGTTCGAGCGTGCCGCGTGTGCCGGGTGCGTCCTGGATACCCGACCGATACTGTACTCCACGTATTGATGATCGCTCAACGTGACTTCTTCTAGTACGTTCCATCTTTCTACTCGTGCCGCAATTCCGGCTGACGCAAGGGTAAGATCTATTACTGATCCTGTTTCACCGCGACGGAAGGTTAACTCGTTCCCTTCGTTTAAGATCACTAAATCGAGACGTGCAATTAATTCTGACAGCGCCTCCCCTCGTTTGTCCAGTCTTCTGGAGCCCCATTCTGGGGACTTGCTGTTAAAATCTCCTGCTACCAGTACTTCACCTTTTGCCGTCCTGATGCTGGCTTCCAGATTATCGAGTTGTCTCAAGAAGTCCTCGTAGTCCGAGTTTGGTGAGAAGTAACAACTGTAAGTTCTCACACCTTCGATGTCCGCCCACACAAAATCTGCGTTGGGCTTGCTTACCTCTCTGACTCTCATGTCGCCGTTTAGCACTGCTATGGCTGCCCGTCCGGTCGTGTCTTGTAACCATAGTCCGGTATCTGGTTTCCGATATTGTTCGCTGATAATAAGAACGTCAGTCCGTTTTTCTACCGCTACCTGCATTAGAAGGTCCTGCGCTTCGCGACCTCTCCCCAAGTTTATCTGTATATACCTAGACATTTCGTTGCTTTCGCACAGCCTTCTGGAATGACGGGCATTTTGCACTTCCCAGTATATGCTTCGCACCTCCTTGCTCTTGATTTTCTTTGCATATTACGCAAGATGCTTCTTCTTTGCAATCCTTTGCGAGATGGTCATCTTCTCCACAGAGCCGACACGATTTCGATCTATCCGGTCCCTTGCAGTCTACTGCGACGTGGCCGAAGCCTTGACACCGGAAGCACCGCAAGACTTGGGCTTTGAGTCTGACCCGACACCGCACCCATCCTATTTTGATCCTGCCGATATCAAGTACCTTATCCGCCGTTTCCGCTGGTACCGTAACCACCGCAGTTTGAGTCCCTCCGAACCCCTTTCTCAGAGATCTTACCTTGATCGCCTCCGTATCGGTATTTTCTACTGCCGATACTATTGCAGTCACGATATCTTCGTCCTCAGTGACTTCATCGAGGTCCCGGATTTCCAGGGCGTAGCTTCTCGCCATTGTGCGAACATTTGCTTCCTCTCCCAGTGCCATTGCTACCGCGTTTCTCAGCTTTTCCGCCCCTTCGCTTCCTCTCTTAATCTCGACTAGGAGCTCGCCCCCTCGAGTTCGCCTTATACCTGCTATTTGTACTCCGCAGTTTTCCGGATCTACCTTGGTCTTAATTTTCCTTAGGATATCTGCGTAGGTTGCCTCTCCATTTGCTTTTACTGCAACTGCTGCCGGCTGTCTTCGGCGGATTTCTTTTACTTGTGGCTTTTTGGCACTTCTGTCGCGTTGCGGTTTCTTCTTCCGTTCCACCGTTGACCACTCGGAATCTTTCACCCCCGGGTCTTGTAAAACTTTCCTGCTATGCGATGTGCTTGCGCTTCCGCTAATATTATTTATTTCGTTTCCTTCTCGTCTCTTTTTCCCAGGAGTTAGCATGCCGGGTGGTGAAGACGCCAATCTTTTCTTATCGAGGTCGGCCCCCCTGAATATCGCACTCGAGTTTTCGGTCGCGCTCTTCATACTTCTTTCCTGCGATGGGCCGGCCTGAGTAGCGACTACTTTTCTCTCAATTCGGTTTTTGGGCGACTTTTGATGTAGTCTATCCAGTACTTCTACGTGTGCGCGTGACGGGCCTAGCGTCTCCTTGATCTCCCTTTTGGCTTTCCGATGTTCCTGCATGCGTTCGTAGAAAACTACCGCTTCCGTGATGGCATCTCGAATCGGCTTGTGGATATTTTTTGCTTCTTTGACAATCTTGTCAATTATTTGTATGCGTTTACCTAACGCTGTAAATGCAATTTCCTCCTCGTTATCTAGCTGTTCCCTCCACTGCGGGGTAACTTCTATATTTTTTACAAGGGAGGATCCTCCATTTCCTTTAACTACTTCTCCTATGAGTCTGCCCCCTGCACCCAGTGAAGTCTCCACCTTCGTAGGAGGTGCACTTCTGTTTTCTATTCCTTCTGAAATGGGGTTCTCGGTGATTATCAGGTTCTGGTTACCCTTCAAGCTTTCCAGAATTTGCTGCTCCTCCTTTTCCAGCTTATCCAGCTGCTCCTTCGCTTGTCCACCTTCATTCTCTTTTTTTTTTTGGGCTTTTTTGTTTTCTTGTTTTTGTGTTTTTGTGCTAGTTTCATCCATTTTGTTCCCACGCTGTCCTAGGTGATAAATATCGACCCCAGCAGAGCCTGGTTACGGGGGTAAGGCCACTTAAGTACACCTGGGGTTGGACCAGTTACCCCAGGGGGAACCGTTTGCGACATCTCTCCCAGATGCCATGCAGCTCTCGGCACGGTATCTAACACTTTAGCTTGGGTTTGTGCTGCTCTTTGTCTCGATCCTCCCCGTCAGCCCGTCCGGCATGGTTGCACCTACCGACATGGCCTGGCGGATCGATGGATCACTGAAGCCCCCCCACCACGGCAAGGTGGCAACACCTGGGGGGGTGTCTGTGTGTGTCTGTGTGTGTCTGTGTGTGTCTGTCTGTGTGTGTGTCTGTGTGTGTCTGTGTGTGTCTGTGTTTGTCTGTGTGTGTGTGTGTGTGTGTCTGTATGTGTCTGTGTGTGTGTGTGTGTGTGTGTGTGTGTGTCTGTCTGTGTGTGTGTCTGTGTGTGTGTGTGTGTGTGTGTGTCTGTCTGTGTGTGTGTCTGTGTGTGTCTGTGTGTGTGTCTGTGTGTGTGTCTGTGTGTGTGTCTGTGTGTGTGCCTGTGTGTGTGTCTGTGTGTGTGCCTGTGTGTGTGTCTGTGTGTGTGTCTGTGTGTGTGTCTGTATGTGTGTCTGTGTGTGTGTCTGTGTGTGTCTGTGTGTGTGTCTGTGTGTGTCTGTGTGTGTGTCTGTGTGTGTCTGTGTGTGTCTGTGTGTGTCTGTGTGTGTCTGTGTTTGTGTCTGTGTGTGTCTGTGTGTGTGTCTGTGTGTGTCTGTGTGTGTGTTTGTGTGTGTCTGTGTGTGTCTGTGTGTGTCTGTGTGTGTCTGTGTGTGTGTCTGTATGTGTCTGTGTGTGTGTCTGTGTTTGTGTGTGTGTGTCTGTGTTTGTGTCTGTGTGTGTCTGTGTGTGTCTGTGTGTGCGTCTGTGTGTGTCTGTGTGTGTGTCTGTGTGCGTCTGTGTGTGTGTCTGCGCGTGTCTGTGTGTGTCTGCGCGTGTCTGTGTGTGTCTGTGTGTGTCTGTGTGTATCTGTGTGTGTCTGTGTTTGTCTGTGTGTGTCTGTGTGTGTCTGTGTGTGTCTGTGTGTGTCTGTGTGTGTCTGTGAGTGTCTGTGTGTGTTTGTGTGTGTCTGTGTGTGTCTGTGTGTGTCTGTGTGTGTCTGTGTGTGGCTGTGTGTGTCTGTGTGTGTCTGTGTGTGTCTGTGTGTGTGTCTGTGTGTGTCTGTGTGTGTGTCTGTGTGTGTCTGTATGTGTGTATGTGTGTGTCTGTGTGTGTGTGTCTGTGTGTGTCTGTGTGTGTCTGAGTGTGTCTGTGTGTGTGTCTGTGTGTGTGTCTGTATGTGTCTGTGTGTGTGTGTGTGTGTCTGTGTGTGTGTGTGTGTCTGTGTGTGTGTGTGTGTCTGTGTGTGTGTGTGTGTGTGTGTGTCTGTGTGTGTGTCTTTGTGTGTCTGTGTGTGTGTCTGTGTGTGTGTCCGTGTGTGTGTCCGTGTCCGTGTCTGCGTGTGTGTCCGTGTGTGTCTGTGTGTGTCTGTGTGTGTGTCCATGTGTGTGTCTGTGTGTGTGTCCGTGTGTGTGTCTGTGTGTGTGTCCGTGTGTGTCTGTGTGTGTGTGTCCGTGTGTATGTGTGTGTGTGTGTTTGTGTGTGTGTC
>OZ019982.1:3126115-3131115 GCA_963970395.1 Ephialtes manifestator | reverse complement strand
TGTGTGTGTGTGTGTGTGTGTGTGTGTGTCTGTGTGTCTCTGTGTGTGTCTGTGTGTGTGTGTCTGTGTGTGTCTGTGTGTGTGTCTGTGTGTGTCTGTGTGTGTCTCTGTGTGTGTCTCTGTGTGTGTCTGTGTGTGTCTGTCTGTGTGTGTGTCTGTGTGTGTCTGTCTGTGTGTGTCTGTGTGTGTCTGTGTGTGTCTGTGTGTGTCTGTCTGTGTGTGTGTCTGTGTGTGTCTGTCTGTGTGTGTGTCTGTATGTGTCTGTGTGTGTGTGTGTATGTGTCTGTGTGTGTGTGTGTGTGTCTGTCTGTGTGTGTCTGTGTGTGTGTCTGTGTGTGTGTCTGTGTGTGTCTCTGGGTGTGTGTCTGTGTGTGTGTCTGTGTGTGTGCCTGTGTGTGTCTGTGTGTGTGTCTGTGTGTGTATGTATGTGTGTCTGTGTGTGTGTCTGTATGTGTCTGTGTGTGTGTCTGTGTGTGTGTCTGTGTGTGTGTCTGTGTGTGTGTCTGTGTGTGTGTCTGTGTGTGTGTCTGTGTGTGTGTGTCTGTGTGTGTATGTCTGTGTGTGTGTCTGTGTGTGTGTCTGTGTGTGTGTCTGTGTGTGTGTCTGTGTGTGTGTGTCTGTGTGTGTCTGTGTGTGTGTGTCTGTGTGTGTGTCTGTGTGTGTGTCTCTGTGTGTGTCTGTATGTGTCTGTGTGTGTGTGTGTGTGTGTGTGTGTGTGTGTGTGTGTGTGTGTGTGTGTGTGTGTGTGTGTGTGTGTGTGTGTGTGTGTGTGTGTGTGTGTGTGTGTGTGTGTGTCTGTGTGTCTCTGTGTGTGTCTGTGTGTGTGTGTCTGTGTGTGTCTCTGTGTGTGTCTGTGTGTGTGTCTGTGTGTGTCTGTGTGTGTGTCTGTGTGTGTCTCTGTGTGTGTCTCTGTGTGTGTCTGTGTGTGTCTGTCTGTGTGTGTGTCTGTGTGTGTCTGTCTGTGTGTGTGTCTGTGTGTGTCTGTCTGTGTGTGTCTGTGTGTGTCTGTGTGTGTCTGTCTGTGTGTGTGTCTGTGTGTGTCTGTGTGTGTGTCTGTGTGTGTGTCTTTGTGTGTGTCTGTGTGTGTGCCTGTGTGTGTGTCTGTGTGTGTGTCTGTGTGTGTGTCTGTGTGTGTGTCTGTGTGTGTGTCTGTATGTGGGTCTGTGTGTGTGTCTGTGTGTGTCTGTGTGTGTGTCTGTGTGTGTGTCTGTGTGTGTCTGTGTGTGTCTGTGTATGTCTGTGTCTGTCTGTGTTTGTGTCTGTGTGTGTCTGTGTGTGTCTGTGTGTGTGTCTGTGTGTGTCTGTGTGTGTGTTTGTGTGTGTCTGTGTGTGACTGTGTGTGTCTGTGTGTGTCTGTGTGTGTGTCTGTGTGTGTGTCTGTGTGTGTCTGTGTGTGTCTGTGTGTGTCTGTGTGTGTCTGTGTTTGTCTGTGTGTGTCTGTGTGTGTCTGTGTGTGTCTGTGTGTGTCTGTGTGTGTCTGTGTGTGTCTGTGTGTGTCTGTGTGTGTCTGTGTGTGTCTGTGTGTGTCTGTGTGTGCCTGTGTGTGTCTGTGTGTGTCTGTGTGTGTCTGTGTGTGTCTGTGTGTGTCTGTGTGTGTCTGTGTGTGTCTGTGTGTGTCTGTGTGTGTCTGTGTGTGTGTCTGTGTGTGTCTGTGTGTGTGTCTGTGTGTGTCTGTATGTGTGTCTGTGTGTGTCTGTGTGTGTGTGTGTCTGTGTGTGTCTGTGTGTGTCTGTGTGTGTCTGTGTGTGTGTCTGTGTGTGTCTGTGTGTGTCTGTGTGTGTGTGTCTGTATGTGTCTGTGTGTGTGTGTGTGTGTCTGTGTGTGTGTGTCTGTGTGTGTGTGTGTGTCTGTGTGTGTGTCTTTGTGTGTCTGTGTGTGTGTCTGTGTGTGTGTCCGTGTGTGTGTCCGTGTATGTGTCCGTGTGTGTGTCTGTGTGTGTGTCTGTGTGTGTGTCTGTGTGTGTGTCCCTGTGTGTGTCTGTGTGTGTGTCCGTGTGTGTGTCTGTGTGTGTGTCCGTGTGTGTCTGTGTGTGTGTTTCCGTGTGTATGTGTGTGTGTGTGTGTTTGTGTGTGTGTGTCTGTGTGGGTGTCTGTGTGTGTGTGTGTCTGTGTGTGTGTCTGTGTGTGTGTCTGTGTGTGTGTCTGTGTGTGTCTGTGTGTGTGTGTCTGTGTTTGTGTGTGTGTGTCTGTGTTTGTGTCTGTGTGTGTCTGTGTGTGTCTGTGTGTGCGTCTGTGTTTGTCTGTGTGTCTGTGTGTGTGTCTGTATGCGTCTGTGTATGCGTCTGTGTGTGTGTCTGTGTGTGTCTGTGTGTGTCTGTGTGTGTCTGTGTGTGTCTGTGTGTGTGTCTGTGTGTGTCTGTGTGTGTGTCTGTGTGTGTGTGTCTGTGTGTGTGTGTCTGTGTGTGTGTCTGTGTGTGTGTCTGTGTGTGTGTCTGTGTGTGTGTCTGTGTGTGTCTGTGTGTGTGTGTGTGTCTGTGTGTGTGTCTGTGTGTGTGTCTCTGTGTGTGTCTGTATGTGTCTGTGTGTGTGTGTGTGTGTGTGTGTGTGTGTGTGTGTGTGTGTGTGTGTGTGTGTGTGTGTGTGTGTGTGTGTGTGTGTGTGTGTGTGTGTGTGTGTGTGTGTGTGTGTGTGTGTGTGTGTGTGTGTGTGTGTGTGTGTGTGTGTGTGTGTGTGTGTGTGTGTGTGTGTGTGTGTGTGTGTGTGTGTCTGTGTGTCTCTGTGTGTGTCTGTGTGTGTGTCTGTGTGTGTCTCTGTGTGTGTCTGTGTGTGTCTGTGTGTGTCTGTGTGTGTGTCTGTGTGTGTCTCTGTGTGTGTCTCTGTGTGTGTCTGTGTGTGTCTGTCTGTGTGTGTGTCTGTGTGTGTCTGTGTGTGTCTGTGTGTGTCTGTCTGTGTGTGTGTCTGTGTGTGTCTGTGTGTGTCTGTGTGTGTCTGTGTGTGTGTGTGTGTCTGTATGTGTCTGTGTGTGTGTGTGTGTGTGTGTGTCTGTGTGTGTGTCTGTGTGTGTGTGTGTGTGTGTGTGTCTGTCTGTGTGTGTGTCTGTGTGTGTCTGTGTGTGTGTCTGTGTGTGTGTCTGTGTGTGTGTGTCTGTGTGTGTGCCTGTGTGTGTGTCTGTGTGTGTGCCTGTGTGTGTGTCTGTGTGTGTGTCTGTGTGTGTGTCTGTATGTGTGTCTGTGTGTGTGTCTGTGTGTGTCTGTGTGTGTGTCTGTGTGTGTCTGTGTGTGTGTCTGTGTGTGTCTGTGTGTGTCTGTGTGTGTCTGTGTGTGTCTGTGTTTGTGTCTGTGTGTGTCTGTGTGTGTGTCTGTGTGTGTCTGTGTGTGTGTTTGTGTGTGTCTGTGTGTGTCTGTGTGTGTCTGTGTGTGTCTGTGTGTGTGTCTGTATGTGTCTGTGTGTGTGTCTGTGTTTGTGTGTGTGTGTCTGTGTTTGTGTCTGTGTGTGTCTGTGTGTGTCTGTGTGTGCGTCTGTGTGTGTCTGTGTGTGTGTCTGTGTGCGTCTGTGTGTGTGTCTACGCGTGTCTGTGTGTGTCTGCGCGTGTCTGTGTGTGTCTGTGTGTGTCTGTGTGTATCTGTGTGTGTCTGTGTTTGTCTGTGTGTGTCTGTGTGTGTCTGTGTGTGGCTGTGTGTGTCTGTGTGTGTCTGTGTGTGTCTGTGTGTGTGTCTGTGTGTGTCTGTGTGTGTGTCTGTGTGTGTCTGTATGTGTGTATGTGTGTGTCTGTGTGTGTGTGTCTGTGTGTGTCTGTGTGTGTCTGAGTGTGTCTGTGTGTGTGTCTGTGTGTGTGTCTGTATGTGTCTGTGTGTGTGTGTGTGTGTCTGTGTGTGTGTGTGTGTCTGTGTGTGTGTGTGTGTCTGTGTTTGTGTGTGTGTGTGTCTGTGTGTGTGTCTTTGTGTGTCTGTGTGTGTGTCTGTGTGTGTGTCCGTGTGTGTCTGTGTGTGTGTGTCCGTGTGTATGTGTGTGTGTGTGTTTGTGTGTGTGTCTGTGTGTGTGTGTGTGTCTGTGTGTGTGTCTGTGTGTGTGTCTGTGTGTGTGTGTGTCTGTGTGTGTGTGTGTCTGTGTGTGTCTGTGTGTGTGTGTCTGTGTCTGTGTGTGTCTGTGTGTGTGTGTGTCTGTATGTGTGTGTGTGTGTGTGTGTGTGTGTGTGTGTGTGTCTGTGTGTGTGTGTGTCTGTGTGTGTTTGTGTGTGTGTCTGTGTGTGTGTCTGTGTGTGTGTCTGTGTGTGTGTCTGTGTGTGTGTCTGTGTGTGTGTCTGTGTGTGTGTCTGTGTGTGTGTGTGTCTGTGTGTGTGTCTGTGTGTGTGTCTGTGTGTGTGTCTGTGCGTGTGTCTGTGTGTGTGTCTGTGTGTGTGTGTCTGTGTGTGTGTCTGTGTGTGTGTCTGTGTGTGTGTGTCTGTATGTGTCTGTGTGTGTGTCTCTGTGTGTGTCTGTGTGTGTCTGTGTGTGTGTCTGTGTGTGTCTGTGTGTGTGTGTGTGTGTGTCTGTGTGTGTCTGTGTTTGTCTGTGTGTGTCTGTGTGTGTCTGTGTGTGTCTGTGTGTGTCTGTGTGTGTCTGTGTGTGTCTGTGTGTGTCTGTGTGTGTCTGTGTGTGTCTGTGTGTGTCTGTGTGTGCCTGTGTGTGTCCGTGTGTGTCTGTGTGTGTCTGTGTGTGTCTGTGTGTGTCTGTGTGTGTCTGTGTGTGTCTGTGTGTGTCTGTGTGTGTCTGTGTGTGTGTCTGTGTGTGTCTGTGTGTGTGTCTGTGTGTGTCTGTATGTGTGTCTGTGTGTGTCTGTGTGTGTGTGTGTCTGTGTGTGTCTGTGTGTGTCTGTGTGTGTGTCTGTGTGTGTGTCTGTGTGTGTCTGTGTGTGTCTGTGTGTGTGTCTGTATGTGTCTGTGTGTGTGTGTGTGTGTCTGTGTGTGTGTGTCTGTGTGTGTGTGTGTCTGTGTGTGTGTCTTTGTGTGTCTGTGTGTGTGTCTGTGTGTGTGTCCGTGTGTGTCTGTGTGTGTGTTTCCGTGTGTATGTGTGTGTGTGTGTG
>OZ019982.1:3026115-3031115 GCA_963970395.1 Ephialtes manifestator | reverse complement strand
GTGTGTGTGTGTGTCTGTCTGTGTGTGTGTCTGTGTGTGTGTCTGTGTGTGTGTCTGTGTGTGTGTCTGTGTGTGTGTCTGTGTGTGTGTCTGTGTGTGTGTCTGTGTGTGTGCCTGTGTGTGTCTGTATGTGTGTCTGTGTGTGTGTCTGTGTGTGTCTGTGTGTGTGTCTGTATGTGTGTCTTGTGTGTGTCTGTGTGTGTCTGTGTGTGTGTCTGTGTGTCTGTGTGTGTGTCTGTGTGTGTCTGTGTGTGTCTGTGTGTGTCTGTGTTTGTGTCTGTGTGTATCTGTGTGTGTCTGTGTGTGTGTCTGTGTGTGTCTGTGTGTGTGTTTGTGTGTGTCTGTGTGTGTCTGTGTGTGTCCGTGTGTGTGTCTGTGTGTGTGTCCGTGTGTGTCTGTGTGTGTGTTTCCGTGTGTATGTGTGTGTGTGTGTTTGTGTGTGTGTGTCTGTGTGTGTGTCTGTTTGTGTGTGTGTCTGTGTGTCTGTGTGTGTGTCTGTGTGTGTGTCTGTGTCTGTGTGTGTGTCTGTGTCTGTGTCTGTGTCTGTGTCTGTGTCTGTGTCTGTGTCTGTGTCTGTGTCTGTGTCTGTGTCTCTGTGTGTGTCTGTGTCTGTGTGTGTGTCTGTGTGTGTGTGTGTGTGTGTGTCCTGTGTGTGTGTCTGTGTGTGTGTCTGTGTCTCTGTGTGTGTCTGTGTCTGTGTGTGTGTCTGTGTGTGTGTGTGTGTGTGTGTGTCTGTGTGTGTGTCTGTGTGTGTGTCTGTGTGTGTGTCTGTGTGTGTGTCTGTGTGTGTGTCTGTGTGTGTGTCTGTGTGTGTGTCTGTGTGTGTGTGTCTGTGTGTGTGTCTGTGTGTGTTTCTGTGTGTGTGTCTGTGTGTGTGTCTGTGTGTGTGTCTGTGTGTGTGTCTGTGTGTGTGTGTGTGTCTATGTGTGTGTCTGTGTGTGTGTGTGTCTCCGTGTGTGTCTCTGTGTGTGTCTGTGTGTGTGTCTGTGTGTGTGTCTCTGTGTGTGTCTGTGTGTGTGTCTCTGTGTGTGTCTGTGTGTGTGTCTCTGTGTGTGTCTGTGTGTGTCTGTGTGTGTGTCTGTGTGTGTCTGTGTGTGTGTCTGTGTGTGTGTCTGTGTGTGTATGTCTGTGTGTGTGTCTGTGTGTGTGTCTGTGTGTGTGTGTCTGTGTGTGTGTGTGTGTGTGTGTGTGTGTGTGTGTGTGTGTCTGTGTGTCTCTGTTTGTGTCTGTGTGTGTGTCTGTGTGTGTCTGTGTGTGTGTCTGTGTGTGTCTGTGTGTGTGTCTGTGTGTGTCTCTGTGTGTGTCTCTGTGTGTGTCTGTGTGTGTCTGTCTGTGTGTGTGTCCGTGTGTCTGTCTCTGTGTATCTGTGTGTGTCTGTGTGTGTCTGTGTGTGTCTGTCTGTGTGTGTGTTTGTGTGTGTCTGTGTGTGTCTGTGTGTGTCTGTGTGTGTCTGTGTGTGTGTCCGTGTGTGTGTCTGTGTGTGTGTCCGTGTGTGTCTGTGTGTGTGTTTCCGTGTGTATGTGTGTGTGTGTGTTTGTGTGTGTGTGTCTGTGTGTGTGTCTGTGTGTGTGTGTGTGTCTATGTTCGTGTCTGTGTCTGTGTCTGTGTCTCTGTGTGTGTCTGTGTCTGTGTGTGTGTCTGTGTGTCTGTGTGTGTGTCTGTGTGTGTGTCTGTGTGTGTGTCTGTGTGTGTGTCTGTGTGTGTGTCTGTGTGTGTGTCTGTGTGTGTGTCTGTGTGTGTGTCTGTGTGTGTGTCTGTGTGTGTGTCTGTGTGTGTGTCTGTGTGTGTATGTCTGTGTGTGTGTCTGTGTGTGTGTCTGTGTGTGTGTGTCTGTGTGTGTGTGTGTGTGTGTGTGTGTGTGTGTGTGTCTGTGTGTCTCTGTGTGTCTGGGTGTGTGTGTCTGTGTGTGTCTGGTGTGTGTGTCTGTGTGTGTCTGTGTGTGTGTCTGTGTGTGTCTGTGTGTGTGTCTGTGTGTGTCTCTGTGTGTGTCTCTGTGTGTGTCTGTGTGTGTCTGTCTGTGTGTGTGTCTGTGTGTGTCTGTCTGTGTGTGTCTGTGTGTGTCTGTGTGTGTCTGTGTGTGTCTGTGTGTGTCTGTCTGTGTGTGTATCTGTGTGTGTCTGTCTGTGTGTGTGTCTGTATGTGTCTGTGTGTGTGTGTGTCTGTATGTGTCTTTGTGTGTGTGTGTGTGTCTGTCTGTGTGTGTGTCTGTGTGTGTCTGTGTGTGTGTCTGTGTGTGTGTCTGTGTGTGTGTCTTTGTGTGTGTCTGTGTGTGTGCCTGTGTGTATCTGTGTGTGTGTCTGTGTGTGTGTCTGTGTGTGTCTGTGTGTGTGTGTCTGTATGTGTGTCTGTGTGTGTGTCTGTGTGTGTCTGTGTGTGTGTCTGTGTGTGTCTGTGTGTGTGTCTGTGTGTTTCTGTGTGTGTCTGTGTGTGTCTGTGTTTGTGTCTGTGTGTGTCTGTGTGTGTCTGTGTGTGTGTCTGTGTGTGTCTGTGTGTGTGTTTGTGTGTGTCTGTGTGTGTCTGTGTGTGTCTGTGTGTGTCTGTGTGTGTGTCTGTGTGTGTCTGTGTGTGTGTGTCTGTGTTTGTGTGTGTGTGTCTGTGTTTGTGTCTGTGTGTGTCTGTGTGTGTCTGTGTGTGCGTCTGTGTGTCTGTGTGTGTGTCTGTGTGTGTGTCTGTGTGTGTGTGTGTGTCTATGTGTGTGTCTGTGTGTGTGTGTGTGTGTGTGTGTGTCTGTGTGTGTGTGTGTGTGTGTGTGTGTGTGTGTGTGTGTGTGTGTGTGTGTGTGTGTGTCTGTGTGTTGTCTGTGTGTGTGTCTGTGTGTGTGTGTCTGTGTGTGTCTGTGTGTGTGTCTGTGTGTGTCTGTGTGTGTCTGTGTGTGTGTCTGTGTGTGTCTGTGTGTGTCTGTGTGTGTCTGTCTGTGTGTGTGTCTGTGTGTGTCTGTCTGTGTGTTTCTGTGTGTGTCTGTGTGTGTCTGTCTGTGTGTGTGTCTGTCTGTGTGTGTGTCTGTGTGTGTCTGTCTGTGTGTGTGTCTGTATGTGTCTGTGTGTGTGTGTGTCTGTATGTGTCTTTGTGTGTGTGTGTGTGTCTGTCTGTGTGTGTGTCTGTGTGTGTCTGTGTGTGTGTCTGTGTGTGTGTCTGTGTGTGTGTCTGTGTGTGTCTGTGTGTGTGTGTCTGTATGTGTGTCTGTGTGTGTGTGTCTGTATGTGTGTCTGTGTGTGTGTCTGTGTGTGTGTCTGTGTGTGTGTCTGTGTGTGTGTCTGTGTGTGTCTGTGTGTGTGTCTGTGTGTGTCTGTGTGTGTCTGTGTGTGTCTGTGTTTGTGTCTGTGTGTGTCTGTGTGTGTCTGTGTGTGTGTCTGTGTGTGTCTGTGTGTGTGTTTGTGTGTGTCTGTGTGTGTCTGCGTGTGTCTGTGTGTGTCTGTGTGTGTGTCTGTGTGTGTCTGTGTGTGTGTGTCTGTGTTTGTGTGTGTGTGTCTGTGTTTGTGTCTGTGTGTGTCTGTGTGTGTCTGTGTGTGTCTGTGTGTGCGTCTGTGTGTCTGTGTGTGTGTCTGTGTGCGTCTGTGTGTGTGTCTGTGTGTGTCTGTGTGTGTCTGTGTGTGTCTGTGTGTGTCTGTGTGTGTCTGTGTGTGTCTGTGTGTGTCTGTGTGTGTCTGTGTGTGTCTGTGTGTGTCTGTGTGTGTCTGTGTGTGTCTGTGTGTGTGTCTGTGTGTGTCTGTGTGTGTGTCTGTGTGTGTCTGTATGTGTGTCTGTGTGTGTCTGTGTGTGTGTGTGTCTGTGTGTGTCTGTGTGTGTGTCTGTGTGTGTCTGTGTGTGTGTCTGTGTGTGTGTCTGTATGTGTCTGTGTGTGTGTGTGTCTGTGTGTGTGTGTCTGTGTGTGTGTGTGTCTGTGTGTGTGTGTGTGTCTGTGTGTGTGTCTTGTGTGTCTGTGTGTGTGTCTGTGTGTGTGTCTGTGTGTGTGTCCGTGTGTGTGTCCGTGTGTGTGTCTGCGTGTGTGTGCGTGTGTGTGTCTGTGTGTGTGTCTGTGTGTGTGTCCCTGTGTGTGTCTGTGTGTGTGTCCGTGTGTGTGTCTGTGTGTGTGTCCGTGTGTGGCTGTGTGTGTGTTTCCGTGTGTATGTGTGTGTGTGTGTTTGTGTGTGTGTCTGTGTCTGTGTGTGTGTCTGTGTGTGTGTGTGTGTCTTTGTGTGTGTCTGTGTGTGTGTCTGTGTGTGTGTCTGTGTGCGTGTCTGTCTGTGTGTGTGTCTGTGTGTGTGTCTGTGTGTGTGTCTGTGTCTGTGTGTGTGTCTGTGTCTGTGTCTGTGTCTGTGTCTGTGTCTGTGTCTGTGTCTGTGTCTGTGTCTGTGTCTGTGTCTGTGTCTGTGTCTGTGTCTGTGTCTGTGTCTGTGTGTGTGTCTGTGTCTGTGTGTGTGTCTGTGTGTGTGTGTGTGTGTGTCTGTGTGTGTGTCTGTGTGTGTGTCTGTGTGTGTGTCTGTGTGTGTGTCTGTGTGTGTGTCTGTGTGTGTGTGTCTGTGTGTGTGTCTGTGTGTGTGTCTGTGTGTGTGTCTGTGTGGCTGTCTGGGTGTGTGTCTGTGTGTGTCTGTGTGTGTGTCTGTGTGTGTGTCTGTGTGTGTGTCTGTGTGTGTGTCTGTGTGTGTGTCTGTGTGTGTGTGTGTGTGTCTGTGTGCGTCTGTGTGTGTGTCTGTGTGTGTCTGTGTATGTCTGTGTGTGTCTGTGTGTGTCTGTGTGTGTCTGTGTGTGTCTGTGACTGTCTGTGTGTGTCTGTGTGTGTCTGTGTGTGTCTGTGTGTGTCTGTGTGTGTCTGTGTGTGTGTCTGTGTGTGTCTGTGTGTGTGTCTGTGTGTGTCTGTATGTGTGTCTGTGTGTGTCTGTGTGTGTGTGTGTCTGTGTGTGTCTGTGTGTGTCTGTGTGTGTCTGTGTGTGTGTCAGTATGTGTCTGTGTGTGTGTGTGTGTCTGTGTGTGTGTGTCTGTGTGTGTGTGTGTCTGTGTGTGTGTGTGTGTCTGTGTGTGTG
>OZ019982.1:3021115-3023615 GCA_963970395.1 Ephialtes manifestator | reverse complement strand
TGTGTCTGTGTGTGTCTGTGTGTGTGTCCGTGTGTGTGTCTGTGTGTGTGTCCGTGTGTGTCTGTGTGTGTGTTTCCGTGTGTATGTGTGTGTGTGTGTTTGTGTGTGTGTGTCTGTGTGTGTGTCTGTGTGTGTGTGTGTCTATGTTCGTGTCTGTGTCTGTGTCTGTGTCTCTGTGTGTGTCTGTGTCTGTGTGTGTGTCTGTGTGTCTGTGTGTGTGTCTGTGT
This sequence comes from Ephialtes manifestator, assembly GCA_963970395.1. Taxonomy (NCBI): domain Eukaryota; kingdom Metazoa; phylum Arthropoda; class Insecta; order Hymenoptera; family Ichneumonidae; genus Ephialtes; species Ephialtes manifestator. Next base: position 3,023,388 of record OZ019982.1, on the reverse strand, counting down.
GTGTGTCTGTGTGTGTGTCTGTGTGTGTGTCTGTGTGTGTGTCTGTGTGTGTGTCTGTGTGTGTGTCTGTGTGTGTGTCTGTGTGTGTGTCTGTGTGTGTGTCTGTGTGTGTATGTCTGTGTGTGTGTCTGTGTGTGTGTCTGTGTGTGTGTGTCTGTGTGTGTGTGTGTGTGTGTGTGTGTGTGTGTGTGTGTCTGTGTGTCTCTGTGTGTGTCTGGGTGTGTGTGTCTGTGTGTGTCTGTGTGTGTGTCTGTGTGTGTCTGTGTGTGCGTCTGTGTGTGTCTCTGTGTGTGTCTCTGTGTGTGTCTGTGTGTGTCTGTCTGTGTGTGTGTCTGTGTGTGTCTGTCTGTGTGTGTCTGTGTGTGTCTGTGTGTGTCTGTGTGTGTCTGTGTGTGTCTGTCTGTGTGTGTGTCTGTGTGTGTCTGTCTGTGTGTGTGTCTGTATGTGTCTGTGTGTGTGTGTGTCTGTATGTGTCTTTGTGTGTGTGTGTGTGTCTGTCTGTGTGTGTGTCTGTGTGTGTCTGTGTGTGTGTCTGTGTGTGTGTCTGTGTGTGTGTCTGTGTGTGTGTCTGTGTGTGTGCCTGTGTGTATCTGTGTGTGTGTCTGTGTGTGTGTCTGTGTGTGTCTGTGTGTGTGTGTCTGTATGTGTGTCTGTGTGTGTGTCTGTGTGTGTCTGTGTGTGTGTCTGTGTGTGTCTGTGTGTGTGTCTGTGTGTTTCTGTGTGTGTCTGTGTGTGTCTGTGTTTGTGTCTGTGTGTGTCTGTGTGTGTCTGTGTGTGTGTCTGTGTGTGTCTGTGTGTGTGTTTGTGTGTGTCTGTGTGTGTCTGTGTGTGTCTGTGTGTGTCTGTGTGTGTGTCTGTGTGTGTCTGTGTGTGTGTGTCTGTGTTTGTGTGTGTGTGTCTGTGTTTGTGTCTGTGTGTGTCTGTGTGTGTCTGTGTGTGCGTCTGTGTGTCTGTGTGTGTGTCTGTGTGTGTGTCTGTGTGTGTGTGTGTCTATGTGTGTGTCTGTGTGTGTGTGTGTGTGTGTGTGTGTGTCTGTGTGTGTGTGTGTGTGTGTGTGTGTGTGTGTGTGTGTGTGTGTGTCTGTGTGTGTGTCTGTGTGTGTGTCTGTGTGTGTGTGTCTGTGTGTCTCCGTGTGTGTCTGTGTGTGTGTCTCTGTGTGTGTCTGTGTGTGTGTCTGTGTGTGTGTCTGTGTGTGTGTCTCTGTGTGTGTCTGTGTGTGTGTCTCTGTGTGTGTCTGTGTGTGTCTGTGTGTGTGTCTGTGTGTGTCTGTGTGTGTTTCTGTGTGTGTGTCTGTGTGTGTGTCTGTGTGTGTATGTCTGTGTGTGTGTCTGTGTGTGTGTCTGTGTGTGTGTGTCTGTGTGTGTGTGTGTGTGTGTGTGTCTGTGTGTCTCTGTGTGTGTCTGTGTGTGTGTGTCTGTGTGTGTCTGTGTGTGTGTCTGTGTGTGTCTGTGTGTGTGTCTGTGTGTGTCTCTGTGTGTGTCTCTGTGTGTGTCTGTGTGTGTCTGTCTGTGTGTGTGTCTGTGTGTGTCTGTCTGTGTGTGTCTGTGTGTGTCTGTGTGTGTCTGTCTGTGTGTGTGTCTGTCTGTGTGTGTGTCTGTGTGTGTCTGTCTGTGTGTGTGTCTGTATGTGTCTGTGTGTGTGTGTGTCTGTATGTGTCTTTGTGTGTGTGTGTGTGTCTGTCTGTGTGTGTGTCTGTGTGTGTCTGTGTGTGTGTCTGTGTGTGTGTCTGTGTGTGTGTCTGTGTGTGTCTGTGTGTGTGTGTCTGTATGTGTGTCTGTGTGTGTGTGTCTGTATGTGTGTCTGTGTGTGTGTCTGTGTGTGTGTCTGTGTGTGTCTGTGTGTGTGTCTGTGTGTGTCTGTGTGTGTGTCTGTGTGTGTCTGTGTGTGTCTGTGTGTGTCTGTGTTTGTGTCTGTGTGTGTCTGTGTGTGTCTGTGTGTGTGTCTGTGTGTGTCTGTGTGTGTGTTTGTGTGTGTCTGTGTGTGTCTGCGTGTGTCTGTGTGTGTCTGTGTGTGTGTCTGTGTGTGTCTGTGTGTGTGTGTCTGTGTTTGTGTGTGTGTGTCTGTGTTTGTGTCTGTGTGTGTCTGTGTGTGTCTGTGTGTGCGTCTGTGTGTCTGTGTGTGTGTCTGTGTGCGTCTGTGTGTGTGTCTGTGTGTGTCTGTGTGTGTCTGTGTGTGTCTGTGTGTGTTTGTGTGTGTCTGTGTGTGTCTGTGTGTGTCTGTGTGTGTCTGTGTGTGTCTGTGTGTGTCTGTGTGTGTCTGTGTGTGTCTGTGTG
>OZ019982.1:3013615-3016115 GCA_963970395.1 Ephialtes manifestator | reverse complement strand
TGTCTGTGTGTGTCTGTGTGTGTCTGTGTGTGCGTCTGTGTGTCTGTGTGTGTGTCTGTGTGTGTGTCTGTGTGTGTGTGTGTCTATGTGTGTGTCTGTGTGTGTGTGTGTGTGTGTGTGTGTGTCTGTGTGTGTGTGTGTGTGTGTGTGTGTGTGTGTGTGTGTGTGTGTGTGTCTGTGTGTGTGTCTGTGTGTGTGTCTGTGTGTGTGTGTCTGTGTGTCTCCGTGTGTGTCTGTGTGTGTGTCTCTGTGTGTGTCTGTGTGTGTGTCTGTGTGTGTGTCTGTGTGTGTGTCTCTGTGTGTGTCTGTGTGTGTGTCTCTGTGTGTGTCTGTGTGTGTCTGTGTGTGTGTCTGTGTGTGTCTGTGTGTGTTTCTGTGTGTGTGTCTGTGTGTGTGTCTGTGTGTGTATGTCTGTGTGTGTGTCTGTGTGTGTGTCTGTGTGTGTGTGTCTGTGTGTGTGTGTGTGTGTGTGTGTGTCTGTGTGTCTCTGTGTGTGTCTGTGTGTGTGTGTCTGTGTGTGTCTGTGTGTGTGTCTGTGTGTGTCTGTGTGTGTGTCTGTGTGTGTCTCTGTGTGTGTCTCTGTGTGTGTCTGTGTGTGTCTGTCTGTGTGTGTGTCTGTGTGTGTCTGTCTGTGTGTGTCTGTGTGTGTCTGTGTGTGTCTGTCTGTGTGTGTGTCTGTCTGTGTGTGTGTCTGTGTGTGTCTGTCTGTGTGTGTGTCTGTATGTGTCTGTGTGTGTGTGTGTCTGTATGTGTCTTTGTGTGTGTGTGTGTGTCTGTCTGTGTGTGTGTCTGTGTGTGTCTGTGTGTGTGTCTGTGTGTGTGTCTGTGTGTGTCTGTGTGTGTGTGTCTGTATGTGTGTCTGTGTGTGTGTGTCTGTATGTGTGTCTGTGTGTGTGTCTGTGTGTGTCTGTGTGTGTGTCTGTGTGTGTCTGTGTGTGTGTCTGTGTGTGTCTGTGTGTGTCTGTGTGTGTCTGTGTTTGTGTCTGTGTGTGTCTGTGTGTGTCTGTGTGTGTGTCTGTGTGTGTCTGTGTGTGTGTTTGTGTGTGTCTGTGTGTGTCTGCGTGTGTCTGTGTGTGTCTGTGTGTGTGTCTGTGTGTGTCTGTGTGTGTGTGTCTGTGTTTGTGTGTGTGTGTCTGTGTTTGTGTCTGTGTGTGTCTGTGTGTGTCTGTGTGTGCGTCTGTGTGTCTGTGTGTGTGTCTGTGTGCGTCTGTGTGTGTGTCTGTGTGTGTCTGTGTGTGTCTGTGTGTGTCTGTGTGTGTCTGTGTGTGTCTGTGTGTGTCTGTGTGTGTCTGTGTGTGTCTGTGTGTGTCTGCGTGTGTCTGTGTGTGTCTGTGTGTGTCTGTGTGTGTGTCTGTGTGTGTCTGTGTGTGTGTCTGTATGTGTGTCTGTGTGTGTCTGTGTGTGTGTGTGTCTGTGTGTGTCTGTGTGTGTGTCTGTGTGTGTCTGTGTGTGTGTCTGTGTGTGTGTCTGTATGTGTCTGTGTGTGTGTGTGTCTGTGTGTGTGTGTCTGTGTGTGTGTGTGTCTGTGTGTGTGTGTGTGTCTGTGTGTGTGTCTTTGTGTGTCTGTGTGTGTGTCTGTGTGTGTGTCTGTGTGTGTGTCCGTGTGTGTGTCCGTGTGTGTGTCTGCGTGTGTGTGCGTGTGTGTGTCTGTGTGTGTGTCTGTGTGTGTGTCCCTGTGTGTGTCTGTGTGTGTGTCCGTGTGTGTGTCTGTGTGTGTGTCCGTGTGTGGCTGTGTGTGTGTTTCCGTGTGTATGTGTGTGTGTGTGTTTGTGTGTGTGTCTGTGTCTGTGTGTGTGTCTGTGTGTGTGTGTGTGTCTTTGTGTGTGTCTGTGTGTGTGTCTGTGTGTGTGTCTGTGTGTGTGTCTGTCTGTGTGTGTGTCTGTGTGTGTGTCTGTGTGTGTGTCTGTGTCTGTGTGTGTGTCTGTGTCTGTGTCTGTGTCTGTGTCTGTGTCTGTGTCTGTGTCTGTGTCTGTGTCTGTGTCTGTGTCTGTGTCTGTGTCTGTGTCTGTGTCTGTGTCTGTGTCTGTGTCTGTGTCTGTGTGTGTGTCTGTGTGTGTGTCTGTGTCTGTGTGTGTGTCTGTGTGTGTGTGTGTGTGTGTCTGTGTGTGTGTCTGTGTGTGTGTCTGTGTGTGTGTCTGTGTGTGTGTCTGTGTGTGTGTCTGTGTGTGTGTGTCTGTGTGTGTGTCTGTATGTGTGTCTGTGTGTGTGTCTGTGTGGCTGTCTGTGTGTGTGTCTGTGTGTGTGTCTGTGTGTGTGTCTGTGTGTGTGTCTGTGTGTGTGTCTGTGTGTGTGTCTGTGTGTGTGTCTGTGTGTGTGTGTGTGTGTCTGTGTGCGTCTGTGTGTGTGTCTGTGTGTGTCTGTGTATGTCTGTGTGTGTCTGTGTGTGTCTGTGTGTGTCTGTGACTGTCTGTGTGTGTCTGTGTGTGTCTGTGTGTGTCTGTGTGTGTCTGTGTGTGTCTGTGTGTGTGTCTGTGTGTGTCTGTGTGTGTGTCTGTGTGTG
>OZ019982.1:2966115-2968615 GCA_963970395.1 Ephialtes manifestator | reverse complement strand
CTGTGTGTGTCTGTGTGTGTCTGTCTGTGTGTGTCTGTGTGTGTCTGTGTGTGTCTGTGTGTGTCTGTCTGTGTGTGTGTCTGTGTGTGTCTGTCTGTGTGTGTGTCTGTATGTGTCTGTGTGTGTGTGTCTGTATGTGTCTGTGTGTGTGTGTGTCTGTCTGTGTGTGTGTCTGTGTGTGTGTCTGTGTGTGTGTCTGTGTGTGTGTGTGTCTGTGTGTGTGTCTGTGTGTGTGTCTGTGTGTGTGTCTGTCTGTGTGTGTGTCTGTGTGTGTGTCTGTGTGTGTGTCTGTGTGTGTGTCTGTGTGTGTCTGTGTGTGTGTCTGTGTGTGTGTCTGTGTGTGTGTCTGTGTGTGTGTCTGTGTGTGTGTGTGTGTCTATGTGTGTGTCTGTGTGTGTGTGTGTGTGTGTGTGTGTGTGTGTGTGTGTCTGTGTGTGTGTCTGTGTGTGTGTGTGTGTCTATGTGTGTGTCTGTGTGTGTGTGTGTGTGTGTGTGTGTGTGTGTGTCTGTGTGTGTGTCTGTGTGTGTGTGTCTGTGTGTCTCCGTGTGTGTCTGTGTGTGTGTGTCTGTGTGTGTCTGTGTGTGTGTCTGTGTGTGTGTCTCTGTGTGTGTCTGTGTGTGTGTCTCTGTGTGTGTCTGTGTGTGTCTGTGTGTGTGTCTGTGTGTGTCTGTGTGTGTGTCTGTGTGTGTATGTCTGTGTGTGTGTCTGTGTGTGTGTGTGTGTGTGTCTGTGTGTGTGTGTGTGTGTGTGTGTGTGTGTCTGTGAGTCTCTGTGTGTGTCTGTGTGTGTCTGTGTGTGTGTCTGTGTGTGTCTGTGTGTGTGTCTGTGTGTGTCTCTGTGTGTGTCTCTGTGTGTGTCTGTGTGTGTCTGTCTGTGTGTGTGTCTGTGTGTGTCTGTCTGTGTGTGTCTGTGTGTGTCTGTGTGTGTCTGTGTGTGTCTGTCTGTGTGTGTGTCTGTGTGTGTCTGTCTGTGTATGTGTCTGTATGTGTCTGTGTGTGTGTGTCTGTATGTGTATGTGTGTGTGTGTGTGTCTGTCTGTGTGTGTGTCTGTGTGTGTCTGTGTGTGTGTCTGTGTGTGTGTCTGTGTGTGTGTCTGTGTGTGTGTCTGTGTGTGTGTCTGTGTGTGTGTCTGTGTGTGTCTGTGTGTGTGTCTGTATGTGTGTCTGTGTGTGTGTCTGTGTGTGTCTGTGTGTGTGTCTGTGTGTGTCTGTGTGTGTGTCTGTGTGTGTCTGTGTGTGTCTGTGTGTGTCTGTGTTTGTGTCTGTGTGTGTCTGTGTGTGTCTGTGTGTGTGTCTGTGTGTGTCTGTGTGTGTGTTTGTGTGTGTCTGTGTGTGTCTGTGTGTGTCTGTGTGTGTCTGTGTGTGTGTCCGTGTGTGTGTCTGTGTGTGTGTCCGTGTGTGTCTGTGTGTGTGTTTCCGTGTGTATGTGTGTGTGTGTGTTTGTGTGTGTGTGTCTGTGTGTGTGTCTGTGTGTGTGTGTGTCTGTGTGTGTGTCTGTGTGTGTGTCTGTGTGTGTATCTGTGTGTGTGTCTGTGTGTGTGTCTGTGTGTGTGTCTGTGTGTGTGTCTGTGTGTGTGTCTGTGTGTGTGTGTGTGTGTCTATGTATGTGTCTGTGTGTGTGTCTGTGTGTGTGTGTGTGTGTGTGTGTGTGTGTGTCTGTGTGTGTGTCTGTGTGTGTGTCTGTGTGTGTGTGTCTGTGTGTCTCCGTGTGTGTCTGTGTGTGTGTCTCTGTGTGTGTCTGTGTGTGTGTCTCTGTGTGTGTCTGTGTGTGTGTCTCTGTGTGTGTCTCTGTGTGTGTCTGTGTGTGTGTCTGTGTGTGTCTGTGTGTGTGTCTGTGTGTGTGTCTGTGTGTGTATGTCTGTGTGTGTGTCTGTGTGTGTGTCTGTGTGTGTGTGTCTGTGTGTGTGTGTGTGTGTGTGTGTGTGTGTGTCTGGGTGTCTCTGTGTGTGTCTGTGTGTGTGTGTATGTGTGTGTCTGTGTGTGTGTCTGTGTGTGTCTGTGTGTGTGTCTGTGTGTGTCTCTGTGTGTGTCTCTGTGTGTGTCTGTGTGTGTCTGTCTGTGTGTGTCTGTGTGTGTCTGTGTGTGTCTGTGTGTGTCTGTCTGTGTGTGTGTCTGTGTGTGTCTGTCTGTGTGTGTGTCTGTATGTGTCTGTGTGTGTGTGTGTCTGTATGTGTCTGTGTGTGTGTGTGTCTGTCTGTGTGTGTGTCTGTGTGTGTGTCTGTGTGTGTGTCTGTGTGTGTGTGTGTGTCTGTGTGTGTGTCTGTGTGTGTGTCTGTGTGTGTGTCTGTCTGTGTGTGTGTCTGTGTGTGTGTCTGTGTGTGTGTCTGTGTCTGTGTGTGTCTATGTGTGTGTCTGTGTGTGTGTGTGTGTGTGTGTGTGTCTGTGTGTGTGTGTGTGTGTGTGTCTGTGTGTGTGTGTGTGTGTGTGTGTGTGTGTGTGTGTGTGTGTCTGTGTGTGTGTCTGTGTGTGTGTCTGTGTGTGTGTGTCTGTGTGTCTCCGT
>OZ019982.1:2933615-2936115 GCA_963970395.1 Ephialtes manifestator | reverse complement strand
GTGTGTGTCTGTGTGTGTGTGTCTGTGTGTGTCTGTGTGTGTGTGTCTGTGTGTGTGTCTGTGTGTGTGTCTCTGTGTGTCTGTATGTGTCTGTGTGTGTGTGTGTGTGTGTGTGTGTGTGTGTGTGTGTGTGTGTGTGTGTGTGTGTGTGTGTGTGTGTGTGTGTGTGTCTGTGTGTGTCTGTGTGTGTGTGTCTGTGTGTGTCTCTGTGTGTGTCTGTGTGTGTCTGTGTGTGTCTGTGTGTGTGTGTCTGTGTGTGTCTCTGTGTGTGTCTCTGTGTGTGTCTGTGTGTGTCTGTCTGTGTGTGTGTCTGTGTGTGTCTGTCTGTGTGTGTCTGTCTGTGTGTGTGTCTGTGTGTGTCTGTCTGTGTGTGTGTCTGTATGTGTCTGTGTGTGTGTGTGTCTGTATGTGTCTGTGTGTGTGTGTGTGTGTGTCTGTCTGTGTGTGTGTCTGTGTGTGTGTCTGTGTGTGTGTCTGTGTGTGTGTCTGTGTGTGTGTCTGTGTGTGTGCCTGTGTGTGTGTCTGTGTGTGTGTCTGTGTGTGTGTCTGTGTGTGTGTCTGTGTGTGTGTCTGTATGTGGGTCTGTGTGTGTGTCTGTGTGTGTCTGTGTGTGTGTCTGTGTGTGTCTGTGTGTGTGTCTGTGTGTGTCTGTGTGTGTCTGTGTGTGTCTGTGTTTGTGTCTGTGTGTGTCTGTGTGTGTCTGTGTGTGTCTGTGTGTGTCTGTGTGTGTCTGTGTTTGTCTGTGTGTGCCTGTGTGTGTCTGTGTGTGTCTGTGTGTGTCTGTGTGTGTCTGTGTGTGTCTGTGTGTGTCTGTGTGTGTCTGTGTGTGTCTGTGTGTGTCTGTGTGTGTCTGTGTGTGTCTGTGTGTGTCTGTGTGTGTCTGTGTGTGTGTCTGTGTGTGTCTGTGTGTGTCTGTGTGTGTGTCTGTATGTGTCTGTGTGTGTGTCTGTGTGTGTGTGTCTGTGTGTGTGTGTGTGTGTCTGTGTGTGTGTCTTTGTGTGTCTGTGTGTGTGTCTGTGTGTGTGTCCGTGTGTGTGTCCGTGTGTGTGTCTGCGTGTGTGTCCGTGTGTGTGTCTGTGTGTGTGTCTGTGTGTGTGTCCCTGTGTGTGTCTGTGTGTGTGTCCGTGTGTGTGTCTGTGTGTGTGTCCGTGTGTGTCTGTGTGTGTGTTTCCGTGTGTATGTGTGTGTGTGTGTGTCTGTGTGGGTGTCTGTGTGTGTGTGTGTGTCTGTGTGTGTGTCTGTGTGTGTGTCTGTGTGTGTCTGTGTGTGTGTGTCTGTGTTTGTGTGTGTGTGTCTGTGTTTGTGTCTGTGTGTGTCTGTGTGTGTCTGTGTGTGCGTCTGTGTTTGTCTGTGTGTCTGTGTGTGTGTCTGTATGCGTCTGTGTGTGTGTCTGTGTGTGTCTGTGTGTGTCTGTGTGTGTCTGTGTGTGACTGTGTGTGTCTGTGTGTGTCTGTGTGTGTCTGTGTGTGTGTCTGTGTGTGTCTGTGTGTGTGTCTGTGTGTGTCTGTATGTGTGTCTGTGTGTGTCTCTGTGTGTGTGTGTCTGTGTGTGTCTGTGTGTGTCTGTGTGTGTCTGTGTGTGTGTCTGTGTGTGTGTCCCTGTGTGTGTCTGTGTGTGTGTCCGTGTGTGTGTCTGTGTGTGTGTCCGTGTGTGGCTGTGTGTGTGTTTCCGTGTGTATGTGTGTGTGTGTGTCTGTGTGTGTGTCTGTGTGTGTGTGTGTGTCTGTGTGTGTGTTTCCGTGTGTATGTGTGTGTGTGTGTCTGTGTGTGTGTCTGTGTGTGTGTGTGTGTCTGTGTGTGTGTCTGTGTGTGTGTCTGTGTGTGTGTCTGTCTGTGTGTGTGTCTGTGTGTGTGTCTGTGTGTGTGTCTGTGTCTGTGTGTGTGTCTGTGTCTGTGTCTGTGTCTGTGTCTGTGTCTGTGTCTGTGTCTGTGTCTGTGTCTGTGTCTGTGTCTGTGTGTGTGTCTGTGTCTGTGTGTGTGTCTGTGTGTGTGTGTGTGTGTCTGTGTGTGTGTCTGTGTGTGTGTCTGTGTGTGTGTCTGTGTGTGTGTCTGTGTGTGTGTCTGTGTGTGTGTCTGTGTGTGTGTCTGTGTGTGTGTCTGTGTGTGTGTCTGTGTGTGTGTCTGTGTGTGTGTCTGTGTGTGTGTGTCTGTGTGTGTGTCTGTGTGTGTGTCTGTGTGTGTCTGTGTGTGTCTGTGTGTGTCTGTGTTTGTGTCTGTGTGTGTCTGTGTGTGTCTGTGTGTGTGTCTGTGTGTGTCTGTGTGTGTATTTGTGTGTGTCTGTGTGTGTCTGTGTGTGTCTGTGTGTGTCTGTGTGTGTGTCCGTGTGTGTGTCTGTGTGTGTGTCCGTGTGTGTCTGTGTGTGTGTTTCCGTGTGTATGTGTGTGTGTGTGTTTGTGTGTGTGTGTCTGTGTGTGTGTCTGTGTGTGTGTGTGTGTCTGTGTGTGTGTCTGTGTCTGTGTCTGTGTCTCTGTGTGTGTCTGTGTCTGTGTGTGTGTGTCTAT
>OZ019982.1:2918615-2928615 GCA_963970395.1 Ephialtes manifestator | reverse complement strand
GTGTGTGTGTCTGTATGTGTCTGTGTGTGTGTGTGTCTGTATGTGTCTGTGTGTGTGTGTGTGTGTCTGTCTGTGTGTGTGTCTGTGTGTGTCTGTGTGTGTGTCTGTGTGTGTGTCTGTGTGTGTGTCTGTGTGTGTGTCTGTGTGTGTGCCTGTGTGTGTCTGTGTGTGTGTCTGTGTGTGTCTGTATGTGTGTCTGTGTGTGTGTCTGTATGTGTCTGTGTGTGTCTGTGTGTGTGTCTGTGTGTGTGTCTGTGTGTGTGTCTGTGTGTGTGTCTGTGTGTGTGCGTCTGTGTGTGTCTGTGTGTGTGTCTGTGTGTGTGTCTGTGTGTGTGTCTGTGTGTGTGTCTGTGTGTGTGTCTGTGTGTGTGTCTGTGTGTGTGTGTCTGTGTGTGTGTGTCTGTGTGTGTGTCTGTGTGTGTGTCTGTGTGTGTGTCTTTTTTTTTTTTTTTTTTTTTTTTTTTTTTTTTTTTTTTGGCGACGAAGAAATCTTCGGGAAGACACCCTGGTGTTTTGGGTAGTGTCAGATTTTTACTGACTAAAACTCCGCCGCCATCTCCACCCAGCACACTGGAACCGCTTTCGCATTACTTCAGTATACTGTGTTTTCTAGGCCTCTTCAGGCTCTTCTCCTGTCGTCGTCTTTCAGCTATTTTTCTTGCCTTTCACGATTTTAGTCGTTCAGGAGTGCTTCCTGCTCGCGTCTGGGGGCTCTATTTTCTTTCCAATCCCTTTCGGCTTGTTCTTTCTTCTTCATTGTACCCGTTATGTAGGCAAGCACAGCTTCCCAGTTGAGCTCGCTTTCTAGCATAACTTCTATCATGCTGTCCTCCTCTAGCCTTATTCCTCCCAGTGTCTCTTCGAGTCGTGTCCTGTCGTTTTCTGATTCTGAGCACCTAAAGACGGTATGATGTGCGTCATCCGGGCTGTGTCCGCAGTGAAAACATGCCGTGGTTTCGATCTTCTTAAATCTTTCCAGGTACGCGTTAAAGCATCCGTGACCGGTTAGCGCTTGGGTGAGGTAATATCCTATCTCGCCGTGAACCCTATTATACCATGCAGCTATGCTAGGTATGAGAGTGTGCGTCCATCTTCCACGTGTCTCGCTATCCCATCGAGACTGCCATCTGTCCATCAACCTCTGGCGTGCCCTTTCTTTCACCACCTCTTTCTCGTCTCCCGTGTCGTCTCTTGCCCCATAATGCTGCAGCTCTTTGTAGACCTCCTGCCTCTCCCGAACCAGTAAGTCTACTGGGGGCGTGCTCGCAAGGACGAGTGCAGCGCCTTCGGACACCGTCCTATAGGCAGATATTACTCTTAGAGCACTTCGCCTCTGTACTCCAGCTAGTTGCTGTCTCGCTCCCACTTTATTTACAGCCTCGGCCCATATTTCGGCTCCGTATAGAATCTTTGCATGTACTACGCTATTGAGTAGCTTCCGCTTCTCCTCCCTAGGTCCGCCGATGTTTGGCATCAGGCGTGCTAAGGCCGCTGCCGTAGTCGCTGCTCTCTCCGTCGATTTTACTGCGTGTTCAACGTACCGGAGGCCACGGTCGAGCTGTACTCCCAGGTACCTTAAGGACTTTGCCCAAGGTATATTCTGGTTTTCCAAGACGAGTTTTGGCGGTGTGAATATCCTTTTGTCGGTAATGAGTATAGCTTCTGTTTTCTGGACTGCCATCGTCAGTCCTTTCTCCTTTAGCCATTTACTTGCCCGGCGCAGGCTCTCATTTGTCGCTATCTCCAGTGTACCTGTTGTTTTTGCTGTCACTACGACCGCAGCATCGTCTGCAAAACCAACTATTGTTGCGCTTTTTGGGAGATCGAGGTTTAGCAAGCCGTCGTACATGACGTTCCACAAGAAAGGTCCAAGGACCGATCCTTGAGGAACGCCCGCCGTCACCTTGTATTCGACTGCACCTTCTTCCGTGTCGTATATCAGGGTTCTATCGCTCAAATAGCTGTCCACCATCCGCCTTAAGTAATCTGGTGTCCGTCTCGTTCTTAGAACCTCCATGATGACATCCCATCTAGCTGTGTTAAACGCATTTTTTATATCTAGCGTCACCAGGGCACAGTAACCCTTTGTCTGCCAGGTACCTTTCTTTTCCTTTTCGGCTGCGTTTATCACATTTGCTATAGCGTCCACTGTCGATCGTCCCTTCCGGAAGCCGTACTGTTTGTCGGACAGTCCGCCATTGCTTTCTATATGTGTCTCAAGTCGTCTGAGTAGTAGCCTCTCTAGAAGTTTACCCATATTGTCCAGGAGACATATCGGCCTGTACGACGATGGGTCTTCCACAGGCTTGTCCCCCTTTCTCAGCAGAACTAGCCTTTGTCTTTTCCATCTCGAAGCGAAGACTCCCTTCCGGAGGCATGCGTTGTACGTCTCTAACAGTAGCTTCGGCCAAATTTCAACCACCTCTCCTATGATTTCGTTCGGTATGTTATCTAGACCGGGTGCTTTTCCCGGCAGAAGACGTTTTCTCGCTTCCTTAATTTCCGCGACGCTAAAAGGTGTTACGGGCATTTCCCTGGTTGGCCATTCTTCTGCATGTCTTCGTTCTTGAGCTGGAAATAGCGTTTCAACTATTTCTCTCATTCGTTCTGGGCACGATATTCCGGGGATCTGTTGCCGTCCAACTAGCTTTTTCGTGACGATCCTGTAAGGGAGTCCCCACGGATCTTCTTCTACGGAGCGACAAAGGTCTTTCCAACACTTCTTCTTACTACTCTTGATTGTCATCCGCAGTTTTTTCCTGGCCTCCTTGAAGTCTGCTTCCAGGATGCTTTCAGTAATTTCTCGCCTGTCCTGTCGGTCCACCCTATCTGACACACTTTCGCGCCGCCGCCTGCGTCGTCCGTCACGTTGAGCTGCTCTGCGTGCTGCCATGCATTTTTTCCGTAGTTCACTGATTTCGGCGTTCCACCAGTATTGGCATAGCGTCATCACAGGCAGCGGAGATGGTTTGGATACTGTAGTCTACCAGGTCCTCTGCATCGCCAGCCTCTAAAAGCCTTTGGAATTCTCCTCGGCATTTTGCTCTTTCTAATGTCGCTCTCAGCTTAATTCTATCGAGTTTCCGCAACAACCAGCCTCCGTTCTTTTGGTCATCAGTTCCGTTTCGCTGATGCCTCTCCTGTACCTTTTTCAGGTGGAATTCTAGGTACTGGTGGTCGCTGAGTGTAACGTCCTCTAACACTCTCCACCCCTCCACTCTATGAGCAATGCCTTCTGTTGCTAGAGTGATATCAATCACTGATCCGGTAGTTCCTCTTCGAAACGTGAAAGAGTTTCCTTCGTTGAGGACCACAAGGTCCAGTCTGGCGATCATCTCAGACAGTGCTTCTCCTCTTCGGTCCATCTTTCTGGAGCCCCATTCTGGCGATTTGCTATTTAAATCCCCGGCCACGAGCACTTCCCCTCTTGCCGTTCTTAGGTTTTCCTCTAATTCATCGAGCTGTCTCAGAAAATCTTCGTAGTCTAAATTTGGTGAGAAGTAACAGCTATAGACTCTAACCCCGTCTATATCAATCCATACGAAGTTGGGCGTCGGCTTGCCGACTTCCCTGATCCGTAAGTCCCGATTCAGCACGGCTACTGCTGCCCTGCCTGTCGTATCCTGGAACCATGAGTCGGTATCCGGACTCCTATACTGCTCGCTGATAATTAGTACATCAGCGCTTTTTTCTGCAGCCACTTGCAATACAAGGTCCTGTGCCTCGCGACCCCTTCCGAGGTTTATTTGCAGAAACTTTGTCATTTCTTTGCTTATTTCAAGGCCTCCTGAAACGAATGACATTTTGCGCTACCGAGGATATGCTTTGCCTCCCGCTGTACTTCGTGACATATTCCACAGAAAGCCTCCTCTTTGCATTCTTTCGCGATGTGGCTTTCTCTTCCGCACAGGCGACACAGTTTCGATCGGTCCGTCCCCTTGCAATCCAGCGCTACATGCCCGAATCCTTGACATCGGAAGCAGCGAAGAACTTGCGTTTTCTCCCTAATCCGGCACATGACCCATCCTATCTTAACCTTACCTGTCTTTAGCAACTTGCCTGCGCATTCCTCTGATGTGGTTACTACGGCTATTTGCGTGCCGCCAAATCCTTGTCTAAGTGATCGTAGTTTAACCGATTCGGGGTGGTTTTGGTCCGCTGCCGCCAATAAAGCGTCGATAATTTCCTTTTCTTCTGTGATCTCGTCCAGATCTCGGATTTCAAGCGTACATTTTCGCGCCATCGTCCGTACGGTTGCACGGTCCCCTAGAAGATCAGCTACTGCATTTCGTAGCTTACCAGTTTCGCCGCTTCCTTTCTTGATTTCTACTAGGAGCTCACCTCCTCGCGTTCGCCTCATACCCGATATTTCCACTCCGCATTTTTCCGGATCCACCGTCCTTTTTATCTCCCGAAGCATGTCTGCGTAGGAGATGCTTTCCGATGGTTTAATCGCTACTGCTTCGGACCGCATTCCACGGAAGCGGTTTTCTTTTGGGATTTTATCCCTCTCCTTATCTCGCTTACCTCGTTTTTTCCGATCGACAGTCTCCCAATTAGACCCCTGCGCGGCGAGCTCAGGTGGTTGGTTTCGGTGTTGAGAGGTGCGGCTTGGTTCCCCCAAATCCCGCCTCCTTTTTCCGGGCGTTTGCTTTTGCGGAGATGAGGACGCCCCTCTTTTTTTCCTTTCGATATCGAGATTGACTCCTCTAGGAAACACTTTTGGTTTTTCTACGGCCTTCGGCTTTAGCTGGGCCTCCACAACTTGCGTAGTCGCATCCTTGAGTTCTCCCGTTTGGGCCTCAGTTTTTTCAGCTGTTTCGGCTTGTATTTCCAAGTATGCGGTTCCAAGGTCCCGTAATTGAGTCGCTCTCAGTTTCGCCAGAGCTTCGCGGTATTCCTGCAGCTGCTGGAAGAATATAACTGCCTCGGTTATAGCATCTCGGATTGGCTTGTGTATGTTTTTCGCATCCTTGACTATTCCATCGATGATCTGAACGCGTTCCCCGAGCTGGTTCATTGATTTCCTTTCTTCCATTTCCAGCTGTTCAATCTGCTGCTGTTGTCTATTGAATCTACTGTCCCTTGGTCTACTATTTGGGACAATCGAATTCTGGTTTTTCTCCTTTAATCTGTCTTCTTCATAGGTTTTCCTTTCGTTTTTGTTGCCTTTATCCTCGGGATTAGGGTTCTCGATGGTGTCGTTCCCTTTTTGGGCCGTGGGAAGCCCATTGTCCTTGCGCACCTTTATACTTTTTAATGAGTCGGACATTTCATAAAAAAGTGAGGCTTTTGAACGAGGATCCTCACCTCAAACTCCTACGCACTCCCAAATCCCCCCACCCGAGAACGCGAAAGACCCTAGCGGCATCCGATGGGCCGAAAACCCCGGAATCTCCCCCAGCTTGCTGCAGCGTGGCCTCGGCGGAGACAACACTCGGCCCCCCTACAGGCCCACACCCGGGTGCCACCCGGACCTGCAGGATGTCACACGAGATTTTACACGTGCTGTTACGGGGCAGCCAACCCAGGCGGCTAACCCCAAGTCGGGCCCCCAGACTATCACGCGGCCCCTGGGCGTGCGATGTCCCCCACCCGAGAGGACCTCCCAGGTTATCCGCTGTACCCTCGCCGCATTCGCCAGAGGAGTCCAAGAAAGCCGACGCCGACGGCGCCAGAAAGGGTATCGCGCCCGCGGGTTTGTGCTGCTCTTTGTCTCGATCCTCCCCGTCAGCCCGTCCGGCATGGTTGCACCTACCGGCCTGGCCTGGCGGATCGATGGATCACTGAAGCCCACCCACCACGGCAAGGTGGCAACACCAGGGGGGTCTGTGTGTGTGTCTGTGTGTGTGTCTGTGTGTGTGTGTCTGTGTGTGTCTGTGTGTGTGTGTCTGTGTGTGTGTCTGTGTGTGTGTCTCTGTGTGTGTCTGTATGTGTCTGTGTGTGTGTGTGTGTGTGTGTGTGTGTGTGTGTGTGTGTGTGTGTGTGTGTGTGTGTGTGTGTGTGTGTGTGTGTGTGTGTGTGTGTGTGTGTGTGTCTGTGTGTGTCTGTGTGTGTGTGTCTGTGTGTGTCTCTGTGTGTGTCTGTGTGTGTCTGTGTGTGTGTCTGTGTGTGTCTCTGTGTGTGTCTCTGTGGGTGTCTGTGTGTGTCTGTCTGTGTGTGTGTCTGTGTGTGTCTGTCTGTGTGTGTCTGTGTGTGTCTGTGTGTGTCTGTCTGTGTGTGTGTCTGTGTGTGTCTGTCTGTGTGTGTGTCTCTGTGTGTGTCTCTGTGGGTGTCTGTGTGTGTCTGTCTGTGTGTGTGTCTGTGTGTGTCTGTCTGTGTGTGTCTGTGTGTGTCTGTGTGTGTCTGTCTGTGTGTGTGTCTGTGTGTGTCTGTCTGTGTGTGTGTCTGTATGTGTCTGTGTGTGTGTGTGTCTGTATGTGTCTGTGTGTGTGTGTGTGTGTGTGTGTGTGTGTGTGTGTCTGTCTGTGTGTGTGTCTGTGTGTGTGTCTGTGTGTGTGTCTGTGTGTGTGTCTGTGTGTGTGCCTGTGTGTGTGTCTGTGTGTGTGTCTGTGTGTGTGTCTGTGTGTGTGTCTGTGTGTGTGTCTGTATGTGGGTCTGTGTGTGTGTCTGTGTGTGTCTGTGTGTGTGTCTGTGTGTATCTGTGTGTGTGTCTGTGTGTGTCTGTGTGTGTCTGTGTGTGTCTGTGTGTGTCTGTGTTTGTGTCTGTGTGTGTCTGTGTGTGTCTGTGTGTGTGTCTGTGTGTGTGTCTGTGTGTGTCTGTGTGTGTGTTTGTGTGTGTCTGTGTGTGTCTGTGTGTGTCTGTGTGTGTCTGTGTGTGTGTCTGTGTGTGTCTGTATGTGTGTCTGTGTTTGTGTGTGTGTCTCTGTGTTTGTGTCTGTGTGTGTCTGTGTGTGTCTGTGTGTGCGTCTGTGTGTGTCTGTGTGTGCGTCTGTGTGTGTCTGTGTGTGTGTCTGTGTGCGTCTGTGTGTGTGTCTACGGGTGTCTGTGTGTGTCTGCGCGTGTCTGTGTGTGTCTGTGTGTGTCTGTGTGTGTCTGTGTGTCTGTGTGTGTCTGTGTGTGTCTGTGTTTGTCTGTGTGTGTCTGTGTGTGTCTGTGTGTGTCTGTGTGTGTCTGTGTGTGTCTGTGTGTGTCTGTGTGTGTCTGTGTGTGTCTGTGTGTGTCTGTGTGTGTCTGCGTGTGTCTGTGTGTGTCTGTGTGTGTCTGTGTGTGTCTGTGTGTGTCTGTGTGTGTCTGTGTGTGTCTGTGTGTGTCTGTGTGTGTCTGTGTGTGTCTGTGTGTGTGTCTGTGTGTGTCTGTGTGTGTCTGTGTGTGTCTGTGTGTGACTGTGTGTGTCTGTGTGTGTCTGTGTGTGTCTGTGTGTGTGTCTGTGTGTGTCTGTGTGTGTGTCTGTGTGTGTCTGTATGTGTATCTGTGTGTGTCTCTGTGTGTGTGTGTCTGTGTGTGTCTGTGTGTGTCTGTGTGTGTGTCTGTGTGTGTCTGTGTGTGTGTCTGTGTGTGTGTCTGTATGTGTCTGTGTGTGTGTCTGTGTGTGTGTCTGTGTGTGTGTCCCTGTGTGTGTCTGTGTGTGTGTCCATGTGTGTGTCTGTGTGTGTGTCCGTGTGTGGCTGTGTGTGTGTTTCCGTGTGTATGTGTGTGTGTGTGTCTGTGTGTGTGTCTGTGTGTGTGTGTGTGTGTGTGTGTGTGTGTGTGTGTGTGTGTGTGTGTGTGTGTCTGTGTGTGTGTCTGTGTGTGTCTGTGTGTGTGTGTCTGTGTGTCTCCGTGTGTGTCTGTGTGTGTGTCTCTGTGTGTGTCTGTGTGTGTCTGTGTGTGTGTCTCTGTGTGTGTCTGTGTGTGTGTCTCTGTGTGTGTCTGTGTGTGTCTGTGTGTGTCTCTGTGTGTCTGTGTGTGTCTGTGTGTGTGTCTGTGTGTGTGTCTGTGTGTGTATGTCTGTGTGTGTGTCTGTGTGTGTGTCTGTGTGTGTGTGTCTGTGTGTGTGTGTCTGTGTGTGTGTGTGTGTGTGTGTGTGTGTGTGTGTGTGTGTGTGTGTGTCTGTGTGTCTCTGTGTGTGTCTGTGTGTGTGTGTCTGTGTGTGTCTGTGTGTGTGTCTGTGTGTGTCTGTGTGTGTGTCTGTGTGTGTCTCTCTGTGTGTGTGTGTGTGTGTCTGTGTGTGTCTGTCTGTGTGTGTGTCTGTGTGTGTCTGTCTGTGTGTGTCTGTGTGTGTATGTGTGTGTCTGTCTGTGTGTGTGTCTGTGTGTGTCTGTCTGTGTGTGTGTCTGTATGTGTCTGTGTGTGTGTGTGTCTGTATGTGTCTGTGTGTGTGTGTGTGTGTCTGTCTGTGTGTGTGTCTGTGTGTGTCTGTGTGTGTGTCTGTGTGTGTGTCTGTGTGTGTGTCTGTGTGTGTGTCTGTGTGTGTGCCTGTGTGTGTCTGTGTGTGTGTCTGTGTGTGTCTGTATGTGTGTCTGTGTGTGTGTCTGTATGTGTCTGTGTGTGTCTGTGTGTGTGTCTGTGTGTGTGTCTGTGTGTGTGTCTGTGTGTGTGTCTGTGTGTGTGTCTGTGTGTGTGTGTCTGTGTGTGTCTGTGTGTGTGTCTGTGTGTGTGTCTGTGTGTGTGTCTGTGTGTGTGTCTGTGTGTGTGTCTGTGTGTGTGTGTCTGTGTGTGTGTGTCTGTGTGTGTGTCTGTGTGTGTGTCTGTGTGTGTGTCTGTGTGTGTGTGTCTGTGTGTGTCTGTGTGTGTGTGTCTGTGTGTGTGTCTGTGTGTGTGTCTCTGTGTGTGTCTGTATGTGTCTGTGTGTGTGTGTGTGTGTGTGTGTGTGTGTGTGTGTGTGTGTGTGTGTGTGTGTGTGTGTGTGTGTGTGTGTGTGTGTGTGTCTGTGTGTGTCTGTGTGTGTGTGTCTGTGTGTGTCTCTGTGTGTGTCTGTGTGTGTCTGTGTGTGTGTCTGTGTGTGTCTGTGTGTGTGTCTGTGTGTGTCTGTGTGTGTGTCTCTGTGTGTGTCTGTCTGTGTGTGTGTCTGTGTGTGTCTGTCTGTGTGTGTCTGTGTGTGTCTGTGTGTGTCTGTCTGTGTGTGTGTCTGTGTGTGTCTGTCTGTGTGTGTGTCTGTATGTGTCTGTGTGTGTGTGTGTCTGTATGTGTCTGTGTGTGTGTGTGTGTGTGTGTGTGTCTGTGTGTGTGTCTGTGTGTGTGTCTGTGTGTGTGTCTGTGTGTGTGTCTGTGTGTGTGCCTGTGTGTGTGTCTGTGTGTGTGTCTGTGTGTGTGTCTGTGTGTGTGTCTGTGTGTGTGTCTGTATGTGGGTCTGTGTGTGTGTCTGTGTGTGTCTGTGTGTGTGTCTGTGTGTATCTGTGTGTGTGTCTTTGTGTGTCTGTGTGTGTCTGTGTGTGTCTGTGTGTGTCTGTGTTTGTGTCTGTGTGTGTCTGTGTGTGTCTGTGTGTGTGTCTGTGTGTGTGTCTGTGTGTGTCTGTGTGTGTGTTTGTGTGTGCCTGTGTGTGTCTGTGTGTGTCTGTGTGTGTCTGTGTGTGTGTCTGTGTGTGTCTGTATGTGTGTCTGTGTTTGTGTGTGTGTCTCTGTGTTTGTGTCTGTGTGTGTCTGTGTGTGTCTGTGTGTGCGTCTGTGTGTGTCTGTGTGTGCGTCTGTGTGTGTCTGTGTGTGTGTCTGTGTGCGTCTGTGTGTGTGTCTACGGGTGTCTGTGTGTGTCTGCGCGTGTCTGTGTGTGTCTGTGTGTGTCTGTGTGTGTCTGTGTGTGTCTGTGTGTGTCTGTGTGTGTCTGTGTTTGTCTGTGTGTGTCTGTGTGTGTCTGTGTGTGTCTGTGTGTGTCTGTGTGTGTCTGTGTGTGTCTGTGTGTGTCTGTGTGTGTCTGTGTGTGTCTGCGTGTGTCTGTGTGTGTCTGTGTGTGTCTGTGTGTGTCTGTGTGTGTCTGTGTGTGTCTGTGTGTGTCTGTGTGTGTCTGTGTGTGTCTGTGTGTGTCTGTGTGTGTCTGTGTGTGTATGTGTGTGTGTCTGTGTGTGTCTGTGTGTGTGTCTGTGTG
>OZ019982.1:2886115-2888615 GCA_963970395.1 Ephialtes manifestator | reverse complement strand
TGTGTGTGTCTGTCTGTGTGTGTCTGTGTGTGTCTGTGTGTGTCTGTCTGTGTGTGTGTCTGTGTGTGTCTGTCTGTGTGTGTGTCTGTATGTGTCTGTGTGTGTGTGTGTCTGTATGTGTCTGTGTGTGTGTGTGTGTGTGTGTGTGTCTGTGTGTGTGTCTGTGTGTGTGTCTGTGTGTGTGTCTGTGTGTGTGTCTGTGTGTGTGCCTGTGTGTGTGTCTGTGTGTGTGTCTGTGTGTGTGTCTGTGTGTGTGTCTGTGTGTGTGTCTGTATGTGGGTCTGTGTGTGTGTCTGTGTGTGTCTGTGTGTGTGTCTGTGTGTATCTGTGTGTGTGTCTGTGTGTGTCTGTGTGTGTCTGTGTGTGTCTGTGTGTGTCTGTGTTTGTGTCTGTGTGTGTCTGTGTGTGTCTGTGTGTGTGTCTGTGTGTGTGTCTGTGTGTGTCTGTGTGTGTGTTTGTGTGTGTCTGTGTGTGTCTGTGTGTGTCTGTGTGTGTCTGTGTGTGTGTCTGTGTGTGTCTGTATGTGTGTCTGTGTTTGTGTGTGTGTCTCTGTGTTTGTGTCTGTGTGTGTCTGTGTGTGTCTGTGTGTGCGTCTGTGTGTGTCTGTGTGTGCGTCTGTGTGTGTCTGTGTGTGTGTCTGTGTGCGTCTGTGTGTGTGTCTACGGGTGTCTGTGTGTGTCTGCGCGTGTCTGTGTGTGTCTGTGTGTGTCTGTGTGTGTCTGTGTGTGTCTGTGTGTGTCTGTGTGTGTCTGTGTTTGTCTGTGTGTGTCTGTGTGTGTCTGTGTGTGTCTGTGTGTGTCTGTGTGTGTCTGTGTGTGTCTGTGTGTGTCTGTGTGTGTCTGTGTGTGTCTGCGTGTGTCTGTGTGTGTCTGTGTGTGTCTGTGTGTGTCTGTGTGTGTCTGTGTGTGTCTGTGTGTGTCTGTGTGTGTCTGTGTGTGTCTGTGTGTGTCTGTGTGTGTATGTGTGTGTGTCTGTGTGTGTCTGTGTGTGTGTCTGTGTGTGTCTGTATGTGTGTCTGTGTGTGTCTGTGTGTGTGTGTGTCTGTGTGTGCGTGTGTCTGTGTGTGTGTGTGTCTGTGTGTGTGTGTGTCTGTGTGTGTGTCTTTGTGTGTCTGTGTGTGTGTCTGTGTGTGTGGCCGTGTGTGTGTCCGTGTGTGTGTCTGCGTGTGTGACCGTGTGTGTGTCTGTGTGTGTGTCTGTGTGTGTGTCTGTGTGTGTGTCCCTGTGTGTGTCTGTGTGTGTGCCTGTGTGTGTGTCTGTGTGTGTGTCTGTGTGTGTGTCTGTGTGTGTGTCTGTGTGTGTGTCTGTATGTGGGTCTGTGTGTGTGTCTGTGTGTGTCTGTGTGTGTGTCTGTGTGTGTCTGTGTGTGTCTGTGTGTGTCTGTGTGTGTCTGTGTGTGTCTGTGTTTGTGTCTGTGTGTGTCTGTGTGTGTCTGTGTGTGTGTCTGTGTGTGTGTCTGTGTGTGTCTGTGTGTGTGTTTGTGTGTGTCTGTGTGTGTCTGTGTGTGTCTGTGTGTGTCTGTGTGTGTGTCTGTGTGTGTCTGTATGTGTGTCTGTGTTTGTGTGTGTGTCTCTGTGTTTGTGTCTGTGTGTGTCTGTGTGTGTCTGTGTGTGCGTCTGTGTGTGTCTGTGTGTGCGTCTGTGTGTGTCTGTGTGTGTGTCTGTGTGCGTCTGTGTGTGTGTCTACGGGTGTCTGTGTGTGTCTGCGCGTGTCTGTGTGTGTCTGTGTGTGTCTGTGTGTGTCTGTGTGTGTCTGTGTGTGTCTGTGTGTGTCTGTGTTTGTCTGTGTGTGTCTGTGTGTGTCTGTGTGTGTCTGTGTGTGTCTGTGTGTGTCTGTGTGTGTCTGTGTGTGTCTGTGTGTGTCTGTGTGTGTCTGTGTGTGTCTGCGTGTGTCTGTGTGTGTCTGTGTGTGTCTGTGCGTGTCTGTGTGTGTCTGTGTGTGTCTGTGTGTGTCTGTGTGTGTCTGTGTGTGTCTGTGTGTGTCTGTGTGTGTGTCTGTGTGTGTCTGTGTGTGTCTGTGTGTGTCTGTGTGTGACTGTGTGTGTCTGTGTGTGTCTGTGTGTGTCTGTGTGTGTGTCTGTGTGTGTCTGTGTGTGTGTCTGTGTGTGTCTGTATGTGTGTCTGTGTGTGTCTCTGTGTGTGTGTGTCTGTGTGTGTCTGTGTGTGTCTGTGTGTGTCTGTGTGTGTGTCTGTGTGTGTCTGTGTGTGTGTCTGTGTGTGTGTCTGTATGTGTCTGTGTGTGTGTCTGTGTGTGTGTCTGTGTGTGTGTCCCTGTGTGTGTCTGTGTGTGTGTCCGTGTGTGTGTCTGTGTGTGTGTCCGTGTGTGGCTGTGTGTGTGTTTCCGTGTGTATGTGTGTGTGTGTGTCTGTGTGTGTGTCTGTGTGTGTGTGTGTGTGTGTGTGTGTGTGTGTGTGTGTGTGTGTCTGTGTGTGTGTCTGTGTGTGTGTCTGTGTGTGTGTCTGTGTGTGTGTCTGTGTGTGTGTCTGTGTGTGTGTCTGTGTG
>OZ019982.1:2863615-2868615 GCA_963970395.1 Ephialtes manifestator | reverse complement strand
CTGTGTGTGTGTGTCTGTGTGTGTCTGTGTGTGTATGTGTGTGTCTGTCTGTGTGTGTGTCTGTGTGTGTCTGTCTGTGTGTGTGTCTGTATGTGTCTGTGTGTGTGTGTGTCTGTATGTGTCTGTGTGTGTGTGTGTGTGTCTGTCTGTGTGTGTGTCTGTGTGTGTCTGTGTGTGTGTCTGTGTGTGTGTCTGTGTGTGTGTCTGTGTGTGTGTCTGTGTGTGTGTCTGTGTGTGTGCCTGTGTGTGTCTGTGTGTGTGTCTGTGTGTGTCTGTATGTGTGTCTGTGTGTGTCTCTGTATGTGTCTGTGTGTCTGTGTGTGTGTCTGTGTGTGTGTCTGTGTGTGTGTCTGTGTGTGTGTCTGTGTGTGTGTCTGTGTGTGTGTCTGTGTGTGTGTGTCTGTGTGTGTCTGTGTGTGTGTCTGTGTGTGTGTCTGTGTGTGTGTCTGTGTGTGTGTCTGTGTGTGTGTCTGTGTGTGTGTCTGTGTGTGTGTGTCTGTGTGTGTGTGTCTGTGTGTGTGTCTGTGTGTGTGTCTGTGTGTGTGTCTGTGTGTGTGTCTGTGTGTGTGTGTCTGTGTGTGTGTGTCTGTGTGTGTGTCTGTGTGTGTGTCTCTGTGTGTGTCTGTATGTGTCTGTGTGTGTGTGTGTATGTGTGTGTGTGTGTGTGTGTGTGTGTGTGTGTGTGTGTGTGTGTGTGTGTGTGTGTGTGTGTGTGTGTGTGTGTGTGTGTGTGTGTGTGTCTGTGTGTGTCTGTGTGTGTGTCTGTGTGTGTCTCTGTGTGTGTCTGTGTGTGTCTGTGTGTGTGTATGTGTGTGTCTGTGTGTGTGTCTGTGTGTGTCTCTGTGTGTGTCTCTGTGGGTGTCTGTGTGTATCTGTCTGTGTGTGTGTCTGTGTGTGTCTGTCTGTGTGTGTCTGTGTGTGTCTGTGTGTGTCTGTCTGTGTGTGTGTCTGTGTGTGTCTGTCTGTGTGTGTGTCTGTATGTGTCTGTGTGTGTGTGTGTCTGTATGTGTCTGTGTGTGTGTGTGTGTGTGTGTGTGTGTCTGTCTGTGTGTGTGTCTGTGTGTGTGTCTGTGTGTGTGTCTGTGTGTGTGCCTGTGTGTGTGTCTGTGTGTGTGTCTGTGTGTGTGTCTGTGTGTGTGTCTGTATGTGGGTCTGTGTGTGTGTCTGTGTGTGTCTGTGTGTGTGTCTGTGTGTATCTGTGTGTGTGTCTGTGTGTGTCTGTGTGTGTCTGTGTGTGTCTGTGTGTGTCTGTGTGTGTCTGTGTTTGTGTCTGTGTGTGTCTGTGTGTGTCTGTGTGTGTGTCTGTGTGTGTGTCTGTGTGTGTCTGTGTGTGTGTCTGTGTGTGTCTGTATGTGTGTCTGTGTGTGTCTCTGTGTGTGTGTGTCTGTGTGTGTCTGTGTGTGTCTGTGTGTGTGTCTGTGTGTGTCTGTGTGTGTGTCTGTGTGTGTGTCTGTATGTGTCTGTGTGTGTGTCTGTATGTGTCTGTGTGTGTGTCTGTGTGTGTGTCTGTGTGTGTGTCCCTGTGTGTGTCTGTGTGTGTGTCCGTGTGTGTGTCTGTGTGTGTGTCTGTGTGTGTGTCTGTGTGTGTGTCTGTGTGTGTGTCTGTGTGTGTGTCTGTGTGTGTGTGTCTGTGTGTGTGTGTCTGTGTGTGTGTCTGTGTGTGTGTCTGTGTGTGTGTCTGTGTGTGTGTCTGTGTGTGTGTGTCTGTGTGTGTCTGTGTGTGTGTGTCTGTGTGTGTGTCTGTGTGTGTGTCTCTGTGTGTGTCTGTATGTGTCTGTGTGTGTGTGTATGTGTGTGTGTGTGTGTGTGTGTGTGTGTGTGTGTGTGTGTGTGTGTGTGTGTGTGTGTGTGTGTGTGTGTGTGTGTGTGTGTGTGTGTGTGTGTGTGTGTGTGTGTGTGTGTGTGTGTCTGTGTGTGTCTGTGTGTGTGTCTGTGTGTGTCTCTGTGTGTGTCTGTGTGTGTCTGTGTGTGTGTCTGTGTGTGTGTCTGTGTGTGTGTCTGTGTGTGTGTCTGTGTGTGTGTCTGTGTGTGTGTCTGTGTGTGTGTCTGTGTGTGTGTGTCTGTGTGTGTGTGTCTGTGTGTGTGTCTGTGTGTGTGTCTGTGTGTGTGTCTGTGTGTGTGTCTGTGTGTGTGTGTCTGTGTGTGTCTGTGTGTGTGTGTCTGTGTGTGTGTCTGTGTGTGTGTCTCTGTGTGTGTCTGTATGTTTCTGTGTGTGTGTGTGTGTGTGTGTGTGTGTGTGTGTGTGTGTGTGTGTGTGTGTGTGTGTGTGTGTGTGTGTGTGTGTGTGTGTGTGTGTGTGTGTGTGTGTGTGTGTGTGTGTGTGTCTGTGTGTGTCTGTGTGTGTGTGTCTGTGTGTGTCTCTGTGTGTGTCTGTGTGTGTCTGTGTGTGTGTCTGTGTGTGTCTGTGTGTGTGTCTGTGTGTGTCTGTGTGTGTGTCTGTGTGTGTCTCTGTGTGTGTCTCTGTGTGTGTCTGTATGTGTCTGTGTGTGTGTGTGTGTGTGTGTGTGTGTGTGTGTGTGTGTGTGTGTGTGTGTGTGTGTGTGTGTGTGTGTGTGTGTGTGTGTGTGTGTGTGTGTGTGTGTGTGTGTGTGTGTGTGTGTGTGTG
Organism: Ephialtes manifestator; assembly: GCA_963970395.1. Taxonomy (NCBI): domain Eukaryota; kingdom Metazoa; phylum Arthropoda; class Insecta; order Hymenoptera; family Ichneumonidae; genus Ephialtes; species Ephialtes manifestator. The sequence continues at coordinate 2,866,010 of OZ019982.1, read as the reverse complement.
TGTGTGTGTGTGTGTGTGTGTGTGTGTGTGTGTGTGTGTGTGTGTGTGTGTGTGTGTGTGTGTGTGTGTGTGTGTGTGTGTTTGTGTGTGTGTGTCTGTGTGTGTCTGTGTGTGTGTGTCTGTGTGTGTCTCTGTGTGTGTCTGTGTGTGTCTGTGTGTGTCTGTGTGTGTCTGTGTGTGTCTGTGTTTGTCTGTGTGTGTCTGTGTGTGTCTGTGTGTGTCTGTGTGTGTCTGTGTGTGTCTGTGTGTGTCTGTGTGTGTCTGTGTGTGTCTGGGTGTGTCTGTGTGTGTGTGTGTGTCTGTGTGTGTGTGTCTGTGTGTGTGTGTGTGTGTCTGTGTGTGTGTCTTTGTGTGTCTGTGTGTGTGTCTGTGTGTGTGTCCGTGTGTGTGTCCGTGTGTGTGTCTGCGTGTGTGTCCGTGTGTGTGTCTGTGTGTGTGTCTGTGTGTGTGTCCCTGTGTGTGTCTGTGTGTGTGTCCGTGTGTGTGTCTGTGTGTGTGTCCGTGTGTGTCTGTGTGTGTGTTTCCGTGTGTATGTGTGTGTGTGTGTGTCTGTGTGGGTGTCTGTGTGTGTGTGTGTGTCTGTGTGTGTGTCTGTGTGTGTGTCTGTGTGTGTGTCTGTGTGTGTCTGTGTGTGTGTGTCTGTGTTTGTGTGTGTGTGTCTGTGTTTGTGTCTGTGTGTGTCTGTGTGTGTCTGTGTGTGCGTCTGTGTTTGTCTGTGTGTCTGTGTGTGTGTCTGTATGCGTCTGTGTGTGTGTCTGTGTGTGTCTGTGTGTGTCTGTGTGTGTCTGTGTGTGACTGTGTGTGTCTGTGTGTGTCTGTGTGTGTGTCTGTGTGTGTCTGTGTGTGTGTCTGTGTGTGTCTGTATGTGTGTCTGTGTGTGTCTCTGTGTGTGTGTGTCTGTGTGTGTCTGTGTGTGTCTGTGTGTGTGTCTGTGTGTGTGTCTGTGTGTGTCTGTGTGTGTGTCTGTGTGTGTGTCTGTATGTGTCTGTGTGTGTGTCTGTGTGTGTGTCTGTGTGTGTGTCCCTGTGTGTGTCTGTGTGTGTGTCCGTGTGTGTGTCTGTGTGTGTGTCCGTGTGTGGCTGTGTGTGTGTTTCCGTGTGTATGTGTGTGTGTGTGTCTGTGTGTGTGTCTGTGTGTGTGTGTGTGTCTGTGTGTGTGTCTGTGTGTGTGTCTGTGTGTGTGTCTGTCTGTGTGTGTGTCTGTGTGTGTGTCTGTGTGTGTGTCTGTGTCTGTGTGTGTGCCTGTGTCTGTGTCTGTGTCTGTGTCTGTGTCTGTGTCTGTGTCTGTGTCTGTGTCTGTGTCTGTGTCTGTGTCTGTGTCTGTGTGTGTGTCTGTATCTGTGTGTGTGTCTGTGTGTGTGTGTGTGTGTGTCTGTGTGTGTGTCTGTGTGTGTGTCTGTGTGTGTGTCTGTGTGTGTGTCTGTGTGTGTGTCTGTGTGTGTGTCTGTGTGTGTGTCTGTGTGTGTGTCTGTGTGTGTGTCTGTGTGTGTGTCTGTGTGTGTCTGTGTGTGTGTCTGTGTGTGTCTGTATGTGTGTCTGTGTGTGTCTCTGTGTGTGTGTGTCTGTGTGTGTCTGTGTGTGTCTGTGTGTGTCTGTGTGTGTCTGTGTGTGTGTCTGTGTGTGTCTGTGTGTGTGTCTGTGTGTGTGTCTGTATGTGTCTGTGTGTGTGTCTGTGTGTGTGTCTGTGTGTGTGTCCCTGTGTGTGTCTGTGTGTGTGTCCGTGTGTGTGTCTGTGTGTGTGTCCGTGTGTGGCTGTGTGTGTGTTTCCGTGTGTATGTGTGTGTGTGTGTCTGTGTGTGTGTGTGTGTGTGTGTGTGTGTGTGTGTGTGTGTGTGTGTGTCTCTGTGTGTGTCTGTGTGTGTGTGTGTCTGTGTGTGTCTGTGTGTGTGTCTGTGTGTGTCTGTGTGTGTGTCTGTGTGTGTCTCTGTGTGTGTCTCTGTGTGTGTCTCTGTATGTGTCTGTGTGTGTCTGTCTGTGTGTGTGTCTGTGTGTGTCTGTCTGTGTGTGTCTGTGTGTGTATGTGTGTGTCTGTCTGTGTGTGTGTCTGTGTGTGTCTGTCTGTGTGTGTGTCTGTATGTGTCTGTGTGTGTGTGTGTCTGTATGTGTCTGTGTGTGTGTGTGTGTGTGTGTCTGTCTGTGTGTGTGTCTGTGTGTGTGTCTGTGTGTGTGTCTGTGTGTGTGTCTGTGTGTGTGTCTGTGTGTGTGTCTGTGTGTGTGCCTGTGTGTGTCTGTGTGTGTGTCTGTGTGTGTGTCTGTATGTGTGTCTGTGTGTGTGTCTGTATGTGTCTGTGTGTGTGTGTGTGTCTGTGTGTGTGTCTGTGTGTGTGTCTGTGTGTGTGTCTGTGTGTGTGTGTCTGTGTGTGTGTCTGTGTGTGTGTCTGTGTGTGTGTCTGTGT
>OZ019982.1:2838615-2841115 GCA_963970395.1 Ephialtes manifestator | reverse complement strand
TGTGTGTGTATGTGTGTGTCTGTCTGTGTGTGTGTCTGTGTGTGTCTGTCTGTGTGTGTGTCTGTATGTGTCTGTGTGTGTGTGTGTCTGTATGTGTCTGTGTGTGTGTGTGTGTGTCTGTCTGTGTGTGTGTCTGTGTGTGTCTGTGTGTGTGTCTGTGTGTGTGTCTGTGTGTGTGTCTGTGTGTGTGCCTGTGTGTGTCTGTGTGTGTGTCTGTGTGTGTCTGTATGTGTGTCTGTGTGTGTGTCTGTATGTGTCTGTGTGTGTCTGTGTGTGTGTCTGTGTGTGTGTCTGTGTGTGTGTCTGTGTGTGTGTCTGTGTGTGTGTCTGTGTGTGTGTCTGTGTGTGTGTGTCTGTGTGTGTCTGTGTGTGTGTCTGTGTGTGTGTCTGTGTGTGTGTCTGTGTGTGTGTCTGTGTGTGTGTCTGTGTGTGTGTGTCTGTGTGTGTGTGTCTGTGTGTGTGTCTGTGTGTGTGTCTGTGTGTGTGTCTGTGTGTGTGTCTGTGTGTGTGTGTCTGTGTGTGTCTGTGTGTGTGTGTCTGTGTGTGTGTCTGTGTGTGTGTCTCTGTGTGTGTCTGTATGTGTCTGTGTGTGTGTGTGTGTGTGTGTGTGTGGTGTGTGTGTGTGTGTGTGTGTGTGTGTGTGTGTGTGTGTGTGTGTGTGTGTGTGTGTGTGTCTGTGTGTGTCTGTGTGTGTGTGTCTGTGTGTGTCTCTGTGTGTGTCTGTGTGTGTCTGTGTGTGTGTCTGTGTGTGTCTGTGTGTGTGTCTGTGTGTGTCTGTGTGTGTGTCTCTGTGTGTGTCTGTCTGTGTGTGTGTCTGTGTGTGTCTGTCTGTGTGTGTCTGTGTGTGTCTGTGTGTGTCTGTCTGTGTGTGTGTCTGTGTGTGTCTGTCTGTGTGTGTGTCTGTATGTGTCTGTGTGTGTGTGTGTCTGTATGTGTCTGTGTGTGTGTGTGTGTGTGTGTGTGTCTGTGTGTGTGTCTGTGTGTGTGTCTGTGTGTGTGTCTGTGTGTGTGTCTGTGTGTGTGCCTGTGTGTGTGTCTGTGTGTGTGTCTGTGTGTGTGTCTGTGTGTGTGTCTGTGTGTGTGTCTGTATGTGGGTCTGTGTGTGTGTCTGTGTGTGTCTGTGTGTGTGTCTGTGTGTATCTGTGTGTGTGTCTGTGTGTGTCTGTGTGTGTCTGTGTGTGTCTGTGTGTGTCTGTGTTTGTGTCTGTGTGTGTCTGTGTGTGTCTGTGTGTGTGTCTGTGTGTGTGTCTGTGTGTGTCTGTGTGTGTGTTTGTGTGTGTCTGTGTGTGTCTGTGTGTGTCTGTGTGTGTCTGTGTGTGTGTCTGTGTGTGTCTGTATGTGTGTCTGTGTTTGTGTGTGTGTCTCTGTGTTTGTGTCTGTGTGTGTCTGTGTGTGTCTGTGTGTGCGTCTGTGTGTGTCTGTGTGTGCGTCTGTGTGTGTCTGTGTGTGTGTCTGTGTGCGTCTGTGTGTGTGTCTACGGGTGTCTGTGTGTGTCTGCGCGTGTCTGTGTGTGTCTGTGTGTGTCTGTGTGTGTCTGTGTGTGTCTGTGTGTGTCTGTGTGTGTCTGTGTTTGTCTGTGTGTGTCTGTGTGTGTCTGTGTGTGTCTGTGTGTGTCTGTGTGTGTCTGTGTGTGTCTGTGTGTGTCTGTGTGTGTCTGTGTGTGTCTGCGTGTGTCTGTGTGTGTCTGTGTGTGTCTGTGTGTGTCTGTGTGTGTCTGTGTGTGTCTGTGTGTGTCTGTGTGTGTCTGTGTGTGTCTGTGTGTGTCTGTGTGTGTATGTGTGTGTGTCTGTGTGTGTCTGTGTGTGTGTCTGTGTGTGTCTGTATGTGTGTCTGTGTGTGTCTGTGTGTGTGTGTGTCTGTGTGTGCGTGTGTCTGTGTGTGTGTGTGTCTGTGTGTGTGTGTGTCTGTGTGTGTGTCTTTGTGTGTCTGTGTGTGTGTCTGTGTGTGTGTCCGTGTGTGTGTCCGTGTGTGTGTCTGCGTGTGTGACCGTGTGTGTGTCTGTGTGTGTGTCTGTGTGTGTGTCTGTGTGTGTGTCCCTGTGTGTGTCTGTGTGTGTGCCTGTGTGTGTGTCTGTGTGTGTGTCTGTGTGTGTGTCTGTGTGTGTGTCTGTGTGTGTGTCTGTATGTGGGTCTGTGTGTGTGTCTGTGTGTGTCTGTGTGTGTGTCTGTGTGTGTCTGTGTGTGTCTGTGTGTGTCTGTGTGTGTCTGTGTGTGTCTGTGTTTGTGTCTGTGTGTGTCTGTGTGTGTCTGTGTGTGTGTCTGTGTGTGTGTCTGTGTGTGTCTGTGTGTGTGTTTGTGTGTGTCTGTGTGTGTCTGTGTGTGTCTGTGTGTGTCTGTGTGTGTGTCTGTGTGTGTCTGTATGTGTGTCTGTGTTTGTGTGTGTGTCTCTGTGTTTGTGTCTGTGTGTGTCTGTGTGTGTCTGTGTGTGCGTCTGTGTGTGTCTGTGTGTGCGTCTGTGTGTGTCTGTGTGTGTGTCTGTGTGCGTCTGTGTGTGTGTCTAC
>OZ019982.1:2829986-2833415 GCA_963970395.1 Ephialtes manifestator | reverse complement strand
TGTGTGTCTGTCTGTGTGTGTGTCTGTGTGTGTCTGTCTGTGTGTGTGTCTGTATGTGTCTGTGTGTGTGTGTGTCTGTATGTGTCTGTGTGTGTGTGTGTGTGTGTCTGTCTGTGTGTGTGTCTGTGTGTGTCTGTGTGTGTGTCTGTGTGTGTGTCTGTGTGTGTGTCTGTGTGTGTGTGTCTGTGTATGTGTCTGTGTGTGTGCCTGTGTGTGTCTGTGTGTGTGTCTGTGTGTGTCTGTGTGTGTGTCTGTATGTGTGTCTGTGTGTGTGTCTGTGTGTGTCTGTGTGTGTGTCTGTGTGTGTCTGTGTGTGTCTGTGTGTGTCTGTGTTTGTGTCTGTGTGTGTCTGTGTGTGTCTGTGTGTGTGTCTGTGTGTGTCTGTGTGTGTGTTTGTGTGTGTCTGTGTGTGTCTGTGTGTGTCTGTGTGTGTCTGTGTGTGTGTCTGTGTGTGTCTGTGTGTGTGTGTCTGTGTTTGTGTGTGTGTGTGTCTGTGTTTGTGTCTGTGTGTGTCTGTGTGTGTCTGTGTGTGCGTCTGTGTGTGTCGGTGTGTCTGTGTGTGTGCCTGTGTGCGTCTGTGTGTGTGTCTACGCGTGTCTGTGTGTGTCTGCGCGTGTCTGTGTGTGTCTGTGTGTGTCTGTGTGTGTCTGTGTTTGTGTCTGTGTGTGTCTGTGTGTGTCTGTGTGTGTGTCTGTGTGTGTCTGTGTGTGTGTGTGTGTGTCTGTCTGTGTGTGTGTCTGTGTGTGTCTGTGTGTGTGTCTGTGTGTGTGTCTGTGTGTGTGTCTGTGTGTGTGTGTCTGTGTGTGTGTCTGTGTGTGTGCCTGTGTGTGTCTCTGTGTGTGTCTGTGTGTGTGTCTCTGTGTGTGTCTGTGTGTGTGTCTGTGTGTGTGTCTCTGTGTGTGTCTGTATGTGTCTGTGTGTGTATCTGTGTGTGTCTGTGTGTCTGTCTGTGTGTGTGTCTGTGTGTGTCTGTCTGTGTGTGGCTGTGTGTGTCTGTGTGTGTCTGTGTGTGTCTGTCTGTGTGTGTGTCTGTGTGTGTCTGTCTGTGTGTGTGTCTGTATGTGTCTGTGTGTGTGTGTGTCTGTATGTGTCTGTGTGTGTGTGTGTGTGTGTCTGTCTGTGTGTGTGTCTGTGTGTGTCTGTGTGTGTGTCTGTGTGTGTGTCTGTGTGTGTGTCTGTGTGTGTGTCTGTGTGTGTGTCTGTGTGTGTGCCTGTGTGTGTCTGTGTGTGTGTCTGTGTGTGTCTGTGTGTGTGTCTGTATGTGTGTCTGTGTGTGTGTTGTGTGTGTCTGTGTGTGTGTCTGTGTGTGTCTGTGTGTGTGTGTGTGTGTCTGTGTTTGTGTCTGTGTGTGTCTGTGTGTGTCTGTGTGTGTGTCTGTGTGTGTCTGTGTGTGTGTCTGTGTTTGTGTGTGTGTGTGTCTGTGTTTGTGTCTGTGTGTGTCTGTGTGTGTCTGTGTGTGCGTCTGTGTGTGTCTGTGTGTCTGTGTGTGTGCCTGTGTGCGTCTGTGTGTGTGTCTACGCGTGTCTGTGTGTGTCTGCGCGTGTCTGTGTGTGTCTGTGTGTGTCTGTGTGTGTCTGTGTGTGTCTGTGTGTGTCTGTGTGTGTGTCTGTGTGTGTCTGTGTGTGTGTCTGTGTGTGTCTGTATGTGTGTCTGTGTGTGTGTCTGTATGTGTCTGTGTGTGAGTGTGTGTGTCTGTGTGTGTGTGTGTGTCTGTGTGTGTGTGTGTGTCTGTGTGTGTGTGTGTGTCTGTGTGTGTCTGTGTGTGCGTCTGTGTGTGTGTCCGTGTGTTTGTCCGTGTGTGTGTCTGCGTGTGTGTCCGTGTGTGTGTCTGTGTGTGTGTCTCTGTGTGTGTCCCTGTGTGTGTCTGTGTGTGTGTCCGTGTGTGTATCTGTGTGTGTGTCCGTGTGTGTGTCTGTCTGTGTGTGTCCGTGTGTATGTGTGTGTGTGTGTGTTTGTGTGTGTGTGTCTGTGTGTGTGTCTCTGTGTGTGTGTGTCTGAGTGTGTGTCTGTGTGTGTGTCTGTATGTGTGTGTGTCTGTGTGTGTGTCTGTGTGTGTGTGTCTGTGTGTTTGTGTGTGTCTGTGTGTGTCTGTGTGTGTCTGTGTGTGTCTGTGTGTGTGTCTGTGTGTGTCTGTGTGTGTGTGTCTGTGTTTGTGTGTGTGTGTGTCTGTGTTTGTGTCTGTGTGTGTCTGTGTGTGTCTGTGTGTGCGTCTGTGTGTGTCTGTGTGTCTGTGTGTGTGCCTGTGTGCGTCTGTGTGTGTGTCTACGCGTGTCTGTGTGTGTCTGCGCGTGTCTGTGTGTGTCTGTGTGTGTCTGTGTGTGTCTGTGTGTGTCTGTGTGTGTCTGTGTGTGTGTCTGTGTGTGTCTGTGTGTGTGTCTGTGTGTGTCTGTATGTGTGTCTGTGTGTGTGTCTGTATGTGTCTGTGTGTGAGTGTGTGTGTCTGTGTGTGTGTGTGTGTCTGTGTGTGTGTGTGTGTCTGTGTGTGTGTGTGTGTCTGTGTGTGTCTGTGTGTGTGTCTGTGTGTGTGTCCGTGTGTTTGTCCGTGTGTGTGTCTGCGTGTGTGTCCGTGTGTGTGTCTGTGTGTGTGTCTCTGTGTGTGTCCCTGTGTGTGTCTGTGTGTGTGTCCGTGTGTGTATCTGTGTGTGTGTCCGTGTGTGTGTCTGTCTGTGTGTGTCCGTGTGTATGTGTGTGTGTGTGTTTGTGTGTGTGTGTCTGTGTGTGTGTCTCTGTGTGTGTGTGTCTGAGTGTGTGTCTGTGTGTGTGTCTGTATGTGTGTGTGTCTGTGTGTGTGTCTGTGTGTGTGTGTGTCTGTGTGTGTGTGTGTGTGTGTGTGTCTGTGTGTGTGTCTGTGTGTGTGTCTGTGTGTGTTTCTGTGTGTGTGTCTGTGTGTGTCTGTGTGTGTATCTGTGTGTGTCTGTGTGTGTGTCTGTGTGTGTCTCTGTGTCTGTCTGTGTGTGTCTGTCTGTGTGTGTGTCTGTGTGTGTCTGTCTGTGTGTGTGTCTGTGTGTGTGTCTGTATGTGTCTGTGTGTGTGTCTGTGTGTGTGTCTGTGTGTGTGTGTCTCTGTGTGTGTCTGTGTGTGTGTCTGTGTGTGTGTCTGTGTGTGTGTCTCTGTGTGTGTCTGTGTGTGTGTCTCTGTGTGTGTGTCTTTGTGTGTGTCTGTGTGTGTCTGTGTGTGTGTCTGTGTGTGTCTGTGTGTGTGTCTGTGTGTGTGTCTGTGTGTGTGTCTGTGTGTGTGTCTGTGTGTGTGTCTGTGTGTGTGTCTGTATGTGTCTGTCTGTGTGTGTGTGTGTGTGTGTGTGTGTGTGTGGGTGTGTGTGTGTGTCTGTGTGTCTCAGTGTGTGTCTGTGTGTGTGTCTCTGTGTGTGTCTGTGTGTGTGTGTCTCTGTGTGTGTCTGTGTGTGTGTCTTTGTGTGTGTCTGTGTGTGTC
>OZ019982.1:2804986-2822486 GCA_963970395.1 Ephialtes manifestator | reverse complement strand
TCTCTGTGTGTGTCCCTGTGTGTGTCTGTGTGTGTGTCCGTGTGTGTATCTGTGTGTGTGTCCGTGTGTGTGTCTGTCTGTGTGTGTCCGTGTGTATGTGTGTGTGTGTGTTTGTGTGTGTGTGTCTGTGTGTGTGTCTCTGTGTGTGTGTGTCTGAGTGTGTGTCTGTGTGTGTGTCTCTGTGTGTGTGTGTCTGAGTGTGTGTCTGTGTGTGTGTCTGTATGTGTGTGTGTCTGTGTGTGTGTCTGTGTGTGTGTGTGTCTGTGTGTGTGTGTGTGTGTGTGTGTCTGTGTGTGTGTCTGTGTGTGTGTCTGTGTGTGTGTCTGTGTGTGTGTCTGTGTGTGTCTGTGTGTGTATCTGTGTGTGTCTGTGTGTGTGTCTGTGTGTGTCTCTGTGTCTGTCTGTGTGTGTCTGTCTGTGTGTGTGTCTGTGTGTGTCTGTCTGTGTGTGTGTCTGTATGTGTCTGTGTGTGTGTCTGTGTGTGTGTCTGTGTGTGTGTGTCTCTGTGTGTGTCTCTGTGTGTGTCTGTGTGTGTGTCTGTGTGTGTGTCTGTGTGTGTGTCTCTGTGTGTGTCTGTGTGTGTGTCTCTGTGTGTGTGTCTTTGTGTGTGTCTGTGTGTGTCTGTGTGTGTGTCTGTGTGTGTCTGTGTGTGTGTCTGTGTGTGTGTCTGTGTGTGTGTCTGTGTGTGTGTCTGTGTGTGTGTCTGTGTGTGTCTGTATGTGTCTGTCTGTGTGTGTGTGTGTGTGTGTGTGTGTGTGGGTGTGTGTGTGTGTGTCTGTGTGTCTCTGTGTGTGTCTGTGTGTGTGTCTCTGTGTGTGTCTGTGTGTGTGTCTCTGTGTGTGTCTGTGTGTGTGTCTTTGTGTGTGTCTGTGTGTGTCTGTGTGTGTGTCTGTGTGTGTCTGTGTGTGTGTCTGTGTGTGTCTCTGTGTGTGTCTGTGTGTGTGTCTCTGTGTGTGTCTGTGTGTGTGTCTGTGTGTGTGTCTCTGTGTGTGTCTGTGTGTGTCTGTGTGTGTATCTGTGTGTGTCTGTGTGTCTGTCTGTGTGTGTGTCTGTGTGTGTCTGTCTGTGTGTGTCTGTGTGTGTCTGTGTGTGTCTGTGTGTGTCTGTCTGTGTGTGTGTCTGTGTGTGTCTGTCTGTGTGTGTGTCTGTATGTGTCTGTGTGTGTGTGTGTCTGTATGTGTCTGTGTGTGTGTGTGTGTGTGTCTGTCTGTGTGTGTGTCTGTGTGTGTCTGTGTGTGTGTCTGTGTGTGTGTCTGTGTGTGTGTCTGTGTGTGTGTCTGTGTGTGTGCCTGTGTGTGTCTGTGTGTGTGTCTGTGTGTGTCTGTGTGTGTGTCTGTATGTGTGTCTGTGTGTGTGTCTGTGTGTGTCTGTGTGTGTGTCTGTGTGTGTCTGTGTGTGTCTGTGTGTGTCTGTGTTTGTGTCTGTGTGTGTCTGTGTGTGTCTGTGTGTGTGTCTGTGTGTGTCTGTGTGTGTGTTTGTGTGTGTCTGTGTGTGTCTGTGTGTGTCTGTGTGTGTCTGTGTGTGTGTCTGTGTGTGTCTGTGTGTGTGTGTCTGTGTTTGTGTGTGTGTGTGTCTGTGTTTGTGTCTGTGTGTGTCTGTGTGTGTCTGTGTGTGCGTCTGTGTGTGTCGGTGTGTCTGTGTGTGTGCCTGTGTGCGTCTGTGTGTGTGTCTACGCGTGTCTGTGTGTGTCTGCGCGTGTCTGTGTGTGTCTGTGTGTGTCTGTGTGTGTCTGTGTTTGTGTCTGTGTGTGTCTGTGTGTGTCTGTGTGTGTGTCTGTGTGTGTCTGTGTGTGTGTGTGTGTGTCTGTCTGTGTGTGTGTCTGTGTGTGTCTGTGTGTGTGTCTGTGTGTGTGTCTGTGTGTGTGTCTGTGTGTGTGTGTCTGTGTGTGTGTCTGTGTGTGTGCCTGTGTGTGTCTCTGTGTGTGTCTGTGTGTGTGTCTCTGTGTGTGTCTGTGTGTGTGTCTGTGTGTGTGTCTCTGTGTGTGTCTGTATGTGTCTGTGTGTGTATCTGTGTGTGTCTGTGTGTCTGTCTGTGTGTGTGTCTGTGTGTGTCTGTCTGTGTGTGTCTGTGTGTGTCTGTGTGTGTCTGTGTGTGTCTGTCTGTGTGTGTGTCTGTGTGTGTCTGTCTGTGTGTGTGTCTGTATGTGTCTGTGTGTGTGTGTGTCTGTATGTGTCTGTGTGTGTGTGTGTGTGTGTCTGTCTGTGTGTGTGTCTGTGTGTGTCTGTGTGTGTGTCTGTGTGTGTGTCTGTGTGTGTGTCTGTGTGTGTGTCTGTGTGTGTGCCTGTGTGTGTCTGTGTGTGTGTCTGTGTGTGTCTGTGTGTGTGTCTGTATGTGTGTCTGTGTGTGTGTTGTGTGTGTCTGTGTGTGTGTCTGTGTGTGTCTGTGTGTGTGTGTGTGTGTCTGTGTTTGTGTCTGTGTGTGTCTGTGTGTGTCTGTGTGTGTGTCTGTGTGTGTCTGTGTGTGTGTGTCTGTGTTTGTGTGTGTGTGTGTCTGTGTTTGTGTCTGTGTGTGTCTGTGTGTGTCTGTGTGTGCGTCTGTGTGTGTCTGTGTGTCTGTGTGTGTGCCTGTGTGCGTCTGTGTGTGTGTCTACGCGTGTCTGTGTGTGTCTGCGCGTGTCTGTGTGTGTCTGTGTGTGTCTGTGTGTGTCTGTGTGTGTCTGTGTGTGTGTCTGTGTGTGTCTGTGTGTGTGTCTGTGTGTGTCTGTATGTGTGTCTGTGTGTGTGTCTGTATGTGTCTGTGTGTGAGTGTGTGTGTCTGTGTGTGTGTGTGTCTGTGTGTGTGTGTGTGTCTGTGTGTGTGTGTGTGTCTGTGTGTGTCTGTGTGTGCGTCTGTGTGTGTGTCCGTGTGTTTGTCCGTGTGTGTGTCTGCGTGTGTGTCCGTGTGTGTGTCTGTGTGTGTGTCTCTGTGTGTGTCCCTGTGTGTGTCTGTGTGTGTGTGTGTGTGTGTATCTGTGTGTGTGTCCGTGTGTGTGTCTGTCTGTGTGTGTCCGTGTGTATGTGTGTGTGTGTGTGTTTGTGTGTGTGTGTCTGTGTGTGTGTCTCTGTGTGTGTGTGTCTGAGTGTGTGTCTGTGTGTGTGTCTGTATGTGTGTGTGTCTGTGTGTGTGTCTGTGTGTGTGTGTCTGTGTGTTTGTGTGTGTCTGTGTGTGTCTGTGTGTGTCTGTGTGTGTCTGTGTGTGTGTCTGTGTGTGTCTGTGTGTGTGTGTCTGTGTTTGTGTGTGTGTGTGTCTGTGTTTGTGTCTGTGTGTGTCTGTGTGTGCGTCTGTGTGTGTCTGTGTGTCTGTGTGTGTGCCTGTGTGCGTCTGTGTGTGTGTCTACGCGTGTCTGTGTGTGTCTGCGCGTGTCTGTGTGTGTCTGTGTGTGTCTGTGTGTGTCTGTGTGTGTCTGTGTGTGTCTGTGTGTGTGTCTGTGTGTGTCTGTGTGTGTGTCTGTGTGTGTCTGTATGTGTGTCTGTGTGTGTGTCTGTATGTGTCTGTGTGTGAGTGTGTGTGTCTGTGTGTGTGTGTGTGTCTGTGTGTGTGTGTGTGTCTGTGTGTGTGTGTGTCTGTGTGTGTCTGTGTGTGTGTCTGTGTGTGTGTCCGTGTGTTTGTCCGTGTGTGTGTCTGCGTGTGTGTCCGTGTGTGTGTCTGTGTGTGTGTCTCTGTGTGTGTCCCTGTGTGTGTCTGTGTGTGTGTCCGTGTGTGTATCTGTGTGTGTGTCCGTGTGTGTGTCTGTCTGTGTGTGTCCGTGTGTATGTGTGTGTGTGTGTTTGTGTGTGTGTGTCTGTGTGTGTGTCTCTGTGTGTGTGTGTCTGAGTGTGTGTCTGTGTGTGTGTCTGTATGTGTGTGTGTCTGTGTGTGTGTCTGTGTGTGTGTGTGTCTGTGTGTGTGTGTGTGTGTGTGTGTGTCTGTGTGTGTGTCTGTGTGTGTGTCTGTGTGTGTTTCTGTGTGTGTGTCTGTATGTGTCTGTGTGTGTATCTGTGTGTGTCTGTGTGTGTGTCTGTGTGTGTCTCTGTGTCTGTCTGTGTGTGTCTGTCTGTGTGTGTGTCTGTGTGTGTCTGTCTGTGTGTGTGTCTGTGTGTGTGTCTGTATGTGTCTGTGTGTGTGTCTGTGTGTGTGTCTGTGTGTGTGTGTCTCTGTGTGTGTCTGTGTGTGTGTCTGTGTGTGTGTCTGTGTGTGTGTCTCTGTGTGTGTCTGTGTGTGTGTCTCTGTGTGTGTGTCTTTGTGTGTGTCTGTGTGTGTCTGTGTGTGTGTCTGTGTGTGTCTGTGTGTGTGTCTGTGTGTGTGTCTGTGTGTGTGTCTGTGTGTGTGTCTGTGTGTGTGTCTGTGTGTGTGTCTGTATGTGTCTGTCTGTGTGTGTGTGTGTGTGTGTGTGTGTGTGTGGGTGTGTGTGTGTGTCTGTGTGTCTCAGTGTGTGTCTGTGTGTGTGTCTCTGTGTGTGTCTGTGTGTGTGTGTCTGTGTGTGTGTGTCTCTGTGTGTGTCTGTGTGTGTGTCTTTGTGTGTGTCTGTGTGTGTCTGTGTGTGTGTCTGTGTGTGTCTGTGTGTGTGTCTGTGTGTGTCTCTGTGTGTGTCTGTGTGTGTGTCTCTGTGTGTGTCTGTGTGTGTGTCTGTGTGTGTGTCTGTGTGTGTCTGTGTGTGTCTGTGTGTGTATCTGTGTGTGTCTGTGTGTCTGTCTGTGTGTGTGTCTGTGTGTGTCTGTCTGTGTGTGTCTGTGTGTGTCTGTGTGTGTCTGTGTGTGTCTGTCTGTGTGTGTGTCTGTGTGTGTCTGTCTGTGTGTGTGTCTGTATGTGTCTCTGTGTGTGTGTCTGTATGTGTCTGTGTGTGTGTGTGTGTGTCTGTCTGTGTGTGTGTCTGTGTGTGTCTGTGTGTGTGTCTGTATGTGTGTCTGTGTGTGTGTCTGTGTGTGTCTGTGTGTGTGCCTGTGTGTGTCTGTGTGTGTGTCTGTGTGTGTCTGTGTGTGTCTGTGTGTGTCTGTGTGTGTCTGTGTTTGTGTCTGTGTGTGTCTGTGTGTGTCTGTGTGTGTGTCTGTGTGTGTCTGTGTGTGTGTTTGTGTGTGTCTGTGTGTGTCTGTGTGTGTCTGTGTGTGTCTGTGTGTGTGTCTGTGTGTGTCTGTGTGTGTGTCTGTGTTTGTGTGTGTGTGTGTGTGTCTGTATGTGTCTGTGTGTGTGTGTGTGTGTCTGTCTGTGTGTGTGTCTGTGTGTGTCTGTGTGTGTGTCTGTGTGTGTGTCTGTGTGTGTGTCTGTGTGTGTGTCTGTGTGTGTGTCTGTGTGTGTGTCTGTGTGTGTGCCTGTGTGTGTCTGTGTGTGTGTCTGTGTGTGTGTCTGTGTGTGTCTGTGTGTGTGTCTGTATGTGTGTCTGTGTGTGTGTCTGTGTGTGTCTGTGTGTGTGTCTGTGTGTGTCTGTGTGTGTGTCTGTGTGTGTCTGTGTGTGTCTGTGTGTGTCTGTGTTTGTGTCTGTGTGTGTCTGTGTGTGTCTGTGTGTGTGTCTGTGTGTGTCTGTGTGTGTGTTTGTGTGTGTCTGTGTGTGTCTGTGTGTGTCTGTGTGTGTCTGTGTGTGTGTCTGTGTGTGTCTGTGTGTGTGTGTCTGTGTTTGTGTGTGTGTGTGTCTGTGTTTGTGTCTGTGTGTGTCTGTGTGTGTCTGTGTGTGCGTCTGTGTGTGTCTGTGTGTCTGTGTGTGTGCCTGTGTGCGTCTGTGTGTGTGTCTACGCGTGTCTGTGTGTGTCTGCGCGTGTCTGTGTGTGTCTGTGTGTGTCTGTGTGTGTCTGTGTTTGTGTCTGTGTGTGTCTGTGTGTGTCTGTGTGTGTGTCTGTGTGTGTCTGTGTGTGTGTTTGTGTGTGTCTGTGTGTGTCTGTGTGTGTCTGTGTGTGTCTGTGTGTGTGTCTGTGTGTGTCTGTGTGTGTGTGTCTGTGTTTGTGTGTGTGTGTGTCTGTGTTTGTGTCTGTGTGTGTCTGTGTGTGTCTGTGTGTGCGTCTGTGTGTGTCTGTGTGTCTGTGTGTGTGCCTGTGTGCGTCTGTGTGTGTGTCTACGCGTGTCTGTGTGTGTCTGCGCGTGTCTGTGTGTGTCTGTGTGTGTCTGTGTGTGTCTGTGTGTGTCTGTGTGTGTCTGTGTGTGTGTCTGTGTGTGTCTGTGTGTGTGTCTGTGTGTGTCTGTATGTGTGTCTGTGTGTGTGTCTGTATGTGTCTGTGTGTGAGTGTGTGTGTCTGTGTGTGTGTTTGTGTGTGTCTGTGTGTGTCTGTGTGTGTGTGTGTGTCTCTGTGTGTGTGTGTGTCTGTGTGTGTCTGTGTGTGTGTCTGTGTGTGTGTCCGTGTGTTTGTCCGTGTGTGTGTCTGCGTGTGTGTCCGTGTGTGTGTCTGTGTGTGTGTCTCTGTGTGTGTCCCTGTGTGTGTCTGTGTGTGTGTCCGTGTGTGTATCTGTGTGTGTGTCCGTGTGTGTGTCTGTCTGTGTGTGTCCGTGTGTATGTGTGTGTGTGTGTGTTTGTGTGTGTGTGTCTGTGTGTGTGTCTCTGTGTGTGTGTGTCTGAGTGTGTGTCTGTGTGTGTGTCTCTGTGTGTGTGTGTCTGAGTGTGTGTCTGTGTGTGTGTCTGTATGTGTGTGTGTCTGTGTGTGTGTCTGTGTGTGTGTGTGTCTGTGTGTGTGTGTGTGTGTGTGTCTGTGTGTGTGTCTGTGTGTGTGTCTGTGTGTGTGTCTGTGTGTGTGTCTGTGTGTGTCTGTGTGTGTATCTGTGTGTGTCTGTGTGTGTGTCTGTGTGTGTCTCTGTGTCTGTCTGTGTGTGTCTGTCTGTGTGTGTGTCTGTGTGTGTCTGTCTGTGTGTGTGTCTGTATGTGTCTGTGTGTGTGTCTGTGTGTGTGTCTGTGTGTGTGTGTCTCTGTGTGTGTCTCTGTGTGTGTCTGTGTGTGTGTCTGTGTGTGTGTCTGTGTGTGTGTCTCTGTGTGTGTCTGTGTGTGTGTCTCTGTGTGTGTGTCTTTGTGTGTGTCTGTGTGTGTCTGTGTGTGTGTCTGTGTGTGTCTGTGTGTGTGTCTGTGTGTGTGTCTGTGTGTGTGTCTGTGTGTGTGTCTGTGTGTGTGTCTGTGTGTGTCTGTATGTGTCTGTCTGTGTGTGTGTGTGTGTGTGTGTGTGTGTGGGTGTGTGTGTGTGTGTCTGTATGTCTCTGTGTGTGTCTGTGTGTGTGTCTCTGTGTGTGTCTGTGTGTGTGTCTCTGTGTGTGTCTGTGTGTGTGTCTTTGTGTGTGTCTGTGTGTGTCTGTGTGTGTGTCTGTGTGTGTCTGTGTGTGTGTCTGTGTGTGTCTCTGTGTGTGTCTGTGTGTGTGTCTCTGTGTGTGTCTGTGTGTGTGTCTGTGTGTGTGTCTCTGTGTGTGTCTGTGTGTGTCTGTGTGTGTATCTGTGTGTGTCTGTGTGTCTGTCTGTGTGTGTGTCTGTGTGTGTCTGTCTGTGTGTGTCTGTGTGTGTCTGTGTGTGTCTGTGTGTGTCTGTCTGTGTGTGTGTCTGTGTGTGTCTGTCTGTGTGTGTGTCTGTATGTGTCTGTGTGTGTGTGTGTCTGTATGTGTCTGTGTGTGTGTGTGTGTGTGTCTGTCTGTGTGTGTGTCTGTGTGTGTCTGTGTGTGTGTCTGTGTGTGTGTCTGTGTGTGTGTCTGTGTGTGTGTCTGTGTGTGTGTCTGTGTGTGTGCCTGTGTGTGTCTGTGTGTGTGTCTGTGTGTGTCTGTGTGTGTGTCTGTATGTGTGTCTGTGTGTGTGTCTGTGTGTGTCTGTGTGTGTGTCTGTGTGTGTCTGTGTGTGTCTGTGTGTGTCTGTGTTTGTGTCTGTGTTTGTGTCTGTGTGTGTCTGTGTGTGTGTCTGTGTGTGTCTGTGTGTGTGTTTGTGTGTGTCTGTGTGTGTCTGTGTGTGTCTGTGTGTGTCTGTGTGTGTGTCTGTGTGTGTCTGTGTGTGTGTGTCTGTGTTTGTGTGTGTGTGTGTCTGTGTTTGTGTCTGTGTGTGTCTGTGTGTGTCTGTGTGTGCGTCTGTGTGTGTCGGTGTGTCTGTGTGTGTGCCTGTGTGCGTCTGTGTGTGTGTCTACGCGTGTCTGTGTGTGTCTGCGCGTGTCTGTGTGTGTCTGTGTGTGTCTGTGTGTGTCTGTGTTTGTGTCTGTGTGTGTCTGTGTGTGTCTGTGTGTGTGTCTGTGTGTGTCTGTGTGTGTGTGTGTGTGTCTGTCTGTGTGTGTGTCTGTGTGTGTCTGTGTGTGTGTCTGTGTGTGTGTCTGTGTGTGTGTCTGTGTGTGTGTGTCTGTGTGTGTGTCTGTGTGTGTGCCTGTGTGTGTCTCTGTGTGTGTCTGTGTGTGTGTCTCTGTGTGTGTCTGTGTGTGTGTCTGTGTGTGTGTCTCTGTGTGTGTCTGTATGTGTCTGTGTGTGTATCTGTGTGTGTCTGTGTGTCTGTCTGTGTGTGTGTCTGTGTGTGTCTGTCTGTGTGTGTCTGTGTGTGTCTGTGTGTGTCTGTGTGTGTCTGTCTGTGTGTGTGTCTGTGTGTGTCTGTCTGTGTGTGTGTCTGTATGTGTCTGTGTGTGTGTGTGTCTGTATGTGTCTGTGTGTGTGTGTGTGTGTGTCTGTCTGTGTGTGTGTCTGTGTGTGTCTGTGTGTGTGTCTGTGTGTGTGTCTGTGTGTGTGTCTGTGTGTGTGTCTGTGTGTGTGTCTGTGTGTGTGCCTGTGTGTGTCTGTGTGTGTGTCTGTGTGTGTCTGTGTGTGTGTCTGTATGTGTGTCTGTGTGTGTGTTGTGTGTGTCTGTGTGTGTGTCTGTGTGTGTCTGTGTGTGTGTGTGTGTGTCTGTGTTTGTGTCTGTGTGTGTCTGTGTGTGTCTGTGTGTGTGTCTGTGTGTGTCTGTGTGTGTGTGTCTGTGTTTGTGTGTGTGTGTGTCTGTGTTTGTGTCTGTGTGTGTCTGTGTGTGTCTGTGTGTGCGTCTGTGTGTGTCTGTGTGTCTGTGTGTGTGCCTGTGTGCGTCTGTGTGTGTGTCTACGCGTGTCTGTGTGTGTCTGCGCGTGTCTGTGTGTGTCTGTGTGTGTCTGTGTGTGTCTGTGTGTGTCTGTGTGTGTGTCTGTGTGTGTCTGTGTGTGTGTCTGTGTGTGTCTGTATGTGTGTCTGTGTGTGTGTCTGTATGTGTCTGTGTGTGAGTGTGTGTGTCTGTGTGTGTGTGTGTGTCTGTGTGTGTGTGTGTGTCTGTGTGTGTGTGTGTGTCTGTGTGTGTCTGTGTGTGCGTCTGTGTGTGTGTCCGTGTGTTTGTCCGTGTGTGTGTCTGCGTGTGTGTCCGTGTGTGTGTCTGTGTGTGTGTCTCTGTGTGTGTCCCTGTGTGTGTCTGTGTGTGTGTGTGTGTGTGTATCTGTGTGTGTGTCCGTGTGTGTGTCTGTCTGTGTGTGTCCGTGTGTATGTGTGTGTGTGTGTGTTTGTGTGTGTGTGTCTGTGTGTGTGTCTCTGTGTGTGTGTGTCTGAGTGTGTGTCTGTGTGTGTGTCTGTATGTGTGTGTGTCTGTGTGTGTGTCTGTGTGTGTGTGTCTGTGTGTTTGTGTGTGTCTGTGTGTGTCTGTGTGTGTCTGTGTGTGTCTGTGTGTGTGTCTGTGTGTGTCTGTGTGTGTGTGTCTGTGTTTGTGTGTGTGTGTGTCTGTGTTTGTGTCTGTGTGTGTCTGTGTGTGCGTCTGTGTGTGTCTGTGTGTCTGTGTGTGTGCCTGTGTGCGTCTGTGTGTGTGTCTACGCGTGTCTGTGTGTGTCTGCGCGTGTCTGTGTGTGTCTGTGTGTGTCTGTGTGTGTCTGTGTGTGTCTGTGTGTGTCTGTGTGTGTGTCTGTGTGTGTCTGTGTGTGTGTCTGTGTGTGTCTGTATGTGTGTCTGTGTGTGTGTCTGTATGTGTCTGTGTGTGAGTGTGTGTGTCTGTGTGTGTGTGTGTGTCTGTGTGTGTGTGTGTGTCTGTGTGTGTGTGTGTCTGTGTGTGTCTGTGTGTGTGTCTGTGTGTGTGTCCGTGTGTTTGTCCGTGTGTGTGTCTGCGTGTGTGTCCGTGTGTGTGTCTGTGTGTGTGTCTCTGTGTGTGTCCCTGTGTGTGTCTGTGTGTGTGTCCGTGTGTGTATCTGTGTGTGTGTCCGTGTGTGTGTCTGTCTGTGTGTGTCCGTGTGTATGTGTGTGTGTGTGTTTGTGTGTGTGTGTCTGTGTGTGTGTCTCTGTGTGTGTGTGTCTGAGTGTGTGTCTGTGTGTGTGTCTGTATGTGTGTGTGTCTGTGTGTGTGTCTGTGTGTGTGTGTGTCTGTGTGTGTGTGTGTGTGTGTGTGTGTCTGTGTGTGTGTCTGTGTGTGTGTCTGTGTGTGTTTCTGTGTGTGTGTCTGTATGTGTCTGTGTGTGTATCTGTGTGTGTCTGTGTGTGTGTCTGTGTGTGTCTCTGTGTCTGTCTGTGTGTGTCTGTCTGTGTGTGTGTCTGTGTGTGTCTGTCTGTGTGTGTGTCTGTGTGTGTGTCTGTATGTGTCTGTGTGTGTGTCTGTGTGTGTGTCTGTGTGTGTGTGTCTCTGTGTGTGTCTGTGTGTGTGTCTGTGTGTGTGTCTGTGTGTGTGTCTCTGTGTGTGTCTGTGTGTGTGTCTCTGTGTGTGTGTCTTTGTGTGTGTCTGTGTGTGTCTGTGTGTGTGTCTGTGTGTGTCTGTGTGTGTGTCTGTGTGTGTGTCTGTGTGTGTGTCTGTGTGTGTGTCTGTGTGTGTGTCTGTGTGTGTGTCTGTATGTGTCTGTCTGTGTGTGTGTGTGTGTGTGTGTGTGTGTGTGGGTGTGTGTGTGTGTCTGTGTGTCTCAGTGTGTGTCTGTGTGTGTGTCTCTGTGTGTGTCTGTGTGTGTGTGTCTGTGTGTGTGTGTCTCTGTGTGTGTCTGTGTGTGTGTCTTTGTGTGTGTCTGTGTGTGTCTGTGTGTGTGTCTGTGTGTGTCTGTGTGTGTGTCTGTGTGTGTCTCTGTGTGTGTCTGTGTGTGTGTCTCTGTGTGTGTCTGTGTGTGTGTCTGTGTGTGTGTCTGTGTGTGTCTGTGTGTGTCTGTGTGTGTATCTGTGTGTGTCTGTGTGTCTGTCTGTGTGTGTGTCTGTGTGTGTCTGTCTGTGTGTGTCTGTGTGTGTCTGTGTGTGTCTGTGTGTGTCTGTCTGTGTGTGTGTCTGTGTGTGTCTGTCTGTGTGTGTGTCTGTATGTGTCTCTGTGTGTGTGTCTGTATGTGTCTGTGTGTGTGTGTGTGTGTCTGTCTGTGTGTGTGTCTGTGTGTGTCTGTGTGTGTGTCTGTATGTGTGTCTGTGTGTGTGTCTGTGTGTGTCTGTGTGTGTGCCTGTGTGTGTCTGTGTGTGTGTCTGTGTGTGTCTGTGTGTGTCTGTGTGTGTCTGTGTGTGTCTGTGTTTGTGTCTGTGTGTGTCTGTGTGTGTCTGTGTGTGTGTCTGTGTGTGTCTGTGTGTGTGTTTGTGTGTGTCTGTGTGTGTCTGTGTGTGTCTGTGTGTGTCTGTGTGTGTGTCTGTGTGTGTCTGTGTGTGTGTCTGTGTTTGTGTGTGTGTGTGTGTGTCTGTATGTGTCTGTGTGTGTGTGTGTGTGTCTGTCTGTGTGTGTGTCTGTGTGTGTCTGTGTGTGTGTCTGTGTGTGTGTCTGTGTGTGTGTCTGTGTGTGTGTCTGTGTGTGTGTCTGTGTGTGTGCCTGTGTGTGTCTGTGTGTGTGTCTGTGTGTGTGTCTGTGTGTGTCTGTGTATGTGTCTGTATGTGTGTCTGTGTGTGTGTCTGTGTGTGTCTGTGTGTGTGCCTGTGTCTGTGTGTGTGTGTGTCTGTGTGTGTGTGTGTCTGTGTGTGTCTCTGTGTGTGTCTGTGTGTGTCTGTGTCTGTGTGTGTGTCTGTGTCTGTTTGTGTGTCTCTGCGTGTGTGTGTGTGCGTCTGTGTGTGTCTGTGTGTGTCTGTGTGTGTGTCTGTGTGTGTGTCTGTGTGTGTGTCTGTGTGTGTGTCTGTGTGTGTGTCTGTGTGTGTGTGTATGTGTATGTGTCTGTGTGTATCTGTGTGTGTGTTTGTTTGTGTGTGTGTGTGTGTGTGTGTGTGTGTGTGTGTGTGTGTGTGTGTGTGTGTGTGTGTGTGTGTGTGTGTGTGTGTGTGTGTGTGTGTGTGTGTGTGTGTGTGTGTGTGTGTGTGTGTGTGTGTGTGTGTGTGTGTGTGTGTGTGTGTGTGTGTGTGTGTGTGTGTGTGTGTGTGTGTGTGTGTGTGTGTGTGTGTGTGTGTGTGTGTGTGTGTGTGTGTGTGTGTGTGTGTGTGTGTGTGTCTGTGTGTGTCTGTGTGTGTGTCTGTGTGTGTCTGTGTGTGTCTGTCTGTGTGTGTGTCTGTGTGTGTGTCTGTGTGTGTGTCTGTGTGTGTATGTCTGTGTGTGTCTGTGTGTGTGTGTGTGTGTGTGTGTGTGTGTGTGTGTGTCTGTGTGTCTCTGTGTGTGTGTCTGTGTGTGTCTGTGTGTGTTTCTGTGTGTGTCTGTGTGTGTGTCTGTGTGTGTCTCTGTGTGTGTCTCTGTGTGTGTCTGTGTGTGTCTGTCTGTGTGTGTGTCTGTGTGTGTCTGTCTGTATGTGTCTGTGTGTGTCTGTGTGTGTCTGTGCGTGTCTGTCTGTGTGTGTGTCTGTGTGTGTCTGTCTGTGTGTGTGTCTGTATGTGTCTGTGTGTGTGTGTCTGTATGTGTCTGTGTGTGTGTGTGTGTGTGTGTGTCTGTGTGTGTGTGTGTGTGTGTGTGTCTGTCTGTGTGTGTCTGTGTGTGTCTGTGTGTGTGTCTGTGTGTGTGTCTGTGTGTGTGTCTGTGTGTGTGTCTGTGTGTGTGTGTCTGTGTGTGTGCCTGTGTGTGTCTGTGTGTGTGTCTGTGTGTGTCTGTGTGTGTGTCTGTATGTGTGTCTGTGTGTGTGTCTGTGTGTGTCTGTGTGTGTGTCTGTGTGTGTCTGTGTGTGTGTCTGTGTGTGTCTGTGTGTGTCTGTGTGTGTCTGTGTTTGTGTCTGTGTGTGTCTGTGTGTGTCTGTGTGTGTGTCTGTGTGTGGCTGTGTGTGTGTTTGTGTGTGTCTGTGTGTGTCTGTGTGTGTCTGTGTGTGTGTCTGTGTGTGTCTGTGTGTGTGTGTCTGTGTGTGTCTGTGTGTGTCTGTGTGTGTATCTGTGTGTGTCTGTGTGTGTGTCTGTGTGTGTCTCTGTGTCTGTCTGTGTGTGTCTGTCTGTGTGTGTGTCTGTGTGTGTCTGTCTGTGTGTGTGTCTGTATGTGTCTGTGTGTGTGTCTGTGTGTGTGTCTGTGTGTGTGTGTCTCTGTGTGTGTCTGTGTGTGTGTCTGTGTGTGTGTCTCTGTGTGTGTCTGTGTGTGTGTCTCTGTGTTTGTGTCTTTGTGTGTGTCTGTGTGTGTCTGTGTGTGTGTCTGTGTGTGTCTGTGTGTGTGTCTGTGTGTGTGTCTGTGTGTGTGTCTGTGTGTGTGTCTGTGTGTGTGTCTGTGTGTGTCTGTATGTGTCTGTCTGTGTGTGTGTGTGTGTGTGTGTGTGTGTGTGGGTGTGTGTGTGTGTCTGTGTGTCTCTGTGTGTGTCTGTGTGTGTGTCTCTGTGTGTGTCTGTGTGTGTGTCTCTGTGTGTGTCTGTGTGTGTGTCTTTGTGTGTGTCTGTGTGTGTCTGTGTGTGTGTCTGTGTGTGTCTGTGTGTGTGTCTGTGTGTGTCTCTGTGTGTGTCTGTGTGTGTGTCTCTGTGTGTGTCTGTGTGTGTGTCTGTGTGTGTGTCTCTGTGTGTGTCTGTGTGTGTCTGTGTGTGTATCTGTGTGTGTCTGTGTGTCTGTCTGTGTGTGTGTCTGTGTGTGTCTGTCTGTGTGTGTCTGTGTGTGTCTGTGTGTGTCTGTGTGTGTCTGTCTGTGTGTGTGTCTGTGTGTGTCTGTCTGTGTGTGTGTCTGTATGTGTCTGTGTGTGTGTGTGTCTGTATGTGTCTGTGTGTGTGTGTGTGTGTCTGTCTGTGTGTGTGTCTGTGTGTGTCTGTGTGTGTGTCTGTGTGTGTGTCTGTGTGTGTGTCTGTGTGTGTGTGTCTGTGTGTGTGTCTGTGTGTGTGCCTGTGTGTGTCTGTGTGTGTGTCTGTGTGTGTCTGTGTGTGTGTCTGTATGTGTGTCTGTGTGTGTGTCTGTGTGTGTCTGTGTGTGTGTCTGTGTGTGTCTGTGTGTGTCTGTGTGTGTCTGTGTTTGTGTCTGTGTGTGTCTGTGTGTGTCTGTGTGTGTGTCTGTGTGTGTCTGTGTGTGTGTTTGTGTGTGTCTGTGTGTGTCTGTGTGTGTCTGTGTGTGTCTGTGTGTGTGTCTGTGTGTGTCTGTGTGTGTGTGTCTGTGTTTGTGTGTGTGTGTGTCTGTGTTTGTGTCTGTGTGTGTCTGTGTGTGTCTGTGTGTGCGTCTGTGTGTGTCTGTGTGTCTGTGTGTGTGCCTGTGTGCGTCTGTGTGTGTGTCTACGCGTGTCTGTGTGTGTCTGCGCGTGTCTGTGTGTGTCTGTGTGTGTCTGTGTGTGTCTGTGTTTGTGTCTGTGTGTGTCTGTGTGTGTCTGTGTGTGTGTCTGTGTGTGTCTGTCTGTGTGTGTGTCTGTATGTGTCTGTGTGTGTGTGTCTGTATGTGTCTGTGTGTGTGTGTGTGTGTGTGTGTCTGTGTGTGTGTGTGTGTGTGTGTGTCTGTCTGTGTGTGTCTGTGTGTGTCTGTGTGTGTGTCTGTGTGTGTGTCTGTGTGTGTGTCTGTGTGTGTGTCTGTGTGTGTGTGTCTGTGTGTGTGCCTGTGTGTGTCTGTGTGTGTGTCTGTGTGTGTCTGTGTGTGTGTCTGTATGTGTGTCTGTGTGTGTGTCTGTGTGTGTCTGTGTGTGTGTCTGTGTGTGTCTGTGTGTGTGTCTGTGTGTGTCTGTGTGTGTCTGTGTGTGTCTGTGTTTGTGTCTGTGTGTGTCTGTGTGTGTCTGTGTGTGTGTCTGTGTGTGGCTGTGTGTGTGTTTGTGTGTGTCTGTGTGTGTCTGTGTGTGTCTGTGTGTGTCTGTGTGTGTGTCTGTGTGTGTCTGTGTGTGTGTGTCTGTGTGTGTCTGTGTGTGTCTGTGTGTGTATCTGTGTGTGTCTGTGTGTGTGTCTGTGTGTGTCTCTGTGTCTGTCTGTGTGTGTGTCTGTGTGTGTCTGTCTGTGTGTGTGTCTGTATGTGTCTGTGTGTGTGTCTGTGTGTGTGTCTGTGTGTGTGTGTCTCTGTGTGTGTCTGTGTGTGTGTCTGTGTGTGTGTCTGTGTGTGTGTCTCTGTGTGTGTCTGTGTGTGTGTCTCTGTGTTTGTGTCTTTGTGTGTGTCTGTGTGTGTCTGTGTGTGTGTCTGTGTGTGTCTGTGTGTGTGTCTGTGTGTGTGTCTGTGTGTGTGTCTGTGTGTGTGTCTGTGTGTGTGTCTGTGTGTGTCTGTATGTGTCTGTCTGTGTGTGTGTGTGTGTGTGTGTGTGTGTGTGGGTGTGTGTGTGTGTCTGTGTGTCTCTGTGTGTGTCTGTGTGTGTGTCTCTGTGTGTGTCTGTGTGTGTGTCTCTGTGTGTGTCTGTGTGTGTGTCTTTGTGTGTGTCTGTGTGTGTCTGTGTGTGTGTCTGTGTGTGTCTGTGTGTGTGTCTGTGTGTGTGTCTGTGTGTGTCTCTGTGTGTGTCTGTGTGTGTGTCTCTGTGTGTGTCTGTGTGTGTGTCTGTGTGTGTGTCTCTGTGTGTGTCTGTGTGTGTCTGTGTGTGTATCTGTGTGTGTCTGTGTGTCTGTCTGTGTGTGTGTCTGTGTGTGTCTGTCTGTGTGTGTCTGTGTGTGTCTGTGTGTGTCTGTGTGTGTCTGTCTGTGTGTGTGTCTGTGTGTGTCTGTCTGTGTGTGTGTCTGTATGTGTCTGTGTGTGTGTGTGTCTGTATGTGTCTGTGTGTGTGTGTGTGTGTCTGTCTGTGTGTGTGTCTGTGTGTGTCTGTGTGTGTGTCTGTGTGTGTGTCTGTGTGTGTGTCTGTGTGTGTGTGTCTGTGTGTGTGTCTGTGTGTGTGCCTGTGTGTGTCTGTGTGTGTGTCTGTGTGTGTCTGTGTGTGTGTCTGTATGTGTGTCTGTGTGTGTGTCTGTGTGTGTCTGTGTGTGTGTCTGTGTGTGTCTGTGTGTGTCTGTGTGTGTCTGTGTTTGTGTCTGTGTGTGTCTGTGTGTGTCTGTGTGTGTGTCTGTGTGTGTCTGTGTGTGTGTTTGTGTGTGTCTGTGTGTGTCTGTGTGTGTCTGTGTGTGTCTGTGTGTGTGTCTGTGTGTGTCTGTGTGTGTGTGTCTGTGTTTGTGTGTGTGTGTGTCTGTGTTTGTGTCTGTGTGTGTCTGTGTGTGTCTGTGTGTGCGTCTGTGTGTGTCTGTGTGTCTGTGTGTGTGCCTGTGTGCGTCTGTGTGTGTGTCTACGCGTGTCTGTGTGTGTCTGCGCGTGTCTGTGTGTGTCTGTGTGTGTCTGTGTGTGTCTGTGTTTGTGTCTGTGTGTGTCTGTGTGTGTCTGTGTGTGTGTCTGTGTGTGTCTGTGTGTGTGTTTGTGTGTGTCTGTGTGTGTCTGTGTGTGTCTGTGTGTGTCTGTGTGTGTGTCTGTGTGTGTCTGTGTGTGTGTGTCTGTGTTTGTGTCTGTGTTTGTGTCTGTGTGTGTCTGTGTGTGTCTGTGTGTGCGTCTGTGTGTGTCTGTGTGTCTGTGTGTGTGCCTGTGTGCGTCTGTGTGTGTGTCTACGCGTGTCTGTGTGTGTCTGCGCGTGTCTGTGTGTGTCTGTGTGTGTCTGTGTGTGTCTGTGTGTGTCTGTGTGTGTGTCTGTGTGTGTCTGTGTGTGTGTCTGTGTGTGTCTGTATGTGTGTCTGTGTGTGTGTCTGTATGTGTCTGTGTGTGAGTGTGTGTGTCTCTGTGTGTGTGTGTGTCTGTGTGTGTGTGTGTGTCTGTGTGTGTGTGTGTGTCTGTGTGTGTCTGTGTGTGTGTCTGTGTGTGTGTCCGTGTGTTTGTCCGTGTGTGTGTCTGCGTGTGTGTCCGTGTGTGTGTCTGTGTGTGTGTCTCTGTGTGTGTCCCTGTGTGTGTCTGTGTGTGTGTCCGTGTGTGTATCTGTGTGTGTGTCCGTGTGTGTGTCTGTCTGTGTGTGTCCGTGTGTATGTGTGTGTGTGTGTGTTTGTGTGTGTGTGTCTGTGTGTGTGTCTCTGTGTGTGTGTGTCTGAGTGTGTGTCTGTGTGTGTGTCTGTGTGTGTGTCTGTGTGTGTCTGTGTGTGTATCTGTGTGTGTCTGTGTGTGTGTCTGTGTGTGTCTCTGTGTCTGAGTGTGTGTCTGTGTGTGTGTCTGTGTGTGTGTCTGTGTGTGTCTGTGTGTGTATCTGTGTGTGTCTGTGTGTGTGTCTGTGTGTGTCTCTGTGTCTGTCTGTGTGTGTCTGTCTGTGTGTGTGTCTGTGTGTGTCTGTGTGTGTATCTGTGTGTGTCTGTGTGTGTGTCTGTGTGTGTCTCTGTGTCTGTCTGTGTGTGTCTGTCTGTGTGTGTGTCTGTGTGTGTCTGTCTGTGTGTGTGTCTGTATGTGTCTGTGTGTGTGTCTGTGTGTGTGTCTGTGTGTGTGTGTCTCTGTG
>OZ019982.1:2792486-2794986 GCA_963970395.1 Ephialtes manifestator | reverse complement strand
TGTATGTGTCTGTGTGTGTGTGTCTGTATGTGTCTGTGTGTGTGTGTGTGTGTGTGTGTCTGTGTGTGTTTGTGTGTGTGTCTGTGTGTGTGTCTGTGTGTGTGTCTGTGTGTGTGTCTGTGTGTGTCTCTGTGTGTGTCTGTGTGTGTGTCTCTGTGTGTGTCTGTGTGTGTGTCTGTGTGTGTGTCTCTGTGTGTGTCTGTGTGTGTCTGTATGTGTATCTGTGTGTGTCTGTGTGTGTGTCTGTGTGTGTGTCTGTGTGTGTGTCTGTGTGTGTGTGTATGTGTATGTGTCTGTGTGTGTCTGTGTGTGTGTTTGTGTGTGTGTGTGTGTGTGTGTGTGTGTGTGTGTGTGTGTGTGTGTGTGTGTGTGTGTGTGTGTGTGTGTGTGTGTGTGTGTGTGTGTGTGTGTGTGTGTGTGTGTGTGTGTGTGTGTGTGTCTGTCTGTGTGTGTGTCTGTGTGTGTCTGTCTGTGTGTGTCTGTGTGTGTCTGTGTGTGTCTGTGCGTGTCTGTCTGTGTGTGTGTCTGTGTGTGTCTGTCTGTGTGTGTGTCTGTATGTGTCTGTGTGTGTGTGTCTGTATGTGTCTGTGTGTGTGTGTGTGTGTGTGTCTGTCTGTGTGTGTCTGTGTGTGTCTGTGTGTGTGTCTGTGTGTGTGTCTGTGTGTGTGTCTGTGTGTGTGTCTGTGTGTGTGTGTCTGTGTGTGTGCCTGTGTGTGTCTGTGTGTGTGTCTGTGTGTGTCTGTGTGTGTGTCTGTATGTGTGTCTGTGTGTGTGTCTGTGTGTGTCTGTGTGTGTGTCTGTGTGTGTCTGTGTGTGTGTCTGTGTGTGTCTGTGTGTGTCTGTGTGTGTCTGTGTTTGTGTCTGTGTGTGTCTGTGTGTGTCTGTGTGTGTGTCTGTGTGTGTCTGTGTGTGTGTTTGTGTGTGTCTGTGTGTGTCTGTGTGTGTCTGTGTGTGTCTGTGTGTGTGTCTGTGTGTGTCTGTGTGTGTGTGTCTGTGTTTGTGTGTGTGTGTGTCTGTGTTTGTGTCTGTGTGTGTCTGTGTGTGTCTGTGTGTGCGTCTGTGTGTGTCTGTGTGTCTGTGTGTGTGCCTGTGTGCGTCTGTGTGTGTGTCTACGCGTGTCTGTGTGTGTCTGCGCGTGTCTGTGTGTGTCTGTGTGTGTCTGTGTGTGTCTGTGTTTGTGTCTGTGTGTGTCTGTGTGTGTCTGTGTGTGTGTCTGTGTGTGTCTGTGTGTGTGTTTGTGTGTGTCTGTGTGTGTCTGTGTGTGTCTGTGTGTGTCTGTGTGTGTGTCTGTGTGTGTCTGTGTGTGTGTGTCTGTGTTTGTGTGTGTGTGTGTCTGTGTTTGTGTCTGTGTGTGTCTGTGTGTGTCTGTGTGTGCGTCTGTGTGTGTCTGTGTGTCTGTGTGTGTGCCTGTGTGCGTCTGTGTGTGTGTCTACGCGTGTCTGTGTGTGTCTGCGCGTGTCTGTGTGTGTCTGTGTGTGTCTGTGTGTGTCTGTGTGTGTCTGTGTGTGTCTGTGTGTGTGTCTGTGTGTGTCTGTGTGTGTGTCTGTGTGTGTCTGTATGTGTGTCTGTGTGTGTGTCTGTATGTGTCTGTGTGTGAGTGTGTGTGTCTGTGTGTGTGTTTGTGTGTGTCTGTGTGTGTCTGTGTGTGTGTGTGTGTCTCTGTGTGTGTGTGTGTCTGTGTGTGTCTGTGTGTGTGTCTGTGTGTGTGTCCGTGTGTTTGTCCGTGTGTGTGTCTGCGTGTGTGTCCGTGTGTGTGTCTGTGTGTGTGTCTCTGTGTGTGTCCCTGTGTGTGTCTGTGTGTGTGTCCGTGTGTGTATCTGTGTGTGTGTCCGTGTGTGTGTCTGTCTGTGTGTGTCCGTGTGTATGTGTGTGTGTGTGTGTTTGTGTGTGTGTGTCTGTGTGTGTGTCTCTGTGTGTGTGTGTCTGAGTGTGTGTCTGTGTGTGTGTCTCTGTGTGTGTGTGTCTGAGTGTGTGTCTGTGTGTGTGTCTGTATGTGTGTGTGTCTGTGTGTGTGTCTGTGTGTGTGTGTGTCTGTGTGTGTGTGTGTGTGTGTGTGTCTGTGTGTGTGTCTGTGTGTGTGTCTGTGTGTGTGTCTGTGTGTGTGTCTGTGTGTGTCTGTGTGTGTATCTGTGTGTGTCTGTGTGTGTGTCTGTGTGTGTCTCTGTGTCTGTCTGTGTGTGTCTGTCTGTGTGTGTGTCTGTGTGTGTCTGTCTGTGTGTGTGTCTGTATGTGTCTGTGTGTGTGTCTGTGTGTGTGTCTGTGTGTGTGTGTCTCTGTGTGTGTCTCTGTGTGTGTCTGTGTGTGTGTCTGTGTGTGTGTCTGTGTGTGTGTCTCTGTGTGTGTCTGTGTGTGTGTCTCTGTGTGTGTGTCTTTGTGTGTGTCTGTGTGTGTCTGTGTGTGTGTCTGTGTGTGTCTGTGTGTGTGTCTGTGTGTGTGTCTGTGTGTGTGTCTGTGTGTGTGTCTGTGTGTGTGTCTGTGTGTGTGTGTATGTGTATGTGTC
>OZ019982.1:2772486-2774986 GCA_963970395.1 Ephialtes manifestator | reverse complement strand
GTGTCTGTGTGTGTGTCTGTGTGTGTGCCTGTGTGTGTCTCTGTGTGTGTCTGTGTGTGTGTCTCTGTGTGTGTCTGTGTGTGTGTCTGTGTGTGTGTCTCTGTGTGTGTCTGTATGTGTCTGTGTGTGTATCTGTGTGTGTCTGTGTGTCTGTCTGTGTGTGTGTCTGTGTGTGTCTGTCTGTGTGTGTCTGTGTGTGTCTGTGTGTGTCTGTGTGTGTCTGTCTGTGTGTGTGTCTGTGTGTGTCTGTCTGTGTGTGTGTCTGTATGTGTCTGTGTGTGTGTGTGTCTGTATGTGTCTGTGTGTGTGTGTGTGTGTGTCTGTCTGTGTGTGTGTCTGTGTGTGTCTGTGTGTGTGTCTGTGTGTGTGTCTGTGTGTGTGTCTGTGTGTGTGTCTGTGTGTGTGTCTGTGTGTGTGCCTGTGTGTGTCTGTGTGTGTGTCTGTGTGTGTCTGTGTGTGTGTCTGTATGTGTGTCTGTGTGTGTGTTGTGTGTGTCTGTGTGTGTGTCTGTGTGTGTCTGTGTGTGTGTGTGTGTGTCTGTGTTTGTGTCTGTGTGTGTCTGTGTGTGTCTGTGTGTGTGTCTGTGTGTGTCTGTGTGTGTGTGTCTGTGTTTGTGTGTGTGTGTGTCTGTGTTTGTGTCTGTGTGTGTCTGTGTGTGTCTGTGTGTGCGTCTGTGTGTGTCTGTGTGTCTGTGTGTGTGCCTGTGTGCGTCTGTGTGTGTGTCTACGCGTGTCTGTGTGTGTCTGCGCGTGTCTGTGTGTGTCTGTGTGTGTCTGTGTGTGTCTGTGTGTGTCTGTGTGTGTGTCTGTGTGTGTCTGTGTGTGTCTGTGTGTGTCTGTATGTGTGTCTGTGTGTGTGTCTGTATGTGTCTGTGTGTGAGTGTGTGTGTCTGTGTGTGTGTGTGTGTCTGTGTGTGTGTGTGTGTCTGTGTGTGTGTGTGTGTCTGTGTGTGTCTGTGTGTGCGTCTGTGTGTGTGTCCGTGTGTTTGTCCGTGTGTGTGTCTGCGTGTGTGTCCGTGTGTGTGTCTGTGTGTGTGTCTCTGTGTGTGTCCCTGTGTGTGTCTGTGTGTGTGTGTGTGTGTGTATCTGTGTGTGTGTCCGTGTGTGTGTCTGTCTGTGTGTGTCCGTGTGTATGTGTGTGTGTGTGTGTTTGTGTGTGTGTGTCTGTGTGTGTGTCTCTGTGTGTGTGTGTCTGAGTGTGTGTCTGTGTGTGTGTCTGTATGTGTGTGTGTCTGTGTGTGTGTCTGTGTGTGTGTGTCTGTGTGTTTGTGTGTGTCTGTGTGTGTCTGTGTGTGTCTGTGTGTGTCTGTGTGTGTGTCTGTGTGTGTCTGTGTGTGTGTGTCTGTGTTTGTGTGTGTGTGTGTCTGTGTTTGTGTCTGTGTGTGTCTGTGTGTGCGTCTGTGTGTGTCTGTGTGTCTGTGTGTGTGCCTGTGTGCGTCTGTGTGTGTGTCTACGCGTGTCTGTGTGTGTCTGCGCGTGTCTGTGTGTGTCTGTGTGTGTCTGTGTGTGTCTGTGTGTGTCTGTGTGTGTCTGTGTGTGTGTCTGTGTGTGTCTGTGTGTGTGTCTGTGTGTGTCTGTATGTGTGTCTGTGTGTGTGTCTGTATGTGTCTGTGTGTGAGTGTGTGTGTCTGTGTGTGTGTGTGTGTCTGTGTGTGTGTGTGTGTCTGTGTGTGTGTGTCTGTGTGTGTCTGTGTGTGTGTCTGTGTGTGTGTCCGTGTGTTTGTCCGTGTGTGTGTCTGCGTGTGTGTCCGTGTGTGTGTCTGTGTGTGTGTCTCTGTGTGTGTCCCTGTGTGTGTCTGTGTGTGTGTCCGTGTGTGTATCTGTGTGTGTGTCCGTGTGTGTGTCTGTCTGTGTGTGTCCGTGTGTATGTGTGTGTGTGTGTTTGTGTGTGTGTGTCTGTGTGTGTGTCTCTGTGTGTGTGTGTCTGAGTGTGTGTCTGTGTGTGTGTCTGTATGTGTGTGTGTCTGTGTGTGTGTCTGTGTGTGTGTGTGTCTGTGTGTGTGTGTGTGTGTGTGTGTGTCTGTGTGTGTGTCTGTGTGTGTGTCTGTGTGTGTTTCTGTGTGTGTGTCTGTATGTGTCTGTGTGTGTATCTGTGTGTGTCTGTGTGTGTGTCTGTGTGTGTCTCTGTGTCTGTCTGTGTGTGTCTGTCTGTGTGTGTGTCTGTGTGTGTCTGTCTGTGTGTGTGTCTGTGTGTGTGTCTGTATGTGTCTGTGTGTGTGTCTGTGTGTGTGTCTGTGTGTGTGTGTCTCTGTGTGTGTCTGTGTGTGTGTCTGTGTGTGTGTCTGTGTGTGTGTCTCTGTGTGTGTCTGTGTGTGTGTCTCTGTGTGTGTGTCTTTGTGTGTGTCTGTGTGTGTCTGTGTGTGTGTCTGTGTGTGTCTGTGTGTGTGTCTGTGTGTGTGTCTGTGTGTGTGTCTGTGTGTGTGTCTGTGTGTGTGTCTGTGTGTGTGTCTGTATGTGTCTGTCTGTGTGTGTGTGTGTGTGTGTGTGTGTGTGTGTGTGGG
>OZ019982.1:2764986-2767486 GCA_963970395.1 Ephialtes manifestator | reverse complement strand
TGTGTGTGTGTGTGTGTGGGTGTGTGTGTGTGTCTGTGTGTCTCTGTGTGTGTCTGTGTGTGTGTCTCTGTGTGTGTCTGTGTGTGTGTCTCTGTGTGTGTCTGTGTGTGTGTCTTTGTGTGTGTCTGTGTGTGTCTGTGTATGTGTCTGTGTGTGTCTGTGTGTGTGTCTGTGTGTGTCTCTGTGTGTGTCTGTGTGTGTGTCTCTGTGTGTGTCTGTGTGTGTGTCTGTGTGTGTGTCTCTGTGTGTGTCTGTGTGTGTCTGTGTGTGTATCTGTGTGTGTCTGTGTGTCTGTCTGTGTGTGTGTCTGTGTGTGTCTGTCTGTGTGTGTCTGTGTGTGTCTGTGTGTGTCTGTGTGTGTCTGTCTGTGTGTGTGTCTGTGTGTGTCTGTCTGTGTGTGTGTCTGTATGTGTCTGTGTGTGTGTGTGTCTGTATGTGTCTGTGTGTGTGTGTGTGTGTCTGTCTGTGTGTGTGTCTGTGTGTGTCTGTGTGTGTGTCTGTGTGTGTGTCTGTGTGTGTGTCTGTGTGTGTGTCTGTGTGTGTGTCTGTGTGTGTGCCTGTGTGTGTCTGTGTGTGTGTCTGTGTGTGTGTCTGTGTGTGTCTGTGTGTGTGTCTGTATGTGTGTCTGTGTGTGTGTCTGTGTGTGTCTGTGTGTGTGCCTGTGTGTGTCTGTGTGTGTGTCTGTGTGTGTCTGTGTGTGTCTGTGTGTGTCTGTGTTTGTGTCTGTGTGTGTCTGTGTGTGTCTGTGTGTGTGTCTGTGTGTGTCTGTGTGTGTGTTTGTGTGTGTCTGTGTGTGTCTGTGTGTGTCTGTGTGTGTGTCTGTGTGTGTCTGTGTGTGTGTCTGTGTTTGTGTGTGTGTGTGTGTGTCTGTATGTGTCTGTGTGTGTGTGTGTGTGTCTGTCTGTGTGTGTGTCTGTGTGTGTCTGTGTGTGTGTCTGTGTGTGTGTCTGTGTGTGTGTCTGTGTGTGTGTCTGTGTGTGTGTCTGTGTGTGTGTCTGTGTGTGTGCCTGTGTGTGTCTGTGTGTGTGTCTGTGTGTGTGTCTGTGTGTGTCTGTGTGTGTGTCTGTATGTGTGTCTGTGTGTGTGTCTGTGTGTGTCTGTGTCTGTGCCTGTGTGTGTCTGTGTGTGTGTCTGTGTGTGTCTGTGTGTGTCTGTGTGTGTCTGTGTTTGTGTCTGTGTGTGTCTGTGTGTGTCTGTGTGTGTGTCTGTGTGTGTCTGTGTGTGTGTTTGTGTGTGTCTGTGTGTGTCTGTGTGTGTCTGTGTGTGCGTCTGTGTGTGTCTGTGTGTCTGTGTGTGTCTGTGTGCGTCTGTGTGTGTGTCTACGCGTGTCTGTGTGTGTCTGCGCGTGTCTGTGTGTGTCTGTGTGTGTCTGTGTGTGTCTGTGTGTGTCTGTGTGTGTGTCTCTGTGTGTGTCTGTGTGTGTGTCTCTGTGTGTGTCTGTGTGTGTCTGTGTGTGTATCTGTGTGTGTCTGTGTGTGTGTCTGTGTGTGTCTCTGTGCGTGTCTGTGTGTGTCTGTCTGTGTGTGTGTCTGTGTGTGTCTGTCTGTGTGTGTGTCTGTATGTGTCTGTCTGTGTGTGTGTCTGTATGTGTCTGTGTGTGTGTGTGTCTGTATGTGTCTGTGTGTGTGTGTGTGTGTGTGTGTGTGTGTCTGTGTGTGTGTGTCTGTGTGTGTTTGTGTGTGTGTCTGTGTGTGTGTCTGTGTGTGTGTCTGTGTGTGTGTCTGTGTGTGTGTCTGTGTGTGTGTGTCTGTGTGTGTGTGTGTGTCTGTGTCTGTGTGTGTGTCTGTGTGTGTGTCTGTGTGTGTGTCTCTGTGTGTGTCTGTGTGTGTCTGTGTGTGTATCTGTGTGTGTCTGTGTGTGTGTCTGTGTGTGTCTCTGTGTCTGTCTGTGTGTGTGTCTGTATGTGTCTGTGTGTGTGTCTGTGTGTGTGTCTGTGTGTGTGTGTCTCTGTGTGTGTCTGTGTGTGTGTCTCTGTGTGTGTCTGTGTGTGTGTCTCTGTGTGTGTCTGTGTGTGTCTGTGTGTGTGTCTGTGTGTGTCTGTGTGTGTGTCTGTGTGTGTCTCTGTGTGTGTCGGTGTGTGTGTCTCTGTGTGTGTCTGTGTGTGTGTCTCTGTGTGTGTCTGTGTGTGTCTGTGTGTGTATCTGTGTGTGTCTGTGTGTGTGTCTGTGTGTGTGTGTCTGTGTGTGTCTGTGTGTGTGTCTGTGTGTGTGTCTGTGTGTGTGTCTGTGTGTGTGTGTGTGTGTGTGTGTGTGTGTGTGTGTGTGTGTCTGTGTGTGTCTGTGTGTGTGTCTGTCTGTGTGTGTGTCTGTGTGTGTCTGTGTGTGTGTCTGTGTGTGTGTGTGTGTCTGTGTGTGTGTCTGTGTGTGTGTCTGTGTGTGTGTCTGTGTGTGTGTCTGTGTGTGTGTGTGTCTGTGTGTGTGTCTGTGTGTGTGTGTGTGTGTGTGTGTGTCTGTGTGTGTGTCTGTGTGTGTGTCTGTGTGTGTGTGTCTGTGTGTGTGTG
>OZ019982.1:2747486-2749986 GCA_963970395.1 Ephialtes manifestator | reverse complement strand
TGTGTGTGTGTGTGTGTGTGTGTGTGTGTGTGTGTGTGTGTGTCTGTGTGTGTGTCTGTGTGTGTGTCTGTGTGTGTGTCTGTGTGTGTGTCTGTGTGTGTGTCTGTGTGTGTGCCTGTGTGTGTCTGTGTGTGTGTCTGTGTGTGTCTGTATGTGTGTCTGTGTGTGTGTCTGTATGTGTCTGTGTGTGTGTCTGTGTGTGTCTGTGTGTGTCTGTGTGTGTGTCTGTGTGTGTGTCTGTGTGTGTGTCTGTGTGTGTGTCTGTGTGTGTGTGTCTGTGTGTGTGTGTCTGTGTGTGTGTCTGTGTGTGTGTCTGTGTGTGTGTCTGTGTGTGTGTCTGTGTGTGTGTCTGTGTGTGTGTGTCTGTGTGTGTCTGTGTGTGTGTCTGTGTGTGTGTCTGTGTGTGTGTCTCTGTGTGTGTCTGTATGTGTCTGTGTGTGTGTGTGTGTGTGTGTGTGTGTGTGTGTGTGTGTGTGTGTGTGTGTGTGTGTGTGTGTGTGTGTGTGTGTGTGTGTGTGTGTGTGTGTGTGTGTGTGTGTGTGTGTGTGTGTGTGTGTGTGTGTGTGTGTGTGTCTGTGTGTGTCTGTGTGTGTGTGTCTGTGTGTGTCTCTGTGTGTGTCTGTGTGTGTCTGTGTGTGTGTCAGTGTGTGTCTGTGTGTGTGTCTGTGTGTGTCTCTGTGTGTGTCTCTGTGTGTGTCTGTGTGTGTCTGTCTGTGTGTGTGTCTGTGTGTGTCTGTATGTGTCTGTGTGTGTGTGTGTGTGTGTCTGTCTGTGTGTGTGTCTGTGTGTGTGTCTGTGTGTGTGTCTGTGTGTGTGTCTGTGTGTGTGCCTGTGTGTGTGTCTGTGTGTGTGTCTGTGTGTGTGTCTGTGTGTGTGTCTGTGTGTGTGTCTGTATGTGGGTCTGTGTGTGTATCTGTGTGTGTCTGTGTGTGTGTCTGTGTGTGTCTGTGTGTGTGTGTCTGTGTGTGTCTGTGTGTGTCTGTGTGTGTCTGTGTTTGTGTCTGTGTGTGTCTGTGTGTGTCTGTGTGTGTGTCTGTGTGTGTGTCTGTGTGTGTCTGTGTGTGTGTTTGTGTGTGTCTGTGTGTGTCTGTGTGTATCTGTGTGTGTCTGTGTGTGTGTCTGTGTGTGTCTGTGTGTGTGTCTGTGTGTGTCTGTGTGTGTGTCTGTGTTTGTGTGTGTGTGTCTGTGTTTGTGTCTGTGTGTGTCTGTGTGTGTCTGTGTGTGCGTCTGTGTGTGTCTGTGTGTGTGTCTGTGTGCGTCTGTGTGTGTGTCTACGCGTGTCTGTGTGTGTCTGTGTGTGTGTCTACGCGTGTCTGTGTGTGTCTGCGCGTGTCTGTGTGTGTCTGTGTGTGTCTGTGTGTGTCTGTGTGTGTCTGTGTGTGTCTGTGTTTGTCTGTGTGTGTCTGTGTGTGTCTGTATGTGTCTGTGTGTGTCTGTGTGTGTCTGTGTGTGTCTGTGTGTGTCTGTGTGTGTCTGTGTGTGTCTGTGTGTGTCTGTGTGTGTCTGTGTGTGTCTGTGTGTGTCTGTGTGTGTCTGTGTGTGTCTGTGTGTCTGTGTGTGTCTGTGTGTGTCTGTGTGTGTCTGTGTGTGTCTGTGTGTGTCTGTGTGTGTCTGTGTGTGTCTGTGTGTGTCTGTGTGTGTGTCTGTGTGTGTCTGTGTGTGTCTGTGTGTGTCTGTATGTGTGTCTGTGTGTGTCTGTGTGTGTGTGTGTCTGTGTGTGTCTGTGTGTGTCTGTGTGTGTGTCTGTGTGTGTCTGTGTGTGTCTGTGTGTGTGTCTGGATGTGTCTGTGTGTGTGTGTGTGTCTGTGTGTGTGTGTGTGTCTGTGTGTGTGTGTGTGTCTGTGTGTGTGTCTTTGTGTGTCTGTGTGTGTGTCTGTGTGTGTGTCCGTGTGTGTGTCCGTGTGTGTGTCTGCGTGTGTGTCCGTGTGTGTGTCTGTGTGTGTGTCTGTGTGTGTGTCCCTGTGTGTGTCTGTGTGTGTGTCCGTGTGTGTCTGTGTGTGTGTCCGTGTGTGTCTGTGTGTGTGTTTCCGTGTGTATGTGTGTGTGTGTGTTTGTGTGTGTGTGTCTGTGTGGGTGTCTGTGTGTGTGTGTGTCTGTGTGTGTGTCTGTGTGTGTGTCTGTGTGTGTGTCTGTCTGTGTGTGTGTCTGTGTGTGTGTCTGTGTGTGTGTCTGTGTCTGTGTGTGTGTCTGTGTCTGTGTCTGTGTCTGTGTCTGTGTCTGTGTCTGTGTCTGTGTGTGTGTCTGTGTCTGTGTGTGTGTCTGTGTGTGTGTGTGTGTGTGTCTGTGTGTGTGTCTGTGTGTGTGTCTGTGTGTGTGTCTGTGTGTGTGTCTGTGTGTGTGTCTGTGTGTGTGTCTGTGTGTGTGTCTGTGTGTGTGTCTGTGTGTGTGTCTGTGTGTGTGTCTGTGTGTGTGTCTGTGTGTGTGTCTGTGTGTGTGTGTGTGTCTATGTGTGTGTCTGTGTGTGTGTGTGTGTGTGTGTGTGTGTGTGTGTGTGTGTGTG
>OZ019982.1:2722486-2724986 GCA_963970395.1 Ephialtes manifestator | reverse complement strand
TGTGTGTGTGTGTGTGTGTGTGTGTGTGTGTGTGTGTGTGTGTGTGTGTGTGTGTGTGTGTGTCTGTGTGTGTCTGTGTGTGTGTGTCTGTGTGTGTCTCTGTGTGTGTCTGTGTGTGTCTGTGTGTGTCTGTGTGTGTGTCAGTGTGTGTCTGTGTGTGTGTCTGTGTGTGTCTCTGTGTGTGTCTCTGTGTGTGTCTGTGTGTGTCTGTCTGTGTGTGTGTCTGTGTGTGTCTGTCTGTGTGTGTGTCTGTGTGTGTCTGTCTGTGTGTGTGTCTGTATGTGTCTGTGTGTGTGTGTGTCTGTATGTGTCTGTGTGTGTGTGTGTGTGTGTGTCTGTCTGTGTGTGTGTCTGTGTGTGTGTCTGTGTGTGTGTCTGTGTGTGTGTCTGTGTGTGTGCCTGTGTGTGTGTCTGTGTGTGTGTCTGTGTGTGTGTCTGTGTGTGTGTCTGTGTGTGTCTGTATGTGGGTCTGTGTGTGTATCTGTGTGTGTCTGTGTGTGTGTCTGTGTGTGTCTGTGTATGTGTCTGTGTGTGTCTGTGTGTGTCTGTGTGTGTCTGTGTTTGTGTCTGTGTGTGTCTGTGTGTGTCTGTGTGTGTGTCTGTGTGTGTGTCTGTGTGTGTCTGTGTGTGTGTTTGTGTGTGTCTGTGTGTGTCTGTGTGTGTCTGTGTGTGTCTGTGTGTGTGTCTGTGTGTGTCTGTGTGTGTGTCTGTGTTTGTGTGTGTGTGTCTGTGTTTGTGTCTGTGTGTGTCTGTGTGTGTCTGTGTGTGTGTGTGTGTGTGTGTGTGTGTGTGTGTGTGTGTGTGTGTCTGTGTGTGTGTGTCTGTGTGTCTCCGTGTGTGTCTGTGTGTGTGTCTCTGTGTGTGTCTGTGTGTGTGTCTCTGTGTGTGTCTGTGTGTGTCTGTGTGTGTGTCTGTGTGTGTCTGTGTGTGTGTCTGTGTGTGTGTCTGTGTGTGTATGTCTGTGTGTGTGTCTGTGTGTGTGTCTGTGTGTGTGTGTCTGTGTGTGTGTGTGTGTGTGTGTGTGTGTGTGTGTGTGTCTGTGTGTCTCTGTGTGTGTCTGTGTGTGTGTGTCTGTGTGTGTCTGTGTGTGTGTCTGTGTGTGTCTGTGTGTGTGTCTGTGTGTGTCTCTGTGTGTGTCTCTGTGTGTGTCTGTGTGTGTCTGTCTGTGTGTGTGTCTGTGTGTGTCTGTCTGTGTGTGTCTGTGTGTGTCTGTGTGTGTCTGTGTGTGTCTGTCTGTGTGTGTGTCTGTGTGTGTCTGTCTGTGTGTGTGTCTGTATGTGTCTGTGTGTGTGTGTGTCTGTATGTGTCTGTGTGTGTGTGTGTGTGTGTGTGTCTGTGTGTGTCTGTGTGTGTGTCTGTGTGTGTGTCTGTGTGTGTGTCTGTGTGTGTGCCTGTGTGTGTCTGTGTGTGTGTCTGTGTGTGTCTGTATGTGTGTCTGTGTGTGTGTCTGTATGTGTCTGTGTGTGTGTCTGTGTGTGTCTGTGTGTGTGTCTGTGTGTGTGTCTGTGTGTGTGTCTGTGTGTGTGTCTGTGTGTGTGTCTGTGTGTGTGTGTCTGTGTGTGTGTGTCTGTGTGTGTGTCTGTGTGTGTGTCTGTGTGTGTGTCTGTGTGTGTGTCTGTGTGTGTGTGTCTGTGTGTGTCTGTGTGTGTGTCTGTGTGTGTGTCTGTGTGTGTGTCTCTGTGTGTGTCTGTGTGTGTGTCTCTGTGTGTGTCTGTATGTGTCTGTGTGTGTGTGTGTGTGTGTGTGTGTGTGTGTGTGTGTGTGTGTGTGTGTGTGTGTGTGTGTGTGTGTGTGTGTGTGTGTGTGTGTGTGTGTGTGTGTGTGTGTGTGTGTGTGTGTGTGTGTGTGTGTGTGTGTGTGTGTGTGTGTGTGTGTGTGTGTGTGTGTGTGTGTGTGTGTGTGTGTGTGTGTGTGTGTGTGTGTGTGTGTCTGTGTGTGTCTGTGTGTGTGTGTCTGTGTGTGTCTCTGTGTGTGTCTGTGTGTGTCTGTGTGTGTCTGTGTGTGTGTCAGTGTGTGTCTGTGTGTGTGTCTGTGTGTGTCTCTGTGTGTGTCTCTGTGTGTGTCTGTGTGTGTCTGTCTGTGTGTGTGTCTGTGTGTGTCTGTCTGTGTGTGTGTCTGTATGTGTCTGTGTGTGTGTGTGTCTGTATGTGTCTGTGTGTGTGTGTGTGTGTCTGTCTGTGTGTGTGTCTGTGTGTGTGTCTGTGTGTGTGCCTGTGTGTGTGTCTGTGTGTGTGTCTGTGTGTGTGTCTGTGTGTGTGTCTGTGTGTGTGTCTGTATGTGGGTCTGTGTGTGTATCTGTGTGTGTCTGTGTGTGTGTCTGTGTGTGTCTGTGTATGTGTCTGTGTGTGTCTGTGTGTGTCTGTGTGTGTCTGTGTTTGTGTCTGTGTGTGTCTGTGTGTGTCTGTGTGTGTGTCTGTGTGTGTGTCTGTGTGTGTCTGTGTGTGTGTTTGTGTGTGTCTGTGTGTGTCTGTGTGTGTCTGTGTGTGTCTGTGTGTGTGTC
>OZ019982.1:2689986-2692486 GCA_963970395.1 Ephialtes manifestator | reverse complement strand
GTGTGTGTGTGTGTGTCTGTCTGTGTGTGTGTCTGTGTGTGTGTCTGTGTGTGTGTCTGTGTGTGTGTCTGTGTGTGTGCCTGTGTGTGTGTCTGTGTGTGTGTCTGTGTGTGTGTCTGTGTGTGTGTCTGTGTGTGTGTCTGTATGTGGGTCTGTGTGTGTATCTGTGTGTGTCTGTGTGTGTGTCTGTGTGTGTCTGTGTGTGTGTGTCTGTGTGTGTCTGTGTGTGTCTGTGTGTGTCTGTGTTTGTGTCTGTGTGTGTCTGTGTGTGTCTGTGTGTGTGTCTGTGTGTGTGTCTGTGTGTGTCTGTGTGTGTGTTTGTGTGTGTCTGTGTGTGTCTGTGTGTGTCTGTGTGTGTCTGTGTGTGTGTCTGTGTGTGTCTGTGTGTGTGTCTGTGTTTGTGTGTGTGTGTCTGTGTTTGTGTCTGTGTGTGTCTGTGTGTGCGTCTGTGTGTGTCTGTGTGTGTGTCTGTGTGCGTCTGTGTGTGTGTCTACGCGTGTCTGTGTGTGTCTGCGCGTGTCTGTGTGTGTCTGTGTGTGTCTGTGTGTGTCTGTGTGTGTCTGTGTGTGTCTGTGTTTGTCTGTGTGTGTCTGTGTGTGTCTGTGTGTGTCTGTGTGTGTCTGTGTGTGTCTGTGTGTGTCTGTGTGTGTCTGTGTGTGTCTGTGTGTGTCTGTGTGTGTCTGTGTGTGTCTGTGTGTGTCTGTGTGTGTCTGTGTGTCTGTGTGTGTCTGTGTGTGTCTGTGTGTGTCTGTGTGTGTCTGTGTGTGTCTGTGTGTGTCTGTGTGTGTCTGTGTGTGTGTCTGTGTGTGTCTGTGTGTGTCTGTGTGTGTCTGTATGTGTGTCTGTGTGTGTCTGTGTGTGTCTGTGTGTGTCTGTGTGTGTGTCTGTGTGTGTCTGTGTGTGTCTGTGTGTGTGTCTGGATGTGTCTGTGTGTGTGTGTGTGTGTGTCTGTGTGTGTGTGTGTGTCTGTGTGTGTGTGTGTGTCTGTGTGTGTGTCTTTGTGTGTCTGTGTGTGTCTGTGTGTGTGTCCGTGTGTGTGTCTGTGTGTGTGTCTGCGTGTGTGTCCGTGTGTGTGTCTGTGTGTGTGTCTGTGTGTGTGTCCCTGTGTGTGTCTGTGTGTGTGTCCGTGTGTGTCTGTGTGTGTGTCCGTGTGTGTCTGTGTGTGTGTTTCCGTGTGTATGTGTGTGTGTGTGTTTGTGTGTGTGTGTCTGTGTGGGTGTCTGTGTGTGTGTGTGTCTGTGTGTGTGTCTGTGTGTGTGTCTGTGTGTGTGTCTGTCTGTGTGTGTGTCTGTGTGTGTGTCTGTGTGTGTGTCTGTGTCTGTGTGTGTGTCTGTGTCTGTGTCTGTGTCTGTGTCTGTGTCTGTGTCTGTGTCTGTGTCTGTGTCTGTGTGTGTGTCTGTGTCTGTGTGTGTGTCTGTGTGTGTGTGTGTGTGTCTGTGTGTGTGTCTGTGTGTGTGTCTGTGTGTGTGTCTGTGTGTATGTCTGTGTGTGTGTCTGTGTGTGTGTCTGTGTGTGTGTCTGTGTGTGTGTCTGTGTGTGTGTCTGTGTGTGTGTCTGTGTGTGTGTCTGTGTGTGTGTCTGTGTGTGTGTCTGTGTGTGTGTGTGTGTGTGTGTCTATGTGTGTGTCTGTGTGTGTGTGTGTGTGTGTGTGTGTGTGTGTGTGTGTGTGTGTGTGTGTGTGTGTGTGTGTGTGTGTGTGTGTGTGTGTGTGTGTGTCTGTGTGTGTGTCTGTGTGTGTGACTGTGTGTGTGTGTCTGTGTGTCTCCGTGTGTGTCTGTGTGTGTGTCTCTGTGTGTGTATCTGTGTGTGTCTGTGTGTCTGTCTGTGTGTGTGTCTGTGTGTGTCTGTCTGTGTGTGTCTGTGTGTGTCTGTGTGTGTCTGTGTGTGTCTGTCTGTGTGTGTGTCTGTGGGTGTCTGTCTGTGTGTGTGTCTGTATGTGTCTGCGTGTGTGTGTGTCTGTATGTGTCTGTGTGTGTGTGTGTGTCTGTCTGTGTGTGTGTCTGTGTGTGTCTGTGTGTGTGTCTGTGTGTGTGTCTGT
Source organism: Ephialtes manifestator (assembly GCA_963970395.1). NCBI lineage: Eukaryota > Metazoa > Arthropoda > Insecta > Hymenoptera > Ichneumonidae > Ephialtes > Ephialtes manifestator. The sequence goes on along the minus strand of OZ019982.1, from coordinate 2,690,448 downwards.
GTGTGTGCCTGTGTGTGTCTGTGTGTGTGTCTGTGTGTGTGTCTGTGTGTGTCTGTGTGTGTGTCTGTATGTGTGTCTGTGTGTGTGTCTGTGTGTGTCTGTGTGTGTGCCTGTGTGTGTCTGTGTGTGTGTCTGTGTGTATCTGTGTGTGTCTGTGTGTGTCTGTGTTTGTGTCTGTGTGTGTCTGTGTGTGTCTGTGTGTGTCTGTGTGTGTCTGTGTGTGTGTTTGTGTGTGTCTGTGTGTGTCTGTGTGTGTCTGTGTGTGTCTGTGTGTGTCTGTGTGTGTGTGTCTGTGTTTGTGTGTGTGTGTCTGTGTTTGTGTCTGTGTGTGTCTGTGTGTGTCTGTGTGTGCGTCTGTGTGTGTCTGTGTGTGTGTCTGTGTGCGTCTGTGTGTGTGTCTACGCGTGTCTGTGTGTGTCTGCGCGTGTCTGTGTGTGTCTGTGTGTGTCTGTGTGTGTGTCT
>OZ019982.1:2659986-2667486 GCA_963970395.1 Ephialtes manifestator | reverse complement strand
GCATTTCTTTCCGCCTCTTCTTTCTTTTTCATTATTTTTGTAATGAAAGACTGCACTATATCCCAGGTGTGTTCGGACCTCAATATCACCTCCATGAAGTTCCTTTCCTCCAGTTCTGTGCCGAGTTGTTCCTTAAGAATAATTCGGTCATTTTCCGTCGCTGGACAACCGAATACCGTGTGCCTCGCATCGTCCGGAACCTTGCCACATTCGTAGCATTCTGCGGTGTCGGTTTTGCGAAACTTCTCCAGATATGCGTTAAAACAGCCATGTCCGCTTAGCGCTTGCGTAAGGTAGTATCCTATTTGTCCATGCTTTCTATTGCACCATGTGTCGACCTTTGGGATGATTTCGTAAGTCCACCTTCCAGACGAGTCTCCGTCCCACCGTGCTTGCCATCGCTCCATAAGCCTCTGCCGGGCTCTTTGCCTTACCGTTTCTTTCATGTGTTCTCTTTCTTGCCCCTGGGTGTACTGGGCTAAATCCGCGTAGATCTCTTGCTTTTGCAGAATAAGCAGATCGATTGGGGGAGTACTCGAAAGCACAAGTGTGGCTCCTTCTGAGACAGTTCGATATCCAGATATTACTCTCAAAGCACTCCGTCTCTGTACAGAGGCCAGTCTGCGTTTTGCTCCTACCTTGTTTGCAGCGGCCGCCCATATTTCGGCCCCGTACAAAATTTGGGCGTGGATGACGCTGTTTAGTAGCCTTCTCTTCTCCTCTCTGGGCCCCTTTATATTTGGCATTAATCGCGCTAGAGATGCCGCTGTCGCCGCCGCCTTTTCAGTTGTTTTAATAATGTGGTCTACGTAGCGGACTGCGTTATCCACTTGTACTCCCAAGTATCTGACGGACCTGGACCATGGTATACTTTGCCTTTCTAGAAGCAGATTTGGTGGTGTGAAAATCCTTTTATCGGTTATCAGTACGGCTTCTGTTTTATGTACTGCCAACTCCAGTTCATTTTCCTTGAGCCATTTGCTGGCACGACGGAGGCTCTCATTCGCTATTACTTCCAAGGTGCCTGGCGTCCTCGCCGTAACGACTAGAGCTACATCATCTGCGAAACCTATTATAGTCGCGTCTTTTGGGATATCTAGGTTTAACAGGCCATCATACATTACGTTCCACAAAAAGGGACCTAATACAGATCCTTGTGGAACGCCAGCAGTTACCTCATACTCAACTGGGCCATCCTCCGTGGTGTACATAAGGGTTCTATCACTCAGGTAGCTGCCTATCATCCGTTCTAGGTATTTCGGTGTCTGCCTTTTCGCTAGAGCCCCCATAATGATGCTCCACTTTGCCGAGTTAAACGCATTTTTAACGTCCAGTGTCACAAGTGCACAGAAGCCTTTCGTCTTCCAGTTCCCTTGTTTCACTTTGTCCGCCCACTCAATAACTTTTGCTATGGCATCTATAGTGGATCTGCCCTTTCGGAAACCGTACTGCTTTGGTGACAGCCCTCCGTTTCTTTCGATGTGCTCCTCGAGTCTTTTGAGCAACAATCTCTCGAAAAGCTTCCCTACATTATCTAGGAGACAGATAGGTCGGTAGGACGACGGCTCTTCTAACGGTTTATCTCCCTTCCGCAATAATACTAATTTCTGTTTTTTCCACCTCTTATGAAAGACTCCCTCCCGAAGGCATAAGTTGTATGTCTCCAGCAGTAGTTCTGGCCATATTTCTATGACAGCTCCTATTATCTCGTTTGGGATGAAGTCAGGCCCCGGTGCTTTGCCGGGCTGAAGGCGTTTTTTCGCATCTATTATTTCCTCGATGGTAAAAAGGTCTACCATTGCGTTGTCTCCTTGTGTCTGATCTGTCGGCCTCCGGTCGTGTACCGGGAACAGCGTTCTTACTATTTCGTTCATCCTTTCCGGGCATGACAGGCCGGGAATTTGTTGCCTGTTTCCCAGTTTTTTTGTTACTATTTTATAGGGAAGCCCCCATGGGTCCTGCTCTATTGAGCGACAAAGCTCTAACCAACTTTTCCTTTTACTGCTTCTGATAGCGCTCCGCAGTTTCTTCCTTGCATCTTTATGTTTCGCTTGTAGGTCTTTGTCTACCTGGGCATTCCTACGTCTCTTACGCCGCTGAACTGCTTTACGTGCTGCCATACAAAGCTTTCTGAGCTCGCTTATTTCTGGGTTCCACCAGTATACGGCTTTTCTCTTCCCTAAGCCCTTCCTCCGTTTTGGCATGGCTGCATTACATGCCGCGGTCAGCGTCTCGACCGTGTAATCAACCATTCCTTCAGGGTTTCCTATTTCGACAAGCCTCTGCAGATGTCCCGTACTTTTTTCCGTCGAAAGTGCCTCGGACAGCTTAAGCCGATCCAACCGTCCCAGCAGCCATCCTCCCTCTTCTACTATGCCGTTGTTCGAGCGTGCCGCGTGTGCCGGGTGCGTCCTGGATACCCGACCGATACTGTACTCCACGTATTGATGATCGCTCAACGTGACTTCTTCTAGTACGTTCCATCTTTCTACTCGTGCCGCAATTCCGGCTGACGCAAGGGTAAGATCTATTACTGATCCTGTTTCACCGCGACGGAAGGTTAACTCGTTCCCTTCGTTTAAGATCACTAAATCGAGACGTGCAATTAATTCTGACAGCGCCTCCCCTCGTTTGTCCAGTCTTCTGGAGCCCCATTCTGGGGACTTGCTGTTAAAATCTCCTGCTACCAGTACTTCACCTTTTGCCGTCCTGATGCTGGCTTCCAGATTATCGAGTTGTCTCAAGAAGTCCTCGTAGTCCGAGTTTGGTGAGAAGTAACAACTGTAAGTTCTCACACCTTCGATGTCCGCCCACACAAAATCTGCGTTGGGCTTGCTTACCTCTCTGACTCTCATGTCGCCGTTTAGCACTGCTATGGCTGCCCGTCCGGTCGTGTCTTGTAACCATAGTCCGGTATCTGGTTTCCGATATTGTTCGCTGATAATAAGAACGTCAGTCCGTTTTTCTACCGCTACCTGCATTAGAAGGTCCTGCGCTTCGCGACCTCTCCCCAAGTTTATCTGTATATACCTAGACATTTCGTTGCTTTCGCACAGCCTTCTGGAATGACGGGCATTTTGCACTTCCCAGTATATGCTTCGCACCTCCTTGCTCTTGATTTTCTTTGCATATTACGCAAGATGCTTCTTCTTTGCAATCCTTTGCGAGATGGTCATCTTCTCCACAGAGCCGACGCGATTTCGATCTATCCGGTCCCTTGCAGTCTACTGCGACGTGGCCGAAGCCTTGACACCGGAAGCACCGCAAGACTTGGGCTTTGAGTCTGACCCGACACCGCACCCATCCTATTTTGATCCTGCCGATATTAAGTACCTTATCCGCCGTTTCCGCTGGTACCGTAACCACCGCAGTTTGAGTCCCTCCGAACCCCTTTCTCAGAGATCTTACCTTGATCGCCTCCGTATCGGTATTTTCTACTGCCGATACTATTGCAGTCACGATATCTTCGTCCTCAGTGACTTCATCGAGGTCCCGGATTTCCAGGGCGTAGCTTCTCGCCATTGTGCGAACATTTGCTTCCTCTCCCAGTGCCATTGCTACCGCGTTTCTCAGCTTTTCCGCCCCTTCGCTTCCTCTCTTAATCTCGACTAGGAGCTCGCCCCCTCGAGTTCGCCTTATACCTGCTATTTGTACTCCGCAGTTTTCCGGATCTACCTTGGTCTTAATTTTCCTTAGGATATCTGCGTAGGTTGCCTCTCCATTTGCTTTTACTGCAACTGCTGCCGGCTGTCTTCGGCGGATTGCTTTTACTTGTGGCTTTTTGGCACTTCTGTCGCGTTGCGGTTTCTTCTTCCGTTCCACCGTTGACCACTCGGAATCTTTCACCCCCGGGTCTTGTAAAACTTTCCTGCTATGCGATGTGCTTGCGCTTCCGCTAATATTATTTATTTCGTTTCCTTCTCGTCTCTTTTTCCCAGGAGTTAGCATGCCGGGTGGTGAAGACGCCAATCTTTTCTTATCGAGGTCGGCCCCCCTGAATATCGCACTCGAGTTTTCGGTCGCGCTCTTCATACTTCTTTCCTGCGATGGGCCGGCCTGAGTAGCGACTACTTTTCTCTCAATTCGGTTTTTGGGCGACTTTTGATGTAGTCTATCCAGTACTTCTACGTGTGCGCGTGACGGGCCTAGCGTCTCCTTGATCTCCCTTTTGGCTTTCCGATGTTCCTGCATGCGTTCGTAGAAAACTACCGCTTCCGTGATGGCATCTCGAATCGGCTTGTGGATATTTTTTGCTTCTTTGACAATCTTGTCAATTATTTGTATGCGTTTGCCTAACGCTGTAAATGCAATTTCCTCCTCGTTATCTAGCTGTTCCCTCCACTGCGGGGTAACTTCTATATTTTTTACAAGGGAGGATCCTCCATTTCCTTTAACTACTTCTCCTATGAGTCTGCCCCCTGCACCCAGTGAAGTCTCCACCTTCGTAGGAGGTGAACTTCTGTTTTCTATTCCTTCTGAGATGGGGTTCTCGGTGATTATCAGGTTCTGGTTACCCTTCAAGCTTTCCAGAATTTGCTGCTCCTCCTTTTCCAGCTTATCCAGCTGCTCCTTCGCTTGTCCACCTTCATGCTCTTTTTTTTTTGGGCTTTTTTGTTTTCTTGTTTTTGTGTTTTTGTGCTAGTTTCATCCATTTTGTTCCCACGCTGTCCTAGGTGATAAATATCGACCCCAGCAGAGCCAAGTGTGTGTGTGTGTGTGTCTGTCTGTGTGTGTGTCTGTGTGTGTCTGTGTGTGTGTCTGTGTGTGTGTCTGTGTGTGTGTCTGTGTGTGTGTGTCTGTGTGTGTGCCTGTGTGTGTCTGTGTGTGTGTCTGTGTGTGTCTGTGTGTGTGTCTGTATGTGTGTCTGTGTGTGTGTCTGTGTGTGTCTGTGTGTGTGTCTGTGTGTGTCTGTGTGTGTGTCTGTGTGTGTGTGTGTGTCTGTGTGTGTCTGTGTTTGTGTCTGTGTGTGTCTGTGTGTGTCTGTGTGTGTGTCTGTGTGTGTCTGTGTGTGTGTTTGTGTGTGTCTGTGTGTGTCTGTGTGTGTCTGTGTGTGTCTGTGTGTGTGTCTGTGTGTGTCTGTGTGTGTGTGTCTGTGTTTGTGTGTGTGTGTGTCTGTGTTTGTGTCTGTGTGTGTCTGTGTGTGTCTGTGTGTGCGTCTGTGTGTGTCTGTGTGTCTGTGTGTGTGCCTGTGTGCGTCTGTGTGTGTGTCTACGCGTGTCTGTGTGTGTCTGCGCGTGTCTGTGTGTGTCTGTGTGTGTCTGTGTGTGTCTGTGTGTATCTGTGTGTGTCTGTGTGTGTCTGTGTGTGTCTGTGTGTGTCTGTGTGTGTCTGTGTGTGTCTGTGTGTGTCTGTGTGTGTCTGTGTGTGTCTGTGTGTGTCTGTGTGTGTCTGTGTGTGTCTGTGTGTGTCTGTGTGTGTCTGTGTGTGTCTGTGTGTGTCTGTGTGTGTCTGTGTGTGTCTGTGTGTGTCTGTGTGTGTCTGTGTGTGTCTGTGTATGTGTCTGTGTGTGTGTCTGTGTGTGTGTCTGTGTGTGTGTGTCTCTGTGTGTGTCTGTGTGTGTGTCTGTGTGTGTCTGTATGTGTCTGTCTGTGTGTGTGTGTGTGTGTGTGTGTGTGTGTGTGTGTGTGTGTGTGTGTGTGTGTGTGTGTGTGTGGGTGTGTGTGTGTGTCTGTGTGTCTCTGTGTGTGTCTGTGTGTGTGTCTCTGTGTGTGTCTGTGTGTGTGTCTCTGTGTGTGTCTGTGTGTGTGTGTCTTTGTGTGTGTCTGTGTGTGTCTGTGTGTGTGTATCTGTGTGTGTCTGTGTGTGTGTCTGTGTGTGTGTCTCTGTGTGTGTCTGTGTGTGTCTGTGTGTGTATCTGTGTGTGTCTGTGTGTCTGTCTGTGTGTGTGTCTGTGTGTGTCTGTCTGTGTGTGTGTCTGTGTGTGTCTGTCTGTGTGTGTCTGTGTGTGTCTGTGTGTGTCTGTGTGTGTCTGTCTGTGTGTGTGTCTGTGTGTGTCTGTCTGTGTGTGTGTCTGTATGTGTCTGTGTGTGTGTGTGTCTGTATGTGTCTGTGTGTGTGTGTGTGTGTCTGTCTGTGTGTGTGTGTCTGTGTGTGTCTGTGTGTGTGTCTGTGTGTGTGTCTGTGTGTGTGTCTGTGTGTGTGTCTGTGTGTGTGTCTGTGTGTGTGTCTGTGTGTGTGCCTGTGTGTGTCTGTGTGTGTGTCTGTGTGTGTGTCTGTGTGTGTCTGTGTGTGTGTCTGTATGTGTGTCTGTGTGTGTGTCTGTGTGTGTCTGTGTGTGTGTCTGTGTGTGTCTGTGTGTGTGTCTGTGTGTGTCTGTGTGTGTCTGTGTGTGTCTGTGTTTGTGTCTGTGTGTGTCTGTGTGTGTCTGTGTGTGTGTCTGTGTGTGTCTGTGTGTGTGTTTGTGTGTGTCTGTGTGTGTCTGTGTGTGTCTGTGTGTGTCTGTGTGTGTCTGTGTGTGTCTGTGTGTGTGTCTGTGTGTGTGTGTCTGTGTTTGTGTGTGTGTGTCTGTGTTTGTGTCTGTGTGTGTCTGTGTGTGTCTGTGTGTGCGTCTGTGTGTGTCTGTGTGTCTGTGTGTGTGTCTGTGTGCGTCTGTGTGTGTGTCTACGCGTGTCTGTGTGTGTCTGCGCGTGTCTGTGTGTGTCTGTGTGTGTCTGTGTGTGTCTGTGTGTGTCTGTGTGTGTCTGTGTGTGTGTCTCTGTGTGTGTCTGTGTGTGTGTCTCTGTGTGTGTCTGTGTGTGTATCTGTGTATGTCTGTGTGTGTGTCTGTGTGTGTCTCTGTGCGTGTCTGTGTGTGTGTGTGTGTGTGTGTGTGTGTGTGTGTGTGTGTGTGTGTGTGTGTGTGTGTCTGTGTGTGTGTGTGTCTGTGTGTGTTTGTGTGTGTGTCTGTGTGTGTGTCTGTGTGTGTGTCTGTGTGTGTGTCTGTGTGTGTCTCTGTGTGTGTCTGTGTGTGTGTCTCTGTGTGTGTCTGTGTGTGTGTCTGTGTGTGTGTCTCTGTGTGTGTCTGTGTGTGTCTGTGTGTGTCTGTGTGTGTGTCTGTGTGTGTATCTGTGTGTGTCTGTGTGTGTGTCTGTGTGTGTCTCTGTGTCTGTCTGTGTGTGTCTGTCTGTGTGTGTGTCTGTCTGTGTGTGTGTCTGTATGTGTCTGTGTGTGTGTCTGTGTGTGTGTGTCTCTGTGTGTGTCTGTGTGTGTGTCTCTGTGTGTGTCTGTGTGTGTGTCTCTGTGTGTGTTTGTGTTTGTGTCTCTGTGTGTGTCTGTGTGTGTCTGTGTGTGTGTCTGTGTGTGTCTGTGTGTGTGTCTGTGTGTGTCTCTGTGTGTGTCGGTGTGTGTGTCTCTGTGTGTGTCTGTGTGTGTGTCTCTGTGTGTGTCTGTGTGTGTCTGTGTGTGTATCTGTGTGTGTCTGTGTGTGTGTCTGTGTGTGTCTCTGTGTGTGTCTGTGTGTGTCTGTCTGTGTGTGTGTCTGTGTGTGTCTGTCTGTGTGTGTGTCTGTGTGTGTCTGTGTGT
>OZ019982.1:2644986-2649986 GCA_963970395.1 Ephialtes manifestator | reverse complement strand
ATCGATTGGGGGAGTACTCGAAAGCACAAGTGTGGCTCCTTCTGAGACAGTTCGATATCCAGATATTACTCTCAAAGCACTCCGTCTCTGTACAGAGGCCAGTCTGCGTTTTGCTCCTACCTTGTTTGCAGCGGCCGCCCATATTTCGGCCCCGTACAAAATTTGGGCGTGGATGACGCTGTTTAGTAGCCTTCTCTTCTCCTCTCTGGGCCCCTTTATATTTGGCATTAATCGCGCTAGAGATGCCGCTGTCGCCGCCGCCTTTTCAGTTGTTTTAATAATGTGGTCTACGTAGCGGACTGCGTTATCCACTTGTACTCCCAAGTATCTGACGGACCTGGACCATGGTATACTTTGCCTTTCTAGAAGCAGATTTGGTGGTGTGAAAATCCTTTTATCGGTTATCAGTACGGCTTCTGTTTTATGTACTGCCAACTCCAGTTCATTTTCCTTGAGCCATTTGCTGGCACGACGGAGGCTCTCATTCGCTATTACTTCCAAGGTGCCTGGCGTCCTCGCCGTAACGACTAGAGCTACATCATCTGCGAAACCTATTATAGTCGCGTCTTTTGGGATATCTAGGTTTAACAGGCCATCATACATTACGTTCCACAAAAAGGGACCTAATACAGATCCTTGTGGAACGCCAGCAGTTACCTCATACTCAACTGGGCCATCCTCCGTGGTGTACATAAGGGTTCTATCACTCAGGTAGCTGCCTATCATCCGTTCTAGGTATTTCGGTGTCTGCCTTTTCGCTAGAGCCCCCATAATGATGCTCCACTTTGCCGAGTTAAACGCATTTTTAACGTCCAGTGTCACAAGTGCACAGAAGCCTTTCGTCTTCCAGTTCCCTTGTTTCACTTTGTCCGCCCACTCAATAACTTTTGCTATGGCATCTATAGTGGATCTGCCCTTTCGGAAACCGTACTGCTTTGGTGACAGCCCTCCGTTTCTTTCGATGTGCTCCTCGAGTCTTTTGAGCAACAATCTCTCGAAAAGCTTCCCTACATTATCTAGGAGACAGATAGGTCGGTAGGACGACGGCTCTTCTAACGGTTTATCTCCCTTCCGCAATAATACTAATTTCTGTTTTTTCCACCTCTTATGAAAGACTCCCTCCCGAAGGCATAAGTTGTATGTCTCCAGCAGTAGTTCTGGCCATATTTCTATGACAGCTCCTATTATCTCGTTTGGGATGAAGTCAGGCCCCGGTGCTTTGCCGGGCTGAAGGCGTTTTTTCGCATCTATTATTTCCTCGATGGTAAAAAGGTCTACCATTGCGTTGTCTCCTTGTGTCTGATCTGTCGGCCTCCGGTCGTGTACCGGGAACAGCGTTCTTACTATTTCGTTCATCCTTTCCGGGCATGACAGGCCGGGAATTTGTTGCCTGTTTCCCAGTTTTTTTGTTACTATTTTATAGGGAAGCCCCCATGGGTCCTGCTCTATTGAGCGACAAAGCTCTAACCAACTTTTCCTTTTACTGCTTCTGATAGCGCTCCGCAGTTTCTTCCTTGCATCTTTATGTTTCGCTTGTAGGTCTTTGTCTACCTGGGCATTCCTACGTCTCTTACGCCGCTGAACTGCTTTACGTGCTGCCATACAAAGCTTTCTGAGCTCGCTTATTTCTGGGTTCCACCAGTATACGGCTTTTCTCTTCCCTAAGCCCTTCCTCCGTTTTGGCATGGCTGCATTACATGCCGCGGTCAGCGTCTCGACCGTGTAATCAACCATTCCTTCAGGGTTTCCTATTTCGACAAGCCTCTGCAGATGTCCCGTACTTTTTTCCGTCGAAAGTGCCTCGGACAGCTTAAGCCGATCCAACCGTCCCAGCAGCCATCCTCCCTCTTCTACTATGCCGTTGTTCGAGCGTGCCGCGTGTGCCGGGTGCGTCCTGGATACCCGACCGATACTGTACTCCACGTATTGATGATCGCTCAACGTGACTTCTTCTAGTACGTTCCATCTTTCTACTCGTGCCGCAATTCCGGCTGACGCAAGGGTAAGATCTATTACTGATCCTGTTTCACCGCGACGGAAGGTTAACTCGTTCCCTTCGTTTAAGATCACTAAATCGAGACGTGCAATTAATTCTGACAGCGCCTCCCCTCGTTTGTCCAGTCTTCTGGAGCCCCATTCTGGGGACTTGCTGTTAAAATCTCCTGCTACCAGTACTTCACCTTTTGCCGTCCTGATGCTGGCTTCCAGATTATCGAGTTGTCTCAAGAAGTCCTCGTAGTCCGAGTTTGGTGAGAAGTAACAACTGTAAGTTCTCACACCTTCGATGTCCGCCCACACAAAATCTGCGTTGGGCTTGCTTACCTCTCTGACTCTCATGTCGCCGTTTAGCACTGCTATGGCTGCCCGTCCGGTCGTGTCTTGTAACCATAGTCCGGTATCTGGTTTCCAATATTGTTCGCTGATAATAAGAACGTCAGTCCGTTTTTCTACCGCTACCTGCATTAGAAGGTCCTGCGCTTCGCGACCTCTCCCCAAGTTTATCTGTATATACCTAGACATTTCGTTGCTTTCGCACAGCCTTCTGGAATGACGGGCATTTTGCACTTCCCAGTATATGCTTCGCACCTCCTTGCTCTTGATTTTCTTTGCATATTACGCAAGATGCTTCTTCTTTGCAATCCTTTGCGAGATGGTCATCTTCTCCACAGAGCCGACGCGATTTCGATCTATCCGGTCCCTTGCAGTCTACTGCGACGTGGCCGAAGCCTTGACACCGGAAGCACCGCAAGACTTGGGCTTTGAGTCTGACCCGACACCGCACCCATCCTATTTTGATCCTGCCGATATTAAGTACCTTATCCGCCGTTTCCGCTGGTACCGTAACCACCGCAGTTTGAGTCCCTCCGAACCCCTTTCTCAGAGATCTTACCTTGATCGCCTCCGTATCGGTATTTTCTACTGCCGATACTATTGCAGTCACGATATCTTCGTCCTCAGTGACTTCATCGAGGTCCCGGATTTCCAGGGCGTAGCTTCTCGCCATTGTGCGAACATTTGCTTCCTCTCCCAGTGCCATTGCTACCGCGTTTCTCAGCTTTTCCGCCCCTTCGCTTCCTCTCTTAATCTCGACTAGGAGCTCGCCCCCTCGAGTTCGCCTTATACCTGCTATTTGTACTCCGCAGTTTTCCGGATCTACCTTGGTCTTAATTTTCCTTAGGATATCTGCGTAGGTTGCCTCTCCATTTGCTTTTACTGCAACTGCTGCCGGCTGTCTTCGGCGGATTGCTTTTACTTGTGGCTTTTTGGCACTTCTGTCGCGTTGCGGTTTCTTCTTCCGTTCCACCGTTGACCACTCGGAATCTTTCACCCCCGGGTCTTGTAAAACTTTCCTGCTATGCGATGTGCTTGCGCTTCCGCTAATATTATTTATTTCGTTTCCTTCTCGTCTCTTTTTCCCAGGAGTTAGCATGCCGGGTGGTGAAGACGCCAATCTTTTCTTATCGAGGTCGGCCCCCCTGAATATCGCACTCGAGTTTTCGGTCGCGCTCTTCATACTTCTTTCCTGCGATGGGCCGGCCTGAGTAGCGACTACTTTTCTCTCAATTCGGTTTTTGGGCGACTTTTGATGTAGTCTATCCAGTACTTCTACGTGTGCGCGTGACGGGCCTAGCGTCTCCTTGATCTCCCTTTTGGCTTTCCGATGTTCCTGCATGCGTTCGTAGAAAACTACCGCTTCCGTGATGGCATCTCGAATCGGCTTGTGGATATTTTTTGCTTCTTTGACAATCTTGTCAATTATTTGTATGCGTTTGCCTAACGCTGTAAATGCAATTTCCTCCTCGTTATCTAGCTGTTCCCTCCACTGCGGGGTAACTTCTATATTTTTTACAAGGGAGGATCCTCCATTTCCTTTAACTACTTCTCCTATGAGTCTGCCCCCTGCACCCAGTGAAGTCTCCACCTTCGTAGGAGGTGAACTTCTGTTTTCTATTCCTTCTGAGATGGGGTTCTCGGTGATTATCAGGTTCTGGTTACCCTTCAAGCTTTCCAGAATTTGCTGCTCCTCCTTTTCCAGCTTATCCAGCTGCTCCTTCGCTTGTCCACCTTCATGCTCTTTTTTTTTTGGGCTTTTTTGTTTTCTTGTTTTTGTGTTTTTGTGCTAGTTTCATCCATTTTGTTCCCACGCTGTCCTAGGTGATAAATATCGACCCCAGCAGAGCCAAGTGTGTGTGTGTGTGTGTCTGTCTGTGTGTGTGTCTGTGTGTGTCTGTGTGTGTGTGTCTGTGTGTGTGTCTGTGTGTGTGTCTGTGTGTGTGTCTGTGTGTGTGTGTCTGTGTGTGTGCCTGTGTGTGTCTGTGTGTGTGTCTGTGTGTGTCTGTGTGTGTGTCTGTATGTGTGTCTGTGTGTGTGTCTGTGTGTGTCTGTGTGTGTGTCTGTGTGTGTCTGTGTGTGTGTCTGTGTGTGTGTGTGTGTCTGTGTGTGTCTGTGTTTGTGTCTGTGTGTGTCTGTGTGTGTCTGTGTGTGTGTCTGTGTGTGTCTGTGTGTGTGTTTGTGTGTGTCTGTGTGTGTCTGTGTGTGTCTGTGTGTGTCTGTGTGTGTGTCTGTGTGTGTCTGTGTGTGTGTGTCTGTGTTTGTGTGTGTGTGTGTCTGTGTTTGTGTCTGTGTGTGTCTGTGTGTGTCTGTGTGTGCGTCTGTGTGTGTCTGTGTGTCTGTGTGTGTGCCTGTGTGCGTCTGTGTGTGTGTCTACGCGTGTCTGTGTGTGTCTGCGCGTGTCTGTGTGTGTCTGTGTGTGTCTGTGTGTGTCTGTGTGTATCTGTGTGTGTCTGTGTGTGTCTGTGTGTGTCTGTGTGTGTCTGTGTGTGTCTGTGTGTGTCTGTGTGTGTCTGTGTGTGTCTGTGTGTGTCTGTGTGTGTCTGTGTGTGTCTGTGTGTGTCTGTGTGTGTCTGTGTGTGTCTGTGTGTGTCTGTGTGTGTCTGTGTGTGTCTGTGTGTGTCTGTGTGTGTCTGTGTGTGTCTGTGTATGTGTCTGTGTGTGTGTCT
>OZ019982.1:2632486-2634986 GCA_963970395.1 Ephialtes manifestator | reverse complement strand
GTCTGTGTGTGTGTGTGTCTCTGTGTGTGTCTGTGTGTGTGTCTGTGTGTGTGTCTGTGTGTGTGTCTGTGTGTGTGTCTGTGTGTGTGTCTGTGTGTGTCTGTCTGTGTGTGTCTGTGTGTGTCTGTGTGTGTCTGTCTGTGTGTGTGTCTGTGTGTGTCTGTCTGTGTGTGTGTCTGTATGTGTCTGTGTGTGTGTGTGTCTGTATGTGTCTGTGTGTGTGTGTGTGTGTCTGTCTGTGTGTGTGTCTGTATGTGTCTGTGTGTGTGTCTGTGTGTGTGTCTGTGTGTGTGTCTGTGTGTGTGTCTGTGTGTGTGTCTGTGTGTGTGTCTGTGTGTGTGCCTGTGTGTGTCTGTGTGTGTGTCTGTGTGTGTGTCTGTGTGTGTCTGTGTGTGTGTCTGTATGTGTGTCTGTGTGTGTGTCTGTGTGTGTCTGTGTGTGTGTCTGTGTGTGTCTGTGTGTGTGTCTGTGTGTGTCTGTGTGTGTCTGTGTGTGTCTGTGTTTGTGTCTGTGTGTCTGTGTGTGTCTGTGTGTGTGTCTGTGTGTGTCTGTGTGTGTGTTTGTGTGTGTCTGTGTGTGTCTGTGTGTGTCTGTGTGTGTCTGTGTGTGTCTGTGTGTGTCTGTGTGTGTGTCTGTGTGTGTCTGTGTGTGTGTGTCTGTGTTTGTGTGTGTGTGTCTGTGTTTGTGTCTGTGTGTGTCTGTGTGTGTCTGTGTGTGCGTCTGTGTGTGTCTGTGTGTCTGTGTGTGTGTCTGTGTGCGTCTGTGTGTGTGTCTACGCGTGTCTGTGTGTGTCTGCGCGTGTGTGTGTGTGTCTGTGTGTGTCTGTGTGTGTCTGTGTGTGTCTGTGTGTGTCTGTGTGTGTGTCTCTGTGTGTGTCTGTGTGTGTGTCTCTGTGTGTGTCTGTGTGTGTATCTGTGTATGTCTGTGTGTGTGTCTGTGTGTGTCTCTGTGCGTGTCTGTGTGTGTGTGTGTGTGTGTGTGTGTGTGTGTGTGTGTGTCTGTGTGTGTGTGTGTCTGTGTGTGTTTGTGTGTGTGTCTGTGTGTGTGTCTGTGTGTGTGTCTGTGTGTGTGTCTGTGTGTGTCTCTGTGTGTGTCTGTGTGTGTGTCTCTGTGTGTGTCTGTGTGTGTGTCTGTGTGTGTGTCTCTGTGTGTGTCTGTGTGTGTCTGTGTGTGTCTGTGTGTGTATCTGTGTGTGTCTGTGTGTGTGTCTGTGTGTGTCTCTGTGTCTGTCTGTGTGTGTCTGTCTGTGTGTGTGTCTGTCTGTGTGTGTGTCTGTATGTGTCTGTGTGTGTGTCTGTGTGTGTGTGTCTCTGTGTGTGTCTGTGTGTGTGTCTCTGTGTGTGTCTGTGTGTGTGTCTCTGTGTGTGTCTGTGTGTGTGTCTCTGTGTGTGTCTGTGTGTGTCTGTGTGTGTGTCTGTGTGTGTCTGTGTGTGTGTCTGTGTGTGTCTCTGTGTGTGTCGGTGTGTGTGTCTCTGTGTGTGTCTGTGTGTGTGTCTCTGTGTGTGTCTGTGTGTGTCTGTGTGTGTATCTGTGTGTGTCTGTGTGTGTGTCTGTGTGTGTCTCTGTGTGTGTCTGTGTGTGTCTGTCTGTGTGTGTGTCTGTGTGTGTCTGTCTGTGTGTGTGTCTGTATGTGTCTGTGTGTGTGTGTGTCTGTATGTGTCTGTGTGTGTGTGTGTGTGTGTGTGTGTGTGTGTGTGTGTGTCTGTGTGTGTGTGTGTCTGTGTGTGTTTGTGTGTGTGTCTGTGTGTGTGTCTGTGTGTGTGTCTGTGTGTGTGTTTGTGTGTGTGTGTCTGTGTGTGTGTGTGTGTGTCTGTGTGTGTGTGTGTGTGTGTGTGTGTGTGTGTGTGTGTGTCTGTGTGTGTGTGTGTCTGTGTGTGTTTGTGTGTGTGTCTGTGTGTGTGTCTGTGTGTGTGTCTGTGTGTGTGTTTGTGTGTGTGTGTCTGTGTGTGTGTGTGTGTCTGTGTCTGTGTGTGTGTCTGTGTGTGTGTCTGTGTGTGTGTCTGTGTGTGTGTGTCTGTGTGTGTGTCTGTGTGTGTGTGTGTGTGTGTGTGTGTGTGTGTGTGTGTGTGTGAGTGTGTGTGTGTGTGTCTGTGTGTGCGTCTGTGTGTGTGTCTGTGTGTGTGTGTCTGTATCTGTGTGCGTGTGTGTGTGTGTGTGTGTATGTGTATGTGTATGTGTCTGTGTGTGTCTGTGTGTGTGTGTGTGTGTGTGTGTGTGTGTGTGTGTGTGTGTGTGTGTGTGTGTGTGTGTGTGTGTGTGTGTGTGTGTGTGTGTGTGTGTGTGTGTGTATGTGTGTGTGTGTGTGTGTGTGTGTGTGTGTGTGTGTGTGTGTGTGTCTGTGTGTGTGTGTGTCTGTGTGTGTCTCTGTGTGTGTCTGTGTGTGTCTGTCTGTGTGTGTGTCTGTGTGTGTCTGTGTGTGTATCTGTGTGTGTCTGTGTGTGTGTCTGTGTGTGTCTCTGTGTCTGTCTGTGTGTGTCTGTCTGTGTGTGTGTCTGTGTGT
>OZ019982.1:2599986-2602486 GCA_963970395.1 Ephialtes manifestator | reverse complement strand
GTCTGTGTGTGTGTCTGTGTGTGTGTCTGTGTGTGTGTCTGTGTGTGTGTCTGTGTGTGTGTCTGTGTGTGTGTCTGTGTGTGTCTGTATGTGTCTGTCTGTGTGTGTGTGTGTGTGTGTGTGTGTGTGTGTGTGTGTGTGGGTGTGTGTGTGTGTCTGTGTGTCTCTGTGTGTGTCTGTGTGTGTGTCTCTGTGTGTGTCTGTGTGTGTGTCTCTGTGTGTGTCTGTGTGTGTGTCTTTGTGTGTGTCTGTGTGTGTCTGTGTGTGTGTCTGTGTGTGTCTGTGTGTGTGTCTGTGTGTGTCTCTGTGTGTGTCTCTGTGTGTGTCTCTGTGTGTGTCTGTGTGTGTGTCTGTGTGTGTGTCTCTGTGTGTGTCTGTGTGTGTCTGTGTGTGTATCTGTGTGTGTCTGTGTGTCTGTCTGTGTGTGTGTCTGTGTGTGTCTGTCTGTGTGTGTCTGTGTGTGTCTGTGTGTGTCTGTGTGTGTCTGTCTGTGTGTGTCTCTGTGTGTGTCTGTGTGTGTCTGTGTGTGTGTCTGTGTGTGTCTGTGTGTGTGTCCGTGTGTGTCTCTGTGTGTGTCGGTGTGTGTGTCTCTGTGTGTGTCTGTGTGTGTGTCTCTGTGTGTGTCTGTGTGTGTCTGTGTGTGTATCTGTGTGTGTCTGTGTGTGTGTCTGTGTGTGTCTGTGTGTGTGTCTGTGTGTGTCTCTGTGTGTGTCTGTGTGTGTCTGTCTGTGTGTGTGTCTGTGTGTGTTTGTGTGTGTCTGTGTGTGTATCTGTGTGTGTCTGTGTGTGTGTCTGTGTGTGTCTCTGTGTCTGTCTGTGTGTGTGTCTGTGTGTGTGTGTGTCTGTGTGTGTGTCTGTATGTGTCTGTGTGTGTGTCTGTGTGTGTGTCTGTGTGTGTGTGTCTCTGTGTGTGTCTGTGTGTGTGTCTGTGTGTGTGTGTCTGTGTGTGTGTCTGTGTGTGTGTCTGTGTGTGTGTCTGTGTGTGTGTCTGTGTGTGTGTCTGTGTGTGTCTGTATGTGTCTGTCTGTGTGTGTGTGTGTGTGTGTGTGTGTGTGTGGGTGTGTGTGTGTGTCTGTGTGTCTCTGTGTGTGTCTGTGTGTGTGTCTCTGTGTGTGTCTGTGTGTGTGTCTCTGTGTGTGTCTGTGTGTGTGTCTTTGTGTGTGTCTGTGTGTGCCTGTGTGTGTGTCTGTGTGTGTCTGTGTGTGTGTCTGTGTGTGTCTCTGTGTGTGTCTGTGTGTGTGTCTCTGTGTGTGTCTGTGTGTGTGTCTGTGTGTGTGTCTCTGTGTGTGTCTGTGTGTGTCTGTGTGTGTATCTGTGTGTGTCTGTGTGTCTGTCTGTGTGTGTGTCTGTGTGTGTCTGTCTGTGTGTGTCTGTGTGTGTCTGTGTGTGTCTGTGTGTGTCTGTCTGTGTGTGTGTCTGTGTGTGTCTGTCTGTGTGTGTGTCTGTATGTGTCTGTGTGTGTGTGTGTCTGTATGTGTCTGTGTGTGTGTGTGTGTGTCTGTCTGTGTGTGTGTCTGTGTGTGTCTGTGTGTGTGTCTGTGTGTGTGTCTGTGTGTGTGTCTGTGTGTGTGTCTGTGTGTGTGCCTGTGTGTGTCTGTGTGTGTGTCTGTGTGTGTGTCTGTGTGTGTCTGTGTGTGTGTCTGTATGTGTGTCTGTGTGTGTGTCTGTGTGTGTCTGTGTGTGTGTCTGTGTGTGTCTGTGTGTGTGTCTGTGTGTGTCTGTGTGTGTCTGTGTGTGTCTGTGTTTGTGTCTGTGTGTGTCTGTGTGTGTCTGTGTGTGTGTCTGTGTGTGTCTGTGTGTGTGTTTGTGTGTGTCTGTGTGTGTCTGTGTGTGTCTGTGTGTGTCTGTGTGTGTCTGTGTGTGTGTCTGTGTGTGTCTGTGTGTGTGTGTCTGTGTTTGTGTGTGTGTGTCTGTGTTTGTGTCTGTGTGTGTCTGTGTGTGTCTGTGTGTGCGTCTGTGTGTGTCTGTGTGTCTGTGTGTGTGTCTGTGTGCGTCTGTGTGTGTGTCTACGCGTGTCTGTGTGTGTCTGCGCGTGTCTGTGTGTGTCTGTGTGTGTCTGTGTGTGTCTGTGTGTGTCTGTGTGTGTGTCTCTGTGTGTGTCTGTGTGTGTGTCTCTGTGTGTGTCTGTGTGTGTCTGTGTGTGTATCTGTGTGTGTCTGTGTGTGTGTCTGTGTGTGTCTCTGTGCGTGTCTGTGTGTGTCTGTCTGTGTGTGTGTCTGTGTGTGTCTGTCTGTGTGTGTGTCTGTATGTGTCTGTGTGTGTGTGTGTCTGTATGTGTCTGTGTGTGTGTGTGTGTGTGTGTGTGTGTGTGTGTGTGTGTGTGTGTGTGTGTCTGTGTGTGTGTGTGTCTGTGTGTGTTTGTGTGTGTGTCTGTGTGTGTGTCTGTGTGTGTGTCTGTGTGTGTGTCTGTGTGTGTATCTGTGTGTGTCTGTGTGTGTGTCTGTGTGTGTCTCTGTGTCTGTCTGTGTGTGTCTGTCTGTGTGTGTGTCTGTCTGTGTGT
>OZ019982.1:2513749-2521249 GCA_963970395.1 Ephialtes manifestator | reverse complement strand
ATCTTGCAGTGATTAATGATATCGTTAAGGATGCGAGAAATATCCACAAGGCAATTCGGGATGCCATAACAGAGGCGGTTGTGCACTACGACCATCTGCAAGATTGCCGGGAAGCACTAGCGAAAGCTAGACAGGCGCATAATCGAGGACGCGACCAGGCGTTTGCTATGCCGATCATCAGTTCAAGTGAAAAACCAGAGATGGTTGAAAAACGTGACTGCGAAGTGCAAGTACGGGTACTGCTAGAAGTTCATGATATTGCAACACAAACCGCGGAAGGGGCGCTCGATAATCGTCCGGACATCCGTGCTGCCAGGAGACTTTTAAACACTCCGAAATCAGACAGCAAGAAACGAATTGCTCAAACATCTCCGGAAGAAAACACACGTCAACATAAGCGGCGTGACCGACACCAAAAAGCTCTTCCGCCGATGGGAAGCTCACCGCCACGGGAGGTCGAGTATGCAGACGTGGAAGAAGCGGAACCGGTTGCAGAAACGTCGGAGCAAAAGTGGAAGGTCGTTGACAGCCGGAAAAAAAGAAGGGTAGAAAACAAAACAGAAACACAGATTGACCACGGAAAGAAAAAAGTCGGGATCTCCAGAAAGAAAGAACGTCGACGAAGACTGCCCGATGCTTTGATGGTGACCACTAAGGGTGAGCACTCGTACGCTGACGTCCTGCGTGACCTCAAGAAAAAGGTGGACCCAACACAACATGGGGTGCATGTCTCCGGAATAAGGCGAACGCGCAATGGTGAAATCCTTGTGGAAATTGGCAGGAGAGGTGGCAAAGCAGAAGCCCTTAAGGAAGCCGTCAGCGAAGCACTCGGAGAAAAGGGAATCGTGCGTACTCTGGAACAGAATGTCACCATAGAAATTCTCGATATAGACGAAGCCACAGATGAGGGTGAGCTCCTGGATGCGATCAAAGCGGCTACGGGAGAAAACGATCCAGAGTCCTTCAAGATAAGGGCTTTTAGGACAGTCTTCAGGCAGACTCAGAAGGCGGTAATTACCATGCCAGCTACAACCGCGGATAAGCTCCTAAAAGTGGGGAGACTGAAAGTAGGTTGGGTTAGATGTCGTGTCAGGGAAAAGCAGCAAGTCACTCGCTGCTTTAGATGCCTAGGTTTCGGCCATATTGCGGCGAACTGTAACAAGGAAGATAGGTCGAAGAAGTGCCGCCTCTGCGGTCTGGAAAACCACGTGGCGAAAGAATGCAAGAATCCCCCTCGTTGCGTAATATGCGAGGAGGGTTGCGAAGAGGGTGGGACACAGCACATCCTCGGGAGCGCTCAATGTGCATCCTTCCGCAAGGAACTACGAAAAGCCTAGAAATGATCCGGTACCTTCAGGTCAACTTGGGGCACGGCCGAGAAGCACACGACTTGCTCATGCAAACGGCAGCGGAGAAAGGAGTGGACGTACTGCTAGTCAGCGAACAGTACCGGAAGCCGGAAAACGGCTGCTGGTATGTGGACAGAACCTCAAGAGCTGCGCTCGCAGTACTGAACACTGACTTAGTGATACGTGCAGTCTGCGAGATGGCAGAAGGCTACGTATGGGCTGATATTGGCGGACTCAGGGTATACAGCTGTTACCTCTCGCCTAACACATCCTACGACGAATTCATGATCCATCTGGATGACTTAGAGGAGAGCATTCGATCAGCAAATGGCGAAGTCGTGGTCACTGGAGATTTCAACAGCAAGTCGCCGGAATGGGGTTCGCGGCAGTTAGACAAGAGAGGCGAAGCGCTCTCAGAAATGGTAGCAAGACTGAACCTCGTAGTCCTGAACGACGGGAACGAATTTACTTTCCGCCGTGGCAACACGGGTTCGGTAATCGACGTCACACTGTCGTCGACAGGCATTGCTAGCAAGGTGACAGAATGGAAGCTGTTGGAAGACCTCACTCTGAGCGACCACCAATACATTGAATTTACCATCGCACCCGGGCGACGAGATAGGAGATGGGAGGCACCAGGGCAGGAACCAACCCCAAAGGCGTGCGGATGGACATTGTCAAAGTTGGACAGAGGACAGCTTGTGACGCATTTCGAAGAAGCAAAACACAGCGGAGATCTGGCGCGCTTGGCCGTAGAGGGGGACGTCGATACACTAGTTGGCTTCCTTACGGAAACTATGACGGTAGCATGCAACGCAGCTATGCCCAAGCGCAAGTCTGCTCCGCGGGGGCGGAAATCACTACATTGGTGGACTGCGGAGATCGCTGAACTGAGATCGAGGTGCCTCGCGACACGCAGAAGAATGCAGCGAGTGAGAACACACACTCAAACGCAGACGCAGACGCAGCCGCAGCCGCAGACGCAGACGCAGACGCAGACGCAGACGCAGACGCAGACGCAGACGCAGACGCAAACGCAAACGCAAACGCAGACGCTGCAAGCAAGAACCACGCGAGACAACCTGCAAATGGAGTACAAGAAGGGGAGGAAAGAACTGCGTAGTGCAATTAAGCGCAGCAAGAGGAGGTGCTGGAAGGAGCTATGCCGATCGGTGGACAAGGATCCCTGGGGCTTGCCCTACAAGATCGTCATGAAAAAACTGGGCGAACGGAAACAGATCCCTGGCCTGCTATGTCCTATGCGGATGAAAAATATTGTCGAGACACTGTTCCCAATGCACGAAAAAAGAAGCAGAATCGAACACTCTCATCAGGAAGAGGACCCAACTCCGTTTAGCTTGGAGGAATTGCAAACCGCAGCAAAACGACTACAGCAAGGGAAGGCACCAGGACCAGACTTGATCCCGAATGAGGTGGTCAGGGCTCTAGTAGAAATATGGCCAGAACTTCTCTTGGAAGTTTTTAACACCTGTCTGAGGAAAGGAACCTTCCATGCTCGGTGGAAGAAGCAAACGCTCGTCCTGCTAAGAAAGGGTGAAAAACCGTTGGAAGAACCTTCATCTTATCGGCCGATAAGCCTTATTGACACCACAGGGAAGCTATTCGAGAGGCTACTACTACGGAGATTGGAGCAACACATTGGTGAAACGGGTGGACTGTCTCCTAGGCAATATGGATTCCAGAAAGGGCGTTCTACAGTGGACGCGATAGCGAGGGTTACTCAGTTAGCAGCCAAGGTGAAACGGGGCCCGCCGCAGAGCAAAGGCTACTGCGCCCTGATCACATTGGATATTCGAAATGCCTTCAATACGGCTAGATGGGACAAAATCATAAAGGCCCTAGTAGACAGAGTGACACCACCATACCTGCTGCAAATGATGGAAAGCTACCTCAGCGATAGAACGCTCTTATACAACACGGAAGAGGGATTAGAGGAGTACGAGGTGACGTCGGGCGTGCCACAAGGATCGGTCCTCGGTCCCTTCCTGTGGAACGTGATGTATGACGGCATCCTCAAGCTAAACCTCCCAGCTCATTCGGAAATGATTGGATTCGCGGACGATGTGGGACTGGTAGTGACTGCGAGGACAACAAAATTGTTGGAGGTCGCGGCGAATGACTGTCTCCGTCGCACCAGTAATTGGCTCAAGGATAGTGGGCTTGAGCTCGCAGTAAATAAAACGGAAGCAGTCCTCATTACGGACAAACGAGCATTTACACCACCAATGCTCAAACTGGATGGCCAGATTGTCACTTGGGGTAAATCACTGAGGTATCTGGGCGTACAAGTTGATGGTGGACTCCGTTTTACGGAGCACATCAACACAGTGAGCAAGAAAGCTGCTGCCATAGCCGCGGCGTTAGCAAGACTCATGCCTAACGTTGATGGACCATCCGATTTAAAGCGAAGGTTGCTGAGTAGCGTTATCCATTCCAAAATACTCTATGGATCAGAGGTATGGGTAGACGCTACAGAAAAGGTGGCGGCGCGACAAAAACTGGCTGCTGTACAAAGGCGTTGTGCCATACGAATAATATCAGCGTATCGAACGATCTCTGAAAACGCAGCATTGGTGCTTGCCAGCACACCACCACTAGATCTTCTGGCGCGGGAAAGAAGTGAAGTATACAAAGAGACGCACCCAATTGATGGGATACCCGTGAGTGAAGAAGCAAGGGCCGCTGCGAAGGAAGAAGCTCATCGTAGGCTCCTCGAAAGGTGGCAGGAACGCTGGGATGCGGATGGCAAGGGAAGATGGACACACCGGTTGATTCCAAAAATAGCAGAGTGGTACGAAAGATGCCACGGCCACATGGACTATGAACTCTCGCAAGCACTAACGGGGCACGGATGTTTTAATGCATACTTGGCTAGATTCAAAAAAAGAGAAAGCGCTGAATGTAGCCACTGCAACTGGGGAGAAGACGACGCGCGGCACACGATTTTCGAGTGTACAGCAACAGAAGAGGAAAGGAAAAGTCTGGAAGCAGAATTGGGGAACGTGGCTATCAATGAGGATAACCTGATTCCGCTGATGCTAACAGACGAAAATGCATGGGCAGCAGTGACGTGTTTCATCAAACGAAGTATGAAAAAGAAAAGAGACATGGAGAACGAGGAGCGAAACAGAGCCGAAGGGGATATCATCCCAGTGATGGCTGACCAGCACGCCAGATACTAGCGGAATAGCTAGACCTAGAGCAGAGCTCCTTTAATTAGGACCAGAACACACCACACTGAAGTAATGCTAACGCGGTTCCAGTGTGGAGTGAGGAGACGGCGGCGGAGTTTTAGTCGGTACAAATCCGACACTACCCGGAACAACAGGGTGTCTTCTAGAAGATTTCTTCGTCGCCAAAAAAAAAAAAAAAAAAAAAAAAAACACACACAGACACACACACAGACACACACACAGACACACACACACAGACACACACACACAGACACACACACACAGACACACACACACAGACACACACACACAGACACACACACAGAGACACAAACACACACACACACACACAGACACACACACACAGACACACACACACAGAAACACACACACAGACACACACACACAGACACACACACACAGACACACACACAGACACACACACACAGACACACACACACAGACACACACACACACACACAGACACACACACACAGACACACACACACAGACACACACACACAGACACACACACACAGACACACACATACAGACACACACACACAGACACACAGATACAGACACAGACACAGACACAGACACAGACACAGACACAGACACACACACAGACCCAGACACAGACACAGACACAGACACACACACATACACACACACACACACACACACACACACACACACACACAGACACACACACACACACACAGACACACACACACACACACACACACACACAGACACAGACACAGACACACACACAGACACACACACCGACACACACACCGACACACACACCGACACACACACAGACACACACACAGACACACACACCGACACACACACAGACACACACACCGACACACACAGACACACACACAGACACACACACAGACACACACACAGACACACACACAGACACACACACAGACACACACACAGACACACACACAGACACACACACAGACACACACACAGACACACACACAGACACACACACAGACACACACACAGACACACACACAGCCACACACACAGACACACACAGACACACACACAGACACACACACAGACACACACAGACACACACACAGACACACACACACAGACACACACATAGACACACACACAGACACACACAGACACACACACAGACACACACACAGACACACACACAGACACACACACAGAAACACACACAGACACACACACAGACACACACACAGACACACACACAGACACACACACAGACACACACACAGACACACACACAGACACACACACACAGACACACACACAGACACACACACAGACACACACAGAGACACACACACAGACACACACACAGACACACACACAGACACACACACAGACACACACACAGACACACACACAGACACACACACAGACACACACACAGACACACACACACAGACACACACACAGACACACACACAGACACACACACAGACACACACAGACACACACACACAGACACACACACAGACACACACAGACACACACACCGACACACACACAGACACACACACAGACACACACACAGACACACACACAGACACACACACAGACACACACACAGACACACACACAGACACACACACAGACACACACACAGACACACACACAGACACACACAGACACACACACAGACACACACACAGACACACACACACACACAGACACAGACACACACACACACACCCACACACACAGACACAGACACAGACACAGACACACACACACACACACACACACACACACACACACACACACAGACACACACACACACACACACACACACACACACACACACACACACACACACACACACACACACACACACACACACACAGACACAGACACACACACACACACACACACACACACACACACACGCACACACAGACACAGACACAGACACAGACACAGACACACACACACACACGCACACACACACACACAGACACAGACACACACACACACACACACACACACACAGACACACACAGACACACACAGACACACACAGACACACACAGACACACACAGACACACACAGACACACACCGACACACACACCGACACACACACCGACCCATACACCGACAGACACACCGACACACACACAGACACACACACCGACACACACACGGACATACACACAGACACACACACCGACACACACACAGACACACACACACAGACACACACACAACGACACACACACAGACACACACACACACAGACACACACACAGACACACACACACAGACACACACACACAGACACACACACACAGACACACACACACACAGACACACACACACAGACACACACACACAGACACACACACACAGACACACACACACAGACACACACACACAGACACACACACACAGACACACACACAGACACACACACACAGACACACACACACAGACACACACACACAGACACACACACACAGACACACACACACAGACACACACACACAGACACACACACACAGACACAAACACACACACACACACACACACAGACACACACACACAGACACACACACACAGACACACACACACAGACACACACACAGACACACACACACAGACACACACACAGACACACACACACAGACACACACACACAGACACACACACACACACAGACACACACACACAGACACACACACACAGACACACACACAAAGACACAGACACACACACACAGACACACACACACAGACACACACATACAGACACACACACACAGACACACAGATACAGACACAGACACAGACACAGACACAGACACAGACACAGACACAGACACAGACACAGACACAGACACACACACAGACCCAGACACAGACACAGACACACACACACACACACACACACACACACACACACACAGACACACAC
>OZ019982.1:2356546-2451049 GCA_963970395.1 Ephialtes manifestator | reverse complement strand
CTTAGATAAACTTTTTCCGGCGGTAAATTTTACTTTGTATAAGAATCAATCTCAGTCTGACTTGATGGAGGAGATAGAAGAATCAGGAAGCGATAATACAGTTCCAAGTGAAGATCTGTAGCTTAGACCTTGAGTGTTGCGTGTGTTCTGTGAGCTTTGCTTTCTCCTCTCAGCCGCTCGTTTCTCCTGGTCTCTTCTTCTGTTTTCAACCCCCTTTTTTCGCTTTTAAGGCGCGTTGGATAACTTAGTATTAAAGCAATGGAACTGTAGGAGTCTTCGCGGCAAAACTTTTGAATTTCCGCCTCTTACAAAGGATACTGATGTCTTACTGCTGTCAGAGACCTGGTTGCAAGAAGACCATAAAATCAGTATTTCGAATTTTAAACTAATTAGAAAGGATCGTGATGACGATGAAGTAGGGGGAGGTGTTGCGATTGCAATTAAATCTCATATTTGTTTTGAAAATGTTACTCTTCCGTTTGACAAATGGGATAGTTCAGAAATTGAAGTGGTGGCAATAGCTGTGCCCCTAAAAGATGGCAAAAAATTATTTATTGTCCGCACCTATAGAGCGCCTAAATTCTCTACCAATGTTAGGTCGTGGAATTGTTTCTTTTCTGAATTACACAATTTGAGTAAAGATAACTTCTTATTTATTGGCGGTGATCTAAATGCACACTCCCCGGATTGGGGTAATAGATCTTTTAACACCTCTGGTAGGAGTTTGGGTAAAGTATTAAAATACTCAAATTTGGTCTGGTTAAACGACGGTGCTCCAACTCATATGTCCTTAAGTGGAAAGTTTAATGTCTTAGATTTATCTATAGTTATTTCCAATCTTGCTAGTCAATGTTGCTGGTCGGTCACGGATGACTTATTTCGTAGTGATCATTTTGTGATCTTGGTAACTATTAACAAAACTCTGCCGGAATCTAAAGATGTCCGCCCACACTTTAAAAATAATAAGATAGATTGGAAGAAATTTTCGGAATTATTAAAATCTAAAAAAGGGTATGACTCTATTTCTTCTTCAAATGTGGTTAATTGTTATAACTCTATGTTCAATAACATTAAATCATCTCTCATTGAATCAGGGTCATCAATAGTAACTAAAATTAATAATTCTCGTAGGAGATTCAGTCGTCCTAAGTCGTGGTGGAACAAGGCATGTGTTGATGCACATAATAAACGTAGAGAAGCCTTCTTAAATTGGAAAGATGAAAAAAACTTTAAAAACTTGGAAATGTGGTGTAAAATCGATGATGATGCTAAATCGGTTTTTAAGCAGGAAAAATCAGACGCGTTTAAGCGTTTTGCGGGAAGTATAAACCCTGATATGCCAATTGCCAAAGTTTGGGATACGATGAGAAGATTTAGTGGTGTTAACCCTGCTTCTTCTATAACCTCATCTAAAGAAAAAGAAAATAGTATCATAAAGTGTATAGATAACCTTGCTTTGCCCTCTCCAATTAGCTTTGCCCCTGATATATGTTTGATAAATTCGCGTCCAGTAATACAGGGCATATGGATTCCGTGTACTGGAGATGAACTACGAACTATCATAGGGAGATTGAAAAGTAAAACTGCTGCTGGCAGAGATCTAATAAATAATGAGATAATTAAAAATATGCCTGATAATATCCTGGAATCTACCGTACAGATATTTAATAAGTTAATGTACAATGACATCATTCCGGTAAAGTGGAACCAATATGAAGTTTGTTTAATCCCGAAACCTGCGAATAAAGGGTGGAGACCAATCTCTCTAGCTTCTTGTTTGTTAAAGGTATTTGAACGTGTTATCAAGAATAGACTAGAGTATTTTTTGGAAACTGAATGAGTTATTCCTCCGACTCAATTTGGGTTCCGAAAATCGCGTTCTTGCATAGATAATATTGCAATTTTCACAACAGACGTATATAATTCGTTCGCTAAGGGAGAGGTTGTTGATACATTATTTTTAGATCTGGAGGGCGCTTACGACAATGTCATTACGGCTAAATTAATAGAAAATCTAGCGGAATTACGACTGCCTGGGTTCATTTTGCAAATAATTAAAAAACTGATTGCGAAGAGAAATGCAAATTTTTATGTAAATGGCTCATTCGTTGCTAGTCGAGATATAACGAAAGGTCTTCCACAAGGAACGGTCCTCAGCCCTTGCCTTTTTAATATATATTTACGGAAAATGAATGATCATATTGGGGAAAACTGCTACTCGTTGCAATACGCTGATGACATCGTTCTTTATTCAAGGGAACGAGATGTCAGTAAGTGCATTCGTAATTTGGAAGCTGGGATAAGCGAACTTTCTTCTTGGCTAAAACCCCTCGGGCTTAATATCTCTGCATCTAAGTCAAAATTTATGTTATTTTCTAGAAGATATTTAATGGAAGAGAACTTGACTGTTAAATGGAATGGTTTGATCTTGCGTAGATCACATAACTGCAAATTCTTGGGGGTCACTTTAGACTCAAAATTGAACTGGAAATCTCACGTCAACGAGGTCAAAAGTAAAACTCTTCAGGCTATTAACGTTCTTAAGACGTTGGCTCACAAATCGTGGGGCTCACACCCAGCTACCTCTCTTCTTGTTTATAAGGGATTGATTCGCTCAAGATTAGAATGGGGTTTTTTTTTGTTCTCATTCGGCTAATCGCTCGATTGTGGCTAAACTAGAAAAAACTCAGTTTGCGGCTCTTAGATTGGTACTAGGATGTTTTAGATCCACTCCTACAAACATTCTTCTAGATCTGGCTAATGAACAATCTATTTGGTTCAGAGCTGAATTATTGACAATTAGATTTCTGGCCAGAGTATATTCTATGAAAGGCCACCCATTGATTCCAAAATTGAAATTTTATGAAGAAAAAAGTATGAGATCTAAAAATATACCGGCTTATACTAAGTCATTTCTATATCTTATTTGGACTCAGATACAGGATAAAATAATAGATTGCAATAGGTCCGATCTTCTCTAAAGGCTATTATTCCGAACACTAATATGAAAAATATATTGATGTCGAATGATCATAAAGAAATGAATTGTTTGTTTGATAGCTTAATTAATAAAGATTATAATGGTTGGCTTCGGGTTTTTACTGATGGCTCGAAGAATAATGACAAGGAAGTTGTTGGTTCGCTTTCTGCATTCCAGAGTTGAAAGTTGATAGCTCCTTTAGGATAGATAATAGCGCGAATATCTTTGAGGCAGAAGCGTTTGCTATCTTAGAAGCTCTCAAATGGTTAAAAAGGAACGCCTCTTCACGAAGTACTATTATTTGCTCAGATTCTCTAAGTGTTATTCTGGCTCTAAATCACGCTGAAGTGAGTAACAAATGTCACCCGCTTATCTTGGAAATAAAATCTCCGCATAATAGAATCTCTTTTAAAGATAGAAGAATAGAATTTCTTTGGGTTCCCTCACATCGCGGTATCATTGGCAACGAGCTTGCTGACGGCCTCGCAGTTCGAGCTGCGATTTCTGGGGTACTTAAGGATTATAAGGTCGTACATAAATCGATTTCGAATGTGACGTCCGGAGACGTGCAGAAAAGAGAATCGCGCCGAGCGGTTAACGCGACTCTAAATTTTACACCAATCTACAGGATAGATTATTGTAAAGGAAGTGGGAGTACGCCGGAGATCTCGAGAAACCTTGTCTTTATAATCAGTAAAAGATAAAACGTTAGTTGATCCGTGATGCAACTACAATTTATTTAAACAAGATGCAAGTTCTTACAATTCATATAATAACAATAAATACCTTTAACAAGACGATGCTTAACAGTCGGTTCCTTACTCTCTCAATGTTTCGTGGTGATACTCGTGTCACACGCACAGGATTCAATTAGTCGCAGAGACGTCGTACACAATATTTCACACGTTTACAATATTTCTTAAATTGATCAGAACACAATAATGATTTGAACAAAATAGGATGCAACTACTCGCACTCAGCTAACGGAGAAGCCGCGCGTCGCGATATGTAGTACAAACGAAGATCGGTCTCCCGATGTACAGACTCGTAGGCTCTACCGAAGACTGACTTGATTTTGATTAGAAGTCGCGGTTTAAATACTATTCTATGGGAATAGGTTTACAAATAAGGGCATCGGATGAGTGAAACGGGTTACATTGGTTGCTAGAATTCGGGTTACTTTTATCTAGTGCGGCTGACGGCAATAATTTGTGCAGTTTATGATGCCTCTTCAGTTGGGGTGACAACACCTAACGTTAGGCGACGCATCGTCTCATAAGTGGCTGAGCGCCTCCCACCGTTCGAAGAGTCACACTTGTCCTATGTTCGGCACTGCGTTTACGCGGATGCTGAGAATCCGGGAGGTCGGTACTTTTGCGTGTGAAAGAATTTTAAAAGCTTCTCTGAAGGAGGGCTTGCTCTAGTTTGGTGTCTATTATTGCTTCCACATGCGGAATCGACGTCCCTGTTTCTAAATGCCGGTGCGAACTTACGAGATAGCGGTTGGTTTAGTATGTTTTAACGTTTCGTGCTGTTAGTGACCGGACAGTCGTGTGGTGAGAGTGGCAATCGTGAAAAAGAATTCGGAGGAAAAGTGTTGTACGTGACACGAAGATATTATCTGAGGGTTTTAAATTAAATGAAATTAATTATATTAATTCATTATTCGAACTCAAGGGTCGGAATTATGACGCTCTCAGGAACAAAAACTCAAGTTTTGCTTGGTTTACTAGTAGTAATTTATCTAGAGAAACAATTACGTTTATTTAATAGGCTTAAGTCAAGGCACATTGGTTCTAATGAGCATCTTTATAGAATAGGATTAGTCGATTCTCCTGGTTGCCCGTGCGGGGTGGAGGTGCAGTCGGTAAACCATGTATATTGGAACTGTGATAGAACCGAAAGCAGCACTATTAAGTTAACAAAAGAATTAATTAAAAATGGTATATTTCCTCCGTTCGAGATAACCAGTCTTGCCTTTTCACCTTCTCCTAAGATAATAAATCTCCTATTTAAATTTGCTCAGGATATTAAAGAAATCTGTCTTTTGACGTATTCATAGATATAATCAATCTGTGATTTGCCTGTGATATTACTTTAGTATTTGTATTGAGTTTATAAATGTTAATTAGTAATAAGTATATCTAATCGCAACTCAGAGGATTGAGATATTAAATTGTTTCACTTCTATATTTTCAAATATTACCGCGTTTTTCATATCAACCTTCCTATTGTGGATAACTTTGGCGCTGCTATATAAAATGTAGCAAGGCTGCCAACATATGACGCTATTGAAGCGACGTTATATCAAGAATTGGCACTAAAATTGAAAGGCATTGAGCCCTCAAAGTGGCACTAACCACGTCACGATTTATATATTATCCGAACCTTGGCCGACACGATTCTGGTGGCCAGACTGGAAGAGCTTTGTTGGTCCTGAGCTCCAGTCGAATTGAGTAAAGAAGAAGAAGAAAGAAAAGCAAACAGTCTTTGCAATCGTAGTGTACACTATTCCTGGATTTGGTTTGTGTAATCATCATTCCGACGGTTTTGAAAGGTTCAGGAATAATCAAAGAATGGGTGTCCGATTTGATTTAACACATCTGAGTTCCAGAAACGTTTATATCTTACCTCAAAGGACCTGTTGACATTTCGAGCGGCCATATTGGTTTTTGAGAGGTAATATACAATTTCTTACATTTCTTGTATGTTTTGAATAGTAATTCGACCGGACACCCAAGCATGAATGTTTTTATTACATTCCTGCAAAATTTGACGTATATTTGTAGCATATTTTCGATGAATAGTGTATACTACGAAATCGCCTATTTTTACCGACCAAAGTCGGTAAAAAAATGTACTCCAGCATCCCCTTAAATAAAAAATTTCATACCGTTCGTCACTAAATTATACACATATAATGGCTGAATATTGTTTCTTATATATTCAAAATTTCAGCTCGCTATCTCAAGTTTTGCAAAAGTTATAATAGAGCGATAATGTCAATTTTTTTTTTAAATTCATAATTCCATAAAATTTGAACCACTTTACCGATTTGAGCCAAATACAATACCCAATAACATCAAGTGCAAAGTCTTATGAAGAACTATTTAGCATAATACACTAATTTTTATAAAAGTTATAGCGACCACGCCCTTTTTAAACAAAATTTAAAAAGCTACAAATCTAAATTGTTACATCCATTCAGTCAACACTTGCAGTAATTAAAGAAGAGCTGGTGCTCCAGTTGTGTGCCAAATTTGAGTTCCATAGCTAAAATGGTTCTTGAGTTATCAGCGTTTGAATTTTCGAAGTTGTATACATACACACATACATACATACGGACATTTTTTTCTAGATCACGTTTCTCGACGTTTTGGACCATTCTGAATGTCCTCGAAATTTTTTTTTTTCACAAAAACAAAGTTTTCTCTATGAGGAAGCAAAATTATCTGGATCTTCACTCGCATTCTTAAGTTGTACATTTCACCACAGAAAAAAACTTGTTTTAAACATTTTTACAGTGGTGTAAAAAAACAAAATTTCTACATTTCTGATTTTAAAATTTATGGATTCAATTTCTGATTTAAAAAAAAAACGACCCCTCGATCTTTTTTATCTATGTACTTGAGCTTACCTTAGTGTACCTTAAGCTTTGAGTACAAAAAAAACAAAGCTTCCTCTATGAGGAAGCAATAAATAAAATACAAAAAGTTGGTTCGAGATCGCATTACAGAAGTTATAAATAAAAAATCAACAAATATTGGTCATTGCTTTGATTTTAGTTAGTCTATCAGTAATCGATGCTGTTACCTCTAGTCAGCCGTCGCACTCGTAATAGGACACAATAAAAGCAGGAGATTAAATAAGGTGTTTCTTCAACAGCGGAATTCAACAACTTTGTTTTCTTATTGTATCGGTATTTTTACATATGTACGATAAAAAAAGAAATATTAAATAGTAATTTAATAATGCGTCTGTCCTATCGGCGGCGGAAGATAAAGTTTAAATTGCGATGAATTCCCATCAGTAGCAAAGAATGCGTGACTCGATCGACAGTTTGACATAGGACGACTTGATTTTCGGTCGTTAAAAAAATCTTCGGTCCATAAGATGAATTATTCATACAAGGAAATAATACTGAAATAATTTAAAAAATAATTATAATTATGTACGAAAAATAATTACATTCTAATTATAATTTTTACTCTTAGTACAAGAAAATCTCTATCTTTATATCTCTGTACGTTTGGCCAATTAACATTATCCCAATATACAAATTTCCAATTTATGCCCAAAATTTATTAGAACATCTGAGAAAATAAATTGAAAACTTCTTCCGAAATAATTCGTAAATCAATAATAATTTTGAACGAGGAATAATTATATTCTAATTATAATTTTTACTCTCAGTACAAGAACATCTCTATCTTGATATCACTGTACGTTTGACCAATTAACGTTATTCCAATTTGAGAATTCGTAATTAATGTTTAATATTTTTTATATTTTACCTCAGGTGCGTTTGAATACCAACACTTATTCGTCAAATATGCCGTATCGCAATCGTCGATCCCTTCTGCAATTGCAATAATAGGTAGACGATCTTTAATCCAAAGAAAAATAAATAACGAAAAAGTTATTTTTAAATTATTCCACTCACTGACTGTTCCACAACCGCGAAGAATTGGTTCAGCAATTTCTAAGTACTCTTCAGGGACCAGCGAAACAACGGTTTCCACGTCGATTTCTCCTTCGTCGGTCATCTTCAATTAATTATTGACAATTTATTTAATGTTCCAAAGATTATACCTTAGTGTAGACTTACAATTGGTATTTTTGTGATCAGGCACTTCATGTAACACTGTAACACATAATTTGAATAAGAAATTTATGATTCACAAAATTTTTTAAAAATTTGCTTCATACCTTCAGATTAGGATCGTCCGGAAAATTGCCTTGTCTGCACATCTCGATAAACTCTAAAACATAAAATGTCACACAGTAAAAAAATTTTGCGTTTTTCCGCTACAAACATACATGAATATTTTTAAATTCGGTATAGGAAATCGAAATGAATAAACACAATACAAAATAAAAAGTATTGAACCTGATACATTTTTCGATCGCCACTTGTGGTCAAAGATAATTCAAGTTACAATTTGAATATGGCCGTGAGTGGCCGCCGTCGGGAATAATAGAGTAGCAGTAGCGCCCTGTAAAGTCAGAAAGAAAATCGTCGTGTAAAGGCAACATTAATTTTCTTTTTTAACGTACACTGTTAAAAATATTTGGAAAATTCATATACTGTATACTAATTTATACTAAATCCGTATAATGGATGTTTATTAAACCCGTGTAGGAAATTAAATTTAATATACGAAATAAAATGAAAATTGAATGTTCGTGTGGTAAAATTAAAGTTAACTCATATTAAAAACACGACTTTATTAACGAATTTAGGAGACCGCATCAAATAATACAACTTTCGTAACGAATTTAGTAGAATTATACATCAATTTTACGTTATACTCGTGTAGTAAATTTTCTATACCCACTTCTGTAATCGAGCTTCCTACACTGTGTAGTAATTTTACCTTAAATTTTTTTAACAGCGTGGCGTCGAGTCGCTACCGAGAATCTTGATGTTTGCATACTAAATTTAATACAGATAAAAGAATTTTAATAATCCGGTGATGGGAAATTGCAACACATCGTTATTAACTCATTAATTGCTAAATTAGTATATAAAAATCAACATGCATTTTTGGAATTTTCGTGCCCCATTTGAAATTTAATATACATTATCGCATTAAATGTTTTTCAGTTACTAATATTGAAAAATACCCAGCAAAGTATTTGCAATTTTGTCCACATGGATGTATTAATTGTGTAAAAAGAATTAGAAATCTCGCTAATGGAAATAAACATTAATATAGTTGCAAAGTAAATTTAATATGCGTCAACGGATTTTATCAATCCGAGGATTGATAATTAGCACTCATGGTTACCAAATCAATCATTACCAAATTACTACATGACAATACTCACGCATTTTTGTAATTTTAGTGTCCGATTTAGAATTTTTTTACACATTTTTACATTAAAAGTATGATCGTCGTTATCAAAATTTTAGTCTATAATGTCGAAAAAAAAACATTAGCAAAGTGTCTGGTAGTATATTGTGCGACAAGGGTCGAAAGTTGGCTTTTCCGACAAGTGTGAGGATTGAATCTAACGAATCGCAAATGCCAGTTTTGGCCCGTATTGCACACTATATTTAGTGTACCAAGTGTATGAATAGTGGTGCTTTAGGTGCACACTGTTAAAAATATTTTGAAATTTAATATACCAAGTTGAATGAAATTTCCAAACGACGCACATGAAAGAAATATTAATGTACATTGTATTGGGATATTGATAATCAAATTTGAATTTCCATACACTGATGTGGCATTTAATATACATGACATTTAGTTTAATTCATCTTTTAAGAATTTTTACAAGATTTGTATATTAAATCATTGGTAACAAACAAAGTTTAAAAAAATACTATAAGGTTATGAATTTCAATTTACATTCATTGCAAAAACAGAACATTTGTAATTGAATATTAATATACATGACATTTTCATTCGCAACGTTTTTACTATGGATATGCGATTCTGTGATGGAAAATTTCGAGTCGCTACTGAAAAATCCTTCACTTCTGTTGTAAATGGTCTGTCATGGACGTATGAATGAAAAACACAGTACAATTATGTTTCTTAATGAACTTAAGTGAAAAATGCAATGTATGTGTAATTTAAAAGCACGACATTTATAACTAATATTTACGGCAGCCGTCTCTGAAAAATACAAAGCCAAAATAGAAACGGGAATTCATATACATTGCATGACTAAATTCATAATCGTATATTAATCACTATACACACGCATTGCATTTTTATTGACAATAATAAATATTACACTTACAGATTCGAAAAATTATATTCATTCTGTGATGGAAAAATTCGAGACGGTACTGAAAAAACTAATTTATTTCACTCAGTGCGTAGAACGCGGTTATACGCACGCTTCGCGTGCGTCAAACGTCGTTTACACACCTCGTGAAATAAAATTTTGTACGATACTCATGCGAAATACTTTTTCTTAACTCGTGTGATTTCAACACTCGCCTTCGGCTCGTGCTGCAAATTCACACTCGTCAGAAATAGTATATTACACACCTAGGGCAGTAAAGTAAGAAATGTCTCAGATCACATGTAATTGTCGACCTCGGCTTCACCTCGGCCGACAATTACATGTGATCTGAGGCTTTGTTATTTACTGCCCGAGGAGTGTATACGATTTTTCTCATCGACGGAGCCGAAAACCGGGAACTTCGTTCCGCGCAGCGGAACGAAAGTTGTCGCTTTCGGCCCGGAGGTGAGAAAAAGTTTTTTCGCACTCGTATCGTAATGTACTATTTTCAAATCTGTAATTGTAATATTCATTATCGTCTATAAAAATACAATGCTCGCGTATAGCGATTAATATACGATTATGAATTTACACATGCAATGTATATGAATTCCCGTTTCTATTTTGGCTTTGCATTTTTCAGAGACGGCTGCTGTAAATATTAGTTATAAATGTCATGCTTTTAAATTACACATACATTGCATTTTTCACCTAAGTTCATTAAGAAACATAATTGTGCTGTGTTTTTCATTCATGCGTCCATGACAGACCATTTACAACAGAAGTGCAGGTTTTTTCAGTAACGTTTCGAATTTTTCCATCACAGAATGAATATAATTTTTCGAATCTGTAAGTGTAATATTCAGTATTGTCAATAAAAATGCAATGCGTGTGTATAGTGATTAATATACGATTATGAATTTAGTCACGCAATGTATATGAATTCCCGTTTCTATTTTGGCTTTGCATTTTTCAAAGACAGCTGCCATAAATATTAGTTATAAATGTCGTGCTTTTAAATCACACATACATTGTATTTTTCACCTAAGTTCATTAATAAACATAATCGTACCGTGTTTTTCATTCATGCGTCCGTGACATACCATTTACAACAGAAGTGCAGGTTTTTTCAGTAACGACTCGAATTTTTTCATCACAGAATGAATATAATTCTTCAAATCTGTAATTGTAATATTCATTACCGTCTATAAAAATACAATGCTAGCGTATAGCGATTAATATACGATTATGTATGTGAATTCCCGTTTCTATTTTTGCTTTGCATTTTTCAGAGACGGCTGCCGTAAATATTAATTATAAACATCGTACTTTTAAATTACACATACATTGTATTTTTCATCTAATTTCATTAAGAAACATAGTCGTACTGTATTTTTCATTCACGTGTCCATGACAGATCATTTACAACAGAAGTATAGGTTTTTTCAGTAGCAACTTGAATTTTTCCATCACAGGATGGCATATTCATAGTAAAAACGTTGCAAATGAAAATGTCATGTATATTAATGTTCAATTACATATGCTCTGTTTTTGCAATCAATGCCAATTGGCATTCATAACCTTATAGTACTTTTCAATATTTTGTTTACTACCAATGAGATGAATTAAATTAAATGTCATCTATATTAAATTCCACATCAGTGTACCGAAATTCAAATTCGATTGTCAGTATAGCAATAAAATGTACATTAATATTTCTTTCATACACGCCGTTTGGAAATTTCATTCAACTGGGTATATTAAATTTCACTTTTTTAACAGTGTACACGGTCAAAAGAATTTAATGGGAATTTATAGTAGAAGTACTGGAAGTTTTTATGCATAAACTGGTATATGAAATTTAATATACAAGTGTGATGTAAAATTGATGTATGGTACTGCAAATTCAATAATTTACTGTAATTTTACAGTAAAAGTACTTGAATTTTAATAATTTTGTCAAAAATCAATTGGACACGTTTGTTTTTCAATAGTTTTATAATTTGTTGTGTTTATTTATTCACATTACAAAGTTGGATGGGTGTTCAAAATAGCTCATTGAGAAGGTTTTTCTTTTTATTGGAGAGCTCGTGGACGACTTTTTTCGAAGCTTCGGGGTTGTAGGGTGAAAATGTAAAGTGCGAGGGGGTGAATTCGATTTCCCGTTCGAGTCGAGAATATAGTTCTTCGAATTCGTCCTCGTTATGCAGAGGAGACGCCCAGGAACATAGTTTCCCGATTTGGTGTATCGTTTGGCAGCGTGCGTGTGGGTTGAGTTATAGTGTGGGTGAGAATGTTGTCTGTAGTTTTTACGGATGGCAATGTGTTAGTGATGGGATTTAGCGGGTGAATTTCGCTGAGTGTTTGAGTGTTTATTGTGTGTGAGTTGTTTTGTGGAAGTGTGTGGTTTTTAATGATTGGAGTGATCTGAGTGTTTTTTGTGTGATTTGTTGGGTATTGGTTCTGTCGTGGTGGTCGGGGTGGGATGTCAATTTTTATGAGGACCCATTCTCGATGTTGAAATTCCGGAGCAATGTTGGGTGAAAGAGGAACGGCTGGTGGTCCGATTTCCTCTTTTCGAGGATCAGGAAGAGTGTGACGGGCGACCAGGATTTCTTGTCCGGGAAGGCGGGATTGGGCGCGTCGTTGGAGTCGTCGGAGATAGGCTAGGTTTCGGTATTTTGGCATCTAGGGAATAAGCTGTTATTAGTATTCCACATTGCGGTAGAAGATTAGAGTGGGGCAGGAACTAATGCGTTACGTTGCAGTAAAACACGGAATGAGTTTACGTTAATGTTTTTATCGATTTATATCCACGTTACAGTAGAATATAAAGTAAGTGGTCCACCTCTCGGTAGGTTATGAATTCAAATTTTTAATTAAAACACAAATTTTTATAAAAAGACGCGTCTTATCGGGTAAGATTCTCTCTGCAGAAATATCTTGGGTGGTTAATCACTTTGCAGTAGTATAGCCGTCAAAAATTACCTTGGCCCCGTTAAAGGAATCGTCGATGAGATTCTGAATAAAACTGATTTATTCCTGCCTTATATGCAGGGCCGGGTCTCTATTCTCTTGCGAGAGAAACCTCATCGTCGTGGCCATCTGGGGCCGGGCGGGAACTACGGGAGCTTTCGCGGGCTCAGGCGCGGATCGCCAACTTGAGGGGCCCGGGTCGTTAATTGAAATTTATTTCAATTTAGGACGGGGTTTTGGGATCTGCCCGTTACGGCTATGAAACATAGTCGTTACGGCTATGAAACATAGCCGTAACCTCAAGTATAAGTGAATTTTCAGTGTTAGTGTTGCGTTTGTGTATTAGTAGGCGAGTTTAACAACAAGGATTTATGTGAGGTAAGTGGTTATTTATGACAATCAATGTATATATTGTTTTTTATGTATTTTTATGTATTTTGTAATTTTTATGTGTATTTATATAATTTTTTGTATTTCTTCCTTTTCCAGGTACATGTCACCGCAGAGGATCATCTTCAAGGAGCTGTTGGCGTGGAGAGAAGTCTGGGACACTTTTCAAGCCTCTTCGTGAGACTATCTTCTGGCTTCTTGGTAAGTTGAGTTTTTTGTTAATTACCATTTTTATTTAGGTCTTTTATTTATCTTTCCTTTTTATGTTTTCAGGTGCTCTTTTTTGGAGTCGGGCGGCGTTGGAAAAGCAGGAGCTTGATTCTTCTACCCCGTTAAGGTCATTTGTATCGAAGGTAAGTATTTTAAGTTTAACTTTTTCCCTATTATTAATATGTTTGTTTTATTTTATTCACAGGTGATAAGAAAACTGCAGGCTGGAGTGGCATTTGGACGTGTGCGGACAACAATTTGCTTTAATATTACCACGAAATTACAATAATTTTATACCACAATTGTACATTATATTTAGTTGACGAGTTTATGCATAAACACTTCCAGTCTCTTTTAATATTGTGGTTTGTCATGGACACGTGAATGAAAAATACAGTACGATTCTGTTTCTAAATGAAATTAGGTGGAAAATACAATGTATGTATAATGTAAAAGCACGACGTTTATAATTAATATTTACGACAGCCTTCTCTGAAAAATGCAAAGCAAAAATGGAAACGGGAATTCATATACATTGCATGCATAAATTCATAATCGTATATTAATCACTATACGCAAGCATTGCATTTTTATAAGCAACAATGAATATTACAATTACCGATTCAAAGATTTATATTCATTTTAATGGAAGAATTTAAGTCCTTCTGAAAAAACTGTATTTCTGTTTCAAATAGTCTGAAAAGACAACGCGACGTGAGAGGACTTACTGCCTCAATTTCTAAGATAGGATTGAGTAAAAAACATTTAGTGATTTGTAAAAATAACTGCAATCACTGCCCGATTGCAGAGCATAAGAATATTGCTTAGTAATACTGCACATGCGCCAATGGCTAATGATTTGCCGCGCAAAAAGCGCGGCAATGTATTAACCAACGCAATTCATTAGCCAATATGCATCAGCGGGCAAAAAGCGCTCTTAGCGCTGCGTTTCCGGTCGTCCGGTTCGAGACTCTTTTATTGTTCTCGAGCGCGTCTGAGGTGACACGAGCTCAGTGATTATTGTGCCTTATATTTCAAGTATCTGTGAAGTGCTTTGTTTAACTCGGAGAAATTGAAACTGGTGAGTAACAGTAATAGAGCATTGCATAATCTAAGCGGTAGCATTTTTATTTTCAGAAAATGCTACTGATTACGTTATGGCGGTTAGAATTACGCGATTGTACCGGCGTCGACGAACGATTCATTTGTACTATTTTTTAAAATCATTTTTACGTACTATTTCTTGAAGATCCCTCGATATAAAATAAAATCGTGAATTCCTTTCCGAAAGTAATTTAGATAATGTAAAATTAAATGAATATATGCGCACTAAAGTGATCGAAGTAATCTGTTTAACCCAAGTAGCACAAAGACAAAGGATATCTATTTGGTATACGAAAAGGTATATTAATTTCCGTCCAAATGATATCTTTTTGGATTTGGATATCTTAAGAACGTCTAAAAGATATCCAAATCCAAAAGATGTCATTTTTACGGAAATTAACATACCTTTTCGTATACCAAATAGATATTCTTTGTCTTTGTGCTACTTGGGAACCTGAAATGACACAGCCGCTTTTCCATCTGCCCCCACGTTCATAAATACATATTATCTGGGAATTATCTAAGATCTTTTTTCTCGAAAATATATTTTTTTTCCTTATATTTGGAAGGAATTACCGTAAAAGAACAGAGCGTCCTTGAGCGGTGCGTTGCCTGCCGGCCGGTACGAAGTTGATTCTTGCACAGCGTCCATTGTTCTAAACGTTACGAAGAAATATCGAAGACTAACTGCGGCAAGATTAGCTTTGGCGAATTGAATGCGGTACGTATCTGTCAAACTTTATCAAACAAAAAACATGAAGTTGAATTTATGATTTGATTAAATAAATAGGTGTATAAAAACCAATTGATCACGTTTCGGGTGCGTTCTTACCTTCTCATTTAAACTGATAATAAGTGATATTTTTTTTACCGTAATAATGTACTTAACAGTTTTTTCTCTCAAGTCGATATTTCTGATTTTACGTTAAATTTTACAGAAGTTACAGCGAAACGTCTACAATACATAGTAACATTTGGAGTGGGAAAGTCGAATATTTAAAAATTTAATGGAATTGTAATTTTTCCCAGAATTGCCGTGATAACGTAGTTTGGTTAATTTATTAACTGTTTAGAGATTCCAGTTTCACATTGCTGAATTTTCTATGAATTCTAATTGAGTGAACTCTATAAAAATACAAATATTTTGTATTTTTTTTTTTCAGGCAAAATGTATATATGTCAGTTTTGTTCTTACCAGTCACGAAAACTGGTACTGTACTTGGATCATCGAAAATTTCATTTAAACTTAACGCAAAACTTTCATTGTGGTTTTAATGGGTGTAACAAAATGTTCCGCTTGCAACGATCCTTGCGATCTCATTTGTTAAGAACACATGAAATCGTCTTGAAAAGTGCTAAAACCAATAATCCATCTACTTCCGATGCCGTGAATACTAAGTTCATATGCTCGGTGCCTCTGTGCTTAAAAAAATTTGATTCGTATCGACTAATTATGAGCCATTTAAAAAGTCACATCAGGAATGATGAAAAAATTAAATGTCCTTTTCGCGACTGCAATAGAAAATATGATGTTTTGCATTCTTTCACCGGACATCTGTCAAAAAAGCACAAAAGCCATTGGGGTAGTATAACATACCTGACGCACGTTACTTGCGAACTCGAAAACAACGTTAGGCAGCAGAATGAAAGCTTCGTCAATGGAGAATTTAATGCTATCGAAGAGAGGCCTCTATCGCAATCTAGAAACAATATTCATGACGATGCAGACTCCATCAACATGTCGGATTTATACCTTCGAAACTTAGCACAGTTTTATTTGAAATTGGAATGCCAATTATTACTTCCGGTGTCGTCAATTAAAAAAATTGTTTCAACAACATTAAGCGTGCATGAACAAGCCATTGATGTCGTTAAATCTAATTTGAAGACTCGTTTTTTCGATGAAGCTCTTTATTCTGATCAAGTCGATGAGATCATAAACCAAGTTTTCAGCGATGATCTCTACCGCACTGCATCAAACGAGCTAAACACAAACTATAAACGCAAACAATTTTACAAAGAAACTTGTGCTTTTGTGCAGCCCATTGAAATTCTGCTCAGCAATGATTACGGTGAAAAAGCATTTTTTACATTATGTCACCATTTAGGAGACCATAGAAAAACTTTTTACGGACAAATGTCTTTGCGGTGAGCTTAGTTTTAACTGCCAGGTTCAGGACCGAAAGGTTCTAAGGGATTTTTCTGATGGATTGGTATCCAAAAACTCGGTTTTCTTCAAACAAAATCCAAACGCGCTTAAACTTATTTTATATCAAGATGCATTTGAAGTTATCAATCCGATCGGATCCGCTGTTCATAAGCATAAACTAGTTGGAATATACATAAGTATCGGTAATCTTCCAGAGCATGTACGATCACATGTAAATTCAATCAAACTTGTTGGACTTTGGAAAGAACGACACTTTGACCATGATAAAGTATACGGGAAAATCGTAGATGATTTGAAAGCACTAGAATCTGTTGGAATTCAGATGCCTTCGGGGGAAGTAATAAAAGGTTCACTTGTCTTTATCGCCGGCGATAATCTAGGTAGTTATTCGCTTGGCGGTTTCGTAGAAAATTTCAGCACATCGATTCACTTCTATCGATACTGTCTAATCACTCGGGACGAATTTCACGATGATAAGGACCACCTAAAAACATATGAATCTCGGACCGTTAGCAATTATAATGACGCATTAAAACAAAAGGGAAATAAACATCATTACCAATGCGTCAAGTTTAATTCCAAGTTCAACGACTTAAGGAGGTTCGTCAGTACGTGCGGGAGCTGAGGAGTGCGAGCGGCAGTCCTATGCTTATACACGGGCCTATTTCACGATAGCCAACGGCATAAATGATGTATCTTGATTCGGAGAATTGTCAAATTGGGACGGATAATGTAATTTCAAACGGATATATAAATGTTTTTTAGCAGTATAAAGTTAATCGATATAAGTTTATAATGCTCAAACATATAGAAATTAGAATTTGCAGTATCGCGAATTTGTGGAGAAGTGCGGCAACAAGGTCCGTATTTTATGCAGTTGCCTACCATGAGTGTCATGGTGGCGACTTCCAGCTGACTACCAACAGTTCAGCAGTTATGCTTTTGCAATCATGGCAGGTCGACGTTACAGGTGGAAAGGGAAGTTTATTAGCGAAAAGTGTTATAAGCATATGTTAAAACGAGTACAAAACGGAAAGGATAGGAAAAAAATGAATCGAATATTCGATTTTCGCTTAACCACGTCTCGTTTATCGATATAAGATCTGAATCGCGCCCCTGTGACGCTGAGCCTAGCCTAACTTTCAACTCTCCAATGTTGCCGTACTTCCTGCCTATATCGGCAAGCTGCAAACAATTGCGAAAGTCGTACTTTCATTAAATAATTCTCATGAACAAAGTAGACAATCAGTCTGATTTTTTAGTGGTATTTACCCAAACTATAACTACTGTGAAATAATAAGGTTTGCATTTTTTCTCTGCATTTTTCTCCGCGTTATAAAGCGATGGAGCTGTCATGTCATAAGAGCCCATATTAAACAGTATGCAAAAAATACTATAATTTTATGTGAATGGTGTAGGTAAAAATTCTCAAATAATTCAGGTACATTCAGCACAAAGTATCGCCTATGCGATAATATTTTCAGATTTTTCTCTACATTTTTATATTTCTGACGAACCTCCTTAAGCAGTTATCACGTTTGCGATCCAGGGTTGCCGCCCTGCCTCGGTCATGATTTGTTAGAGAGAGTCGTAGCGTATGATATTAAAATTTATATCGACTATTTCGTTCAAGAAAAGTAGTTTTCATTATCACTTTTGAATAAACGTATCGAGTCTTTCGGTTACTCGATTGACGATCGCAGAGATAAGCCGTGCGCGATTTCCCAAAATAAAAAGAGGATCATTGGCGAAGCATGGCAAATTTTTGTCTTTATTAAACTTTTCCCGTTATTAGTAAAGGGTCATATTTACAATGCTATGGATAATGTATGGACAGCGGTTCTTTTACTTTTGGAAATAGTTGAAATAGTTTGTGCTCCAGTGATCAACAAATCTTGTCTACCATACCTAGAAGCTACTATACGCGATTACATTATCTTAAGAAAAAAGATCGGGCCAAAAATTCATCCGAAACACCATTACTTGAGCCATTACCCTGAGTTAATTGTCAAGTTTGGGCCATTGATGAAGGTGTGGACTTTACGGTTTGAAAGTAAACACACTTATTTCAAGAGAGTTCTTCGATACATTCGAAACTACATCAATGTCACTAAATCGGTGAGTGAGAAGCACGAACTGTTTCAGAGCTTTCTACGATTAGGTGCAGACATCAGACCCGAAATTGAAATAAAAGTAAATTTTGATTTTAAACCAAATATATATAATGACCACGTACAAGCAGCGATACG
This sequence comes from Ephialtes manifestator, assembly GCA_963970395.1. Lineage (NCBI taxonomy): Eukaryota > Metazoa > Arthropoda > Insecta > Hymenoptera > Ichneumonidae > Ephialtes > Ephialtes manifestator. Next base: position 2,432,007 of record OZ019982.1, on the reverse strand, counting down.
AAAAGTAAATCTATCCGATAATATTCAAGAATGTACTGAAGTAACAGTCAAAGGCATTATATATAAAAAAGGAAATTCTTTGGCGATTCGACAAAACGGTTATCAGTACGGTATTGAAATTGAAAAGATATCCATAATTTTGAGCAATGAAGATTGCGTATTCATGGTATTTGAGGCTTTGTAGACGTTTTTATTCCACATATGCGCACATATGTAGACGGTTTTTATTCCACATATGCGCGTATATAAAATTGGGAAATGTGTAAGATACGAATGTACAATGCCCGTCATCGATGCCTGGTTTACCCCTTCCGTTGTCATTCTCAGATGAGTAGTCAGGTTTCCAATCTAGCTCGAAAGTACAACGATTGTTACTTCGTGGCGCTGCGAGCACACGAAACGATGGATTTGGACCGAATGTCACGTGGGAACTGTCAAAGTTATGAACTGTCAATTTGTTCAAACATATGTTTTTGGTGATAGTATGGTGTATAATAATGTGTATCGTGATTTGCATCGTAGCAAAAGATTCATTACTTATACAATTCTTTCGCAGATTTCACAAGTGAGAATAATCGTTTATGGAATTTTGTTGTGATCGATTTTCGCATAGTGCGACATCGGAAATCGATTAATTTTGCCTGAAAAATAATTCCACGCAATAGCAGTTGACATTATTCCGCAGAACTTTATTAATATGAAATGAATTATATTAGCATCCGGTATTTCATTATTATATTTCTCAGCATTATCGTTGTCGATGGGTTCATCTATATTTACTTTAATAAACTGAACAATAATCCATTTGATTGAACTTAATACACTTAATTGAATAGCAGCTTTGAATTTTTACTTTTGCTGGAAGTTGTTTGTTGTCGATTTGACAAGAAACAATTGCTGCGAAAGGGAGAATAATTTTTTTTTAACCAAAAACCATCATCGGATAAACATGCACCGGTAACAATCGGTAGTTTCAAACATAGACCGGTGGTCGAGTGGAAAGTCTGCGGCTTGATATCCAGAGGATTTAAGGTTCAAAACCAAATAATTCTGTTTTTATTTTTTTATTTTTTTCTCTCTGTCTCGAAGAATTTGGAACCAAGGTCAGAGCAACGTGGGAGCAAAGGGAATGTAAGGTGAGAACAATGTGAGAGCAAGGGAGGAGGAAGGTGAGAACAAGGCGAGAGCAACGTGAGAGCAAGGGAGGAGGAAGGTGAGAACAAGGCGAGAGCAACGTGAGAGCAAAGGGAATGTAAGGTGAGAACAACGTGAGAGCAAGGGAGGAGGAAGGTGAGAACAAGGTAAGAGTAAATTTAAAGCACAGTGAAAGCTCGAAACGGATTAGTCGAAGAATTGTCGACCACCGTCATACTTTTCTTTTCACGAACAATATTTGATCATAAAAGTGTATAAAATTGCAGAGTTAACTCCAAAACTTTATGTAAATGTTACCTCGTAAGATGAAACGAAATGTTGAAATAAGAAGAGGATTTGATCGCCATTGACTTCCTGTAGTTTCTTTATTTTTTTTAATATTCCATTACGGTGTTTTTGTGTATGAAACAGCCGTCCTTTATTCTCCCTTTCGCAGGATTTTGTTTCTAGACGATTTCACAACAAATAGATGCTTCGAAAGGGAGAATATTTTTTTTTTTGACCAAAAACAATCATCGAATAAACATGCACAGGTAACAATCACTAGTTCCGAACGTAGACCGGTGGCCGAATGGAAAGTCCACGGCCTGAGTCATAGAATTTGAACCACTCGTACGGTGTGTGTCAAATTCGTACCTGGCCTATGCGTCGTGTCAATTCGTGAGTGAATGAGATTTAAACTGGGTATCACGAATTATGCGAAAGCCAACACGCCAAAGAAAGTTTTCTTCCGCCTCCCTTGCTCTCACATTGTTCTCACCTTACGTTCCCCTTACTCTCACATTGTGCTCACCTTCCTCCTCCCTTGCTCTCACATTGTTCTCACCTTACGTTTCCCTTACTCTCACATTGTGCTCACCTTCCTCCTCCCTTGCTCTTACATTGTTCTCACCTTACGTTTCCCTTACTCTCACATTGTGCTCACCTTGCTCCTCCCTTGCAATTACATTGTTCTCACCTTACGTTCCCTTTACTCTCACGTTGCTCTGACCTTAGTTACAAATTGCTCGAACTTTGCTCTAACCTGGCTCTAACCTTACGTTTATCTTGCACTGAATTTTCGTACTCCCGAGGTGTTACCACCTAACATAGAAAATTAACAACCAACTTTGAGTATTGAAACTTGTGCTCCACGATCGTGAATTGGCCGTCATTTCTCACAACCACCAATCGACTTTGCATTGTGATGACAATACTCCTGTTGTTGTGCTCCAAAGTTGGGAACAAAAATGAATATCTTTGTTCGCAGGGACTTTTTCGTCGTCAAGTCGACAACGAAAAAGTGCTTGCGAGAAAAAAAAAGAATTATTTGGTTTTGAACCCTAAACCTTCCGGATATCAGGTCGCAGACTTTCCACTCAACCACCGGTCCATGTTTAAAACTACCGATAATTACCGGTGGATGTTTATTCGATGATGATTTTTGGTAAAAAAAAAAATGAATCTCCCTTTCGCAGCAATTGCTTATTGTCAAATCGACAATAAACAACATTCCGAGAAAGTAAAAATGAAAAGCTGCTACTTTTCAATTAAGTGGATTAAGTTCAATCAAGTGGACTAGTGATCAGTTTATTAAAGTAAATATAGATTAACCCGTCAAGGACGACAACGAAAATGCTGAGAAATATAATGATGAGATACCGGATGCTAATATAATTCATTTCATATTAAGAAAAGTCTGCGTAATAATGTCAATTGCTACTGCGTGGAATCATTTTTCAGGCAAAATTATTGATTTCCGATGTCGCACTGTGCGAAAATCGATCACAACGAAATTCCATACACGATTTTTCTCACTTGTGAAATTTGCGAAGGAATTGTAAGAGTGATAATTCTTCCGCTACGATGCAAGTCAGGATGCATATTATTATACACTATACTATGACCAAAAACATATGTTTAAACGAAATGACACTTTAAAACTTTGACAGTTGCCGCGTGTCATTCAGTCCAAATCCATCGTTCCGTGTGCTCGCAGCGCCACATCCTGATTTTACCAAAACTAGTGGATTTGTTTAGATGGGAAACGTCATGAACGGAAAGTGTCAACCAGGCATCGATGACGGGCATTGTACATCTTTGTATGATTTACCAAGTACGGAGAAACTACATATATATAATATTGGGACCTACAAATGCGTCAAACCAAGTTACGGATTGGTTGAACGCCCTCTGTGATGTTGAAGGTAATATCAAGTCAGTTTACTTAAAGTAAAAAAATAATACATTTAATTGGCTATAAAACTTTGTATAAAATATAATGCTTTTTCATTTCCCATACATGGAAAAATAATTGCGTTTGGGGTTTTTCTGTAATACTATCTGAGCTTGCGTTGTCCCTTTCATGAGTGAAAATCTGCAACCTTTTTCTGAATGATATTCATAATTGCCTCTAATCTTCCAAAATAATACTTACCCAGATAGAAATATGGCGACACGGCACGGCTCGACGTGTCGGTACCATGCAGTTATGCGTGCTATTAACGGGCACCGTGACAGTACCGTTCCAGCACATCGTGCAGTCTGTCTACACTGCACGACGTTCTAGAACGGTGCTCGCACAGTGCCGGATTCAGCACGCTGTGCCGTCAGCGTGTCGTATTTCTGACGGCACGCAGTCCCGACCGGCACTGCACGTTTTTCTTGCAGGGTAGATACCATTGCTTGAAACAGTTTTTACTATGCTAAGCGACAACATCTTGCTGAACGAATACTTTCATTGCAATTTACTCATGTTTTTGTGGTATTATTTTATTCACAGATCTGCGGATAAAGCAGCATGTCGTTCTCCGCAGACGACGCACGATTATTTAAAGTATGCTTCTCAGACCGGACCCGAAAAGTTTTGGTTAAAGCCACAACTCTCCAAGAGTTAATAGATTCCGCAATTCAAACATTATATATCCCTGAGGACGTGTACAAGGTTACCTATGCTTTATTTTCATTTTTCTGAATTTTTTGATATTTCACTTTATTGTATGTATACCATTATATCTTTATGCATTTGTAAAGGAACGGTATAAAAAATAACTGATTTTAACTTTTTCTTTTGATGTGTTTAGCACATCAATTGATGTAATTTGATGTAATTAGCACTTATGACGTCCATGGCATACTGGATAAAATGATAAATCTTTTATTTATTTTAACAATTATTCAGAATAGGGGCAGTCTCTGTTGAGCCACGGTGCGAGACAGACGTGTTTCAGTTCGCTACGTTAATATTTAATCGCAGTGCTAATAAGACGGTTTGATAAGTGAGCTACCGCGAGCAAGCGCGGCCGCAGAAGTGTAAGTGCACTACAATGAGCGACACGTCGCAGATGGAGCAAGAGAGTCAAGGACACTTTCAACCAGCTAAAAATCTCCGCCGAAAAAGAGGCCGACCCCTTAAAGACGCCAGAAATGTTACCGACGATCTGACCCAAAGCGAAGAGAGTACATCGGTCAGGCGCAAACGGCCAGCGTTATTCTTACCACCAACGAACGCGCCAGATCGTCCGAGCTCAAGCTCCAACACTAATCCCCTGAGAGCATCAACATCACACAGTCCGATTAATTACTCAGCGAGAGACTTAGAACGCAGACAAAAGGTATTCAAACGCCTCTACTACATAAACACGGCCTCACAGATGAGCAGAATTCAACTGGCGAATGCTTGGTCAGCGATACTACCAGAGAGCTAAGATATCAGCCTGCAAACATCGAAGGGATTTTTGATAAAATCTGATAGCGCAAAAGACATACTCTCTAAAACGCTAGACCAGCTGCTAAAAAACATGACCATCTCCTCGTACGCGGAAACCAAAGCGAACAAAAGAAATACCACCTCAAACTTGACAGCCGCTACCTTTTCGGCAGTCATAGCGTCAGTTGAACGCGAACTCAACAACGACACTGTAAGCAAAACACTGACCGATCAAGGGATTATTCACAGATACTGTAAGCGAATTATTGCTAAAGCCACGAACAAACCGACTTCACTAATTAGAATAATCACTGGTTGCGTGAAGTCCTTCTAGAAATTGATGGACGAGGGCCTGTTCTTCTTAAATAAACATTACCCGACGTACCCAAGCACACGACCGGTACCAGAACCACTGCCATGCAATAAGTGCATGCAATTCACACATACGATAGACAACTGCCCCAACAATGTAACATGCGAAAAATGCAACGGAGCGCACAAGACTACAAGCTGCACTACGGACCTTCAACCGAAGTGCTTAGCTTGTAAGGCCACGGACCACGCGGCATGGTCCTTTAAATGCCCACTCCGACCGAAAAAAACAATTGAAGGAATACCAAACATCCCCATCAAGTCTATCAACAAAAAAACAGCAGAGTTAGATCAAGAAATAACCAGAAACAACCCTATTCATGCTGCTATCTCCGTCCATAATCACATCATTAACACATATATCAACAAAATTAACAAGCCTAAAAACGTAAACAGGGAAGAACTGCTGATCAAACTAAAAAACGCTTCATTGCAGAATTTAAAATTGATTCAACGGCTGTCTTTGCAGGAAACAGGTTATACATTCTAATGTTCGATCTCGAAAATCCGAAAGCTGCCTCTCCCACTGAGCCAACAACGGGTATAAGTCACGTATCCAACGATGGCCAGGCTTAAAGTATTGGATGCCAACATAAACAGTTACCCGGAAAAGGAAACTCCTAATAAACAATTACATCGAGGAAAATGACGTGAACTGCGTGGCGTTAGTTGAGACCAAAACTGTTGAACACATCAACACGAGATACCGTGACTGAAACTGCATCAAGCAAGACGGACATATAATTAATACGAACACACGTGGGGGAAGTATGTTCCAGATTAATCCAGCGTTACGACCAAAAAAACAACATGCGATGGTAATAAAAGATCGTAGAAATGAAGCGCTTCACATCTCGGTTCCTTTTAATAATGATCAACTCCACATCTTTCTTATATATATCCACCCACACGCTCCAATAGACAATACCATTTTCATCAAAGCCTGCCGATTCAAGTATGCACTAATATTAGGCGATTTTTATATTTTAATTTTTTTAATTTGTTTTATGTTGCATTTCCCCCCGTCTGCAGGCATTACGCGTATTGCAGGGTCGGCCCGGATCAGTAGCCAGTCCCCCCTGGGGGTCTGGTCCGGATCAGTAACCAGGCCCCCATGTGGCCGCATCCGACTTCCTCCTCTATATCGTATTTGCCATAGCATTTCTGCTATGGGCATAGAAAAACTGCGAAAAACCTATGCCGATATAGCCAGTCTCGAGTTCGCCTCCCGGCATCGGAGCTACGTCGCGTTTCGTCGAGAACGTAAACACGGACTACAGTTGTATACATGTAACCCCCACAGGTAGAAATACCTGTGTGGGTCTCATGTATACATCTGGAGCTTCATGCGATTTTAATATTAACGCAGCTAAAAAACGACAGCTGGAGGACTTCACGAGTAGATCGAACTTTCGACAATATAGAACCCCTCCAACTTTCATGATGACAAACAACGAGGATACTACTCCGGATAGAATCCTATATATAAATAATATCTTTAACGCCATAAAAAAAGTAGAGCTCACACCGGATCTTGGATCGGATCATCTGTCGATCGTTATATCCATAGATTAAATACTATCATTCCGGGAGAACTAACAGATAGCCGGCTTAACTATAAAAAGGCAAACATGGAGAACATCAACGCAGCCGTACTTACCCACATGGAAATAAAGTATATTGAAAAATATATTTTCGTATGTATAAAAAATATATGTCGAATATATTTTTGGTATATGTATATTGTAGTGTAAATTTCCCCAAAAATACCAAACACACTACAAAGCTAAAGTCCCGAGCTTTTCCCTTTATTTTTACCCAGGGCGCCAGGCGCGAAAAATATTACGCGCCGGGAAAAACTCGCGATGTTCAGGGACCAAGCTGCTTTGCCGGACTAGCCGCAGCTGTCAAGAAATGTAGAGTGGCGGGATTCTATGTCTGGAACTCGGGCAGACCAATGAGAATAAGTTTCAAGTTTTTAATTACGGGAATCACAAAATAGCTATTTATTCAGAATTAATTAAAGCCAAATGACTAGAAAGTCCCGTAAATATTTCCATCAATTTTCCGGAACATTAAAGACCTCGATCGGCCAACACACGCACACGTAACATACGAGAGAACGGGAATTAACGAAAACCTAACAAGACTAAGATTGACTGCGGGACGGTTTCGAACAATCGATAATCCGCCCTGATCGATTTACTTAAAACAACGCTAAGACTCTATACACGGGATGATCTCGAGCCTTCACCCGCGATCGGATATTTCGCCGGTTGCCCACCAAATCCACAAGGTCCAAAACGACGTGGGACGATACCGGGTGATTTCCGATTTTACAATATAACATATAGAATTCAAGAAAATAGATCACGCGTTTCAACACCTCACTTTTCCAAACGACGCGATCTACCCGTATTTCTCTCTCACACGCACACACACGCACGGTGCAGCGGGAACGAACTCACTCTCGAACAGTAATTAAATAATGACACTTATTCGCGACAATCAACCTCGGGAAAACCAGCTACTCAGTTCACCAGTGTTAAAACATAACGCGAATCACTCTCAAACAAGAAAACACACAAATCGTTCCCGTGCACAAATAATTAACACTAAAATGACTGATCCCGCTGATACTATCTCCCGGCAAAACCAAAAAAACTATTTTAACAGATTAACATCCGCGGGAAAACGACTCACCGTAAGTTACGCGAGACTCACTAACAACGATCAAATTGAGAATCGCCAACTTCTTCCACGCGCAAGGCCGCTATCACCACCGATTAATTTGACTACTATTTTACAACAACGAATGAAAAGACTCTAATTGCCGAACGACAAGGGCTCACCTCGATGCCGAAGATGCGGGAATTTGCCTCGACTCCCGCTCTCCTCTCAGCCCTGTTACGTCCCGTAACTTTTGGGTCCTACATCCTTAAAAAAGAACTTGCATCAAGACGCTGGGGCAGGCAAATAGGGGCGCATATCGGGATGGATGCTCGGGAGCCTGGAGAGCCGCTACACCTACGACGTGCGACTGAGTGTCTATGAGCATTTAGCGCGGGTCTGGGTGGGCCCTCAAACTACGAGAGTTGGAGCTCGCGTGTTCAATATATCGACCTAGATTATTATTTAAACATTTAAATTAGGATCGACGGACCGTGGGTAATTCAACTCCGGCTTCATACAGGAGACAGAGCGTCCGCGAACTATGATATCGAGATGTTTACAGGAATGACCTAATCACTAAAGGGTCCCTGTACCTAAAGCCGCCTAGACGTCTGCGTCGTTCTTTGTGTAGTCGATAAACCTGAGAGCCATAACTTTTGCAATGCGACGTTGGGAGTCACACGTGGGCATCCAATGTTTTAAATAAGATAGGTACGTGAGATCAAAGACAAAGGATGGATTGTCGATCCCGCGAAAGGCCTCGTCCGTCGACTTGTTTTATTTTCGGTGTTAACTCCAGTGTATACAGTTCGTTTGCCAACTATATACAATCCTAGGTAGAGAGGGCTATATCGCGAACGAATGCTGTCGAATATAATTATAAATATGTCATCGATCACTAGATGCCAAATAATCAACCGGCGACGATTTTATATACCAACGCGACCAGTGAGATCACCTTTCGGCAGAGCCAAAACTTCTCAGAAGACGACCATACCAACACAGTGCAACTGAGAAGGAGGGCGTATCGGAGCTACGAAGACTGCAGTGGGCGAGAAGAGGATGGACGTAGCAGAGTGGGACAGCCCGAGTAGAACGAGAACGGTATACCGAAGCAACTCCACAGCGCGTGAGCGGGAGAAGGACGGAACGCTGCAGCCTACAATGAACAACGCTACAGCGAAGGCACCTCGCAGCATGCGTAAGGAAGTAGAGGGAGCGTCATAGCCAGCGTCGATCCCCACTACAGCGAGGGTACACCACAGTACGAGCGTAAGAAGAGGATGAAGAACAAGGAAGCTATGCAGGGCGGGAGTGGAAGGAGGACAGCCTATGATAGGCCTACGAGCAGCAGAGGGAAGGCGACGGGACTCCCCTTCTCTGCCGGTGGATACCCCGACATCCCCTTGATGACTCCTACGCTTTAGGAACAATAAGAATTAAATAATAATTGTTTAAATTATACATACATATATATTGTAACGCGGCATTTCGCGTTACCGCAAGTGTCGCTGCAGCTTCCCCCTTGTTGCATCATTTATTTTCCGAAGCCGCCTCCAACCAGCAAGCCACTCGCGAGCTAGCCGGCTCGAGCCGACCAGAGCCTCTATTATAATTACGAAAAAGACTCACCCTTTCCTTATTTTGAGCATTACATATCGCGAGCCAACTACTTACCGACGACCCATCGCCGGCGAAGAGACATCACCGTGGGCCGAGGTTCGACAGCGGGGCGGCGGCGGGCCGGCCGCCTAATATTCACACGGAGAGACGAGACCTGCCATCTCTCGTCAGCCGAAGGGAGGCTACCCCCTCCGCCTCAGACCCCTCACCGTTTCTACCAGCGGCGCAGCGCGATCGGCACGCGCCGACGATCGGGACTTGTTGGCTGGACGCGGACGATAGCGCACGGAATAGGCGTAATAGTTGAAGTATTCGGAAATAACGCGAAATAGTGTAAAAAGTAATTTTGGTCAGATCCTTGGAGAAAGCATAGTCCGTTGGACCCTAATTTGGATTATATAATAACTCGAGTGGGGTCAGTGCAGTTATTATTGGTTTGATAATTGTTGAGGTGCTGTGTCGCCCTCGCTGGTCGTTATTATTCTGTTTTTTGAAAGCCTTAGTGAGGTGAGACGCTTCACGTCTCACCCCGTTATACGTGGTCACAGAGTCGGCTCGGTCCGGCTACGATTATCGTAGCATATTGTCGGTGTCATTAATTAATTGTGCATCCCCGATCTTTTCGGTTATTGTACTTCATTTACATTATATAAAATCAGTGGTACCGTCGAGTACATTTTCCCCTTCTGGGAATTATTATTGGTGTCAGTTATTTTTATTAAATCAAGTGTGTTACATATCGAAATTAGTGGTGTCGAATTTATTCGCGGTTATTCGCGAGACTCTCCTCTCCCCCCCCCCCCCCCGCGACTCGCTCTACCGATAGGCAGTCGGATATTTCGCAGTTCTAGTGTTTCCTCTTGGCCCTTCAGGCACTAATAGAAGGGCCTGGCGCCTTCTAAATAATTAGTATTTTCAGGGTGTCGAATTTGTCGAGCGATTCTCCGTGATAACTTTCCCGAGTTATCGCGGATAAAGAATCGTGTCACAATTTGGCGCCCAACGTGGGGCCCGAGAGGAGTCTCATCGGGAGAATAGCCGCGAAAAATATTTTGTGGTGTTGGTTCGTAGGAATAGGTGCGAGCGGTGTGTTACAGTTTGCGCGGCTAGCAACGAGAGCGACGGGGACGCCGCTATAGCGAGGCCGCTCACGCAAGCCATCGATAAGCGTGAGCCGCTGACCGCTAGCGCGATCCAGAGCGCCGAGCCGCGCGAACCAAAACATACAAGGAGTGCTCGGATGACAATTTAAGGCTCGAAATCACTTAGCATAGGAACGAATATTATTTCGAAATAAAATTTTATTTCCGTGGCGATCCGCTGGGTGCTAGAGCATCTAGTCCAATACGGGCGTACGCGGGGCTACAGTAGCCTCGCCATAAGTAGGGAGACAGTCGATCTTCCCTATTAACTGTCACATGTAATTTATTCACAGGTCATTGTTAATTGCTAATGAGTAACGCCGTTATTATAAATATGTTAGGAATGTTATAATTATTTTCGGAACATTTCAGGATTTTTAGAATCAAGTTGCAATTAGTGTCTACAGAAATATACTTTTAAAATTAAAAGAGGAAAAAAGAAACGTAACCTAGATTTTGGACCATGAACATCTACTTTTTGTGAACAAAATTACCATTTACCATTTTGGAACGTTACCATCTACTCTTTCGGAAACTTAAGACTTATGTTTTTGAAAAATGAAGATCGATTCTTTTTGAACAATTAAAATCTATTTCTTTTTTTTGGAACCCTGACATTAATTTCTTTCCGGAAGATTGAACTTTTTTTGAAAAATTGAGTTTTATTGGAAACTTGAAGTTTTTGGGAAAATTGGAAGTGGTTCCTTCGGGACAATTAAAAGCTCTTCTGTGTGGGGAACATGGACATCTTTTTCCTTTGGACCCTGACAATTATTCTTTTTGACAATTAAGATTGATTCTTGTTGAAAAATTAAACCTTTTTCGGAACATTGAAATTCAGTTTTGGTGGAAAATCGGAGTTTATTTTTTCGGAACTTTGAAATTTATTTTCATTATCTCTACCACTGTGAAATTTGGAATTGTTGTTTGTCCCGTAATTTGGAAATTTGGAATCTATTTTTTTTTTGGAGGATTCAGGTGGTTGGAACATCGAAATTAACTTGTTTTTCTATCATTCCCATCATTTTGGATAATCAGAGCCCTTTCTGGCAACTTAATCATTTTCTTTACCAGGAACATTATCTCTTGAAGTTACTTCCGAACTTTATATGATTGTGAACATTAAACCCTTTGGACTTTGGAATAATTTATACATTGGTAGCAGAGTGAAACTTAGATAAGTTGGAACGGGAACTAAAGATAAACTAATTGGGACGGATAAATAATTCGGAAAGCTACCTAACATCGAAGAGTTCTTGAATAAGTTAACTATTTGGAAAAAGTCACTTAACGCTGGAAGATTTTGAAATTTTGGAAAACTTAATCCTGAATAACTTACATTATTTTGCAAAATTCAGTTAGTTCTAAAACCTTTACCTAACTTTGGGACATTCAATTAATTTTTGGAAAGTTACTTTGGACAACTTGTAGGAATTAGCGACATATTTTTCGAGAAAAATACCTCAGGGTAACCATTTAACGGTCCGCGTAAGGCTGAATATTGTTGGACGATTCGAACCAGTTCGAGCCGTACGCCGCCTTCTTCCACGTCGTGTAGGTCCCTGGAACCCGTAAACAGGTTATTGGAAATTGGATTTGGTGGGTTAACAAGTAACCCCCAAGGGAAAAATACGGTATCGGGTGCCATTCGCACCCGCGTGGAGCCATTATTATTTTTGAAGGACGTCCAAATACCAAAATTCTCCAATTAACCTAAAAAGTGGACCTCGTGGGACCCAGGTAACTCTTTTTGGTAACCTTTAATTACCTTGCCTTCCTACAACGTGCCTCGGCGACTTCATGTTTTTTTGTGCCCGCTACTTTTATTTTCAGGAGATTTCCGAGAGTGTTGATGATTATTAGTACTTGGGAAGGCGAATTTCTCTTAGCTATTGCGTTGATCTGAAACTTCCACCTAGGGAGTTCGAGTCTGTTGGGACCAATTAACGTCCTGCCTATTGTTTTTTTTTCGGAAATTAACGTCTGGCATATTGTCTTCTACATTAACTTTTTGGAATATTCGTTATGATTTTTTTTAACGTCTTGCCTATCGTCTTTTAGCCGAACTTTTGGGAATATTCGCTCTGAGTTGAGAATTTAACGTCTCGCATATTGTTTTTTTTGGACCTTAACGTGGGAATATTAGCTTTGAGTGGAGCCTGTAAAATTGGCTTCGTAACTAGCCATTTCGATTTGTCGGACAACTCGACTTCCCTACTACTGTTTTTTTGGAAATTCTCTTTTTTTTGGAAATACCAACTAAGCCGGCTCGGGAACGTGTGCGAGCCCGGCCCAGGGGGGAACTGCCCCCGTCATAGATCGTTAGAGAGCCCGTCGTCCGAGTACCTACCTTACGAGGATACGCTCGTACCTAGATCATATTGGTTCCGGTTATGGGAAATTCGTGCGTTTTTGGTGTTTAGTTTAACATTTTGTTCCGATCCAATTGTCGTCTGAGTGAAGAATTCCCTAGCGTTGCTCCCGTACCTTTTTTGTACCACGGTAGTACTACCCGATCCCGACCACCTTTTTGGGGGGGGCGAGGAGCCCGCGCTTAGCTCAGTATTGGGGGACCTTCAGTCCACGCGGCCACGTACTGTCGCTACGCGTACGGCAGCTATGCCCTCGTGTTCGAGCTCCAATAAATCTCTGTCGAGCGGCAATTGGAATCTTTTTGGAGAAAATTGAATTCTTATTTTTTGTATCGCATTGTAGTGTTCGCGCTAACATTTTAGATTATCGCGCCACGAGTCAATTGGACTCCCGTTCGCGGGAATCAAGCTGCTCGCCCGCTCGCGAGCAGCTTGAGGGCTGGCTACAGGTAGTGGGGCTACCTATCGCGGGGACGTCGCAAGAATTGTGCGATCGAGTTCGGACCAATTGGAACGTCATCATGGAGGCGCGGGCGGCCGCCCGGTCTCTCCTCATTCATCGTATGCCAGGAGCCACGAGCCCGGGAGAGGCGGCAGCGCTACCGAGAGGGGAATCCATCCCCATCAGCCACGCTTCCACACAGGGGACCCAAAAGACACCCCCTGACAGCATTCTTGCTCCTGGGGTCCAAGCCTTCCTCGTCGCGATCCCAGCCAATGCCTCCGGGATTTTCGGCAACGCGTGGTGGCAGGAGCCACCACCGATCCCCGCCGCAAGCTCCCTTCGGCAGCCCATAGGAACGGGAACCGGGAACCAGCGTGGCTCACTACGGGAGACCAGATGGCCCGCGCCCGCCGCGCCAGCCGATTCCCAGGCGAAGAGGCCAACGGACAAAAGCAAGCAACAGGTCAGCTTCGCGGACCCAGCCGCTAAGTCGATCGGAGCGATCCGAAAGCAACCGCCGGCGGGAGTGGAAGGCCCCCTCCCGCCACTGCCGAAACCACAACACGGGGGGCTTAACCCTACCCCCCAAGGAGCCAGGGCGGGACCGGCGCCCCCGGCCACGGTAGCAAGCGGCCCCGAGCTACAGAACTTGGACTTAATGGTGGTTATGCAGCAGCTGGCGCAGATCGTCGCTCAGCATGTAGCCACGGCGGCTCCACCAGGACCCCCTGGACCACCTTCACCGAAGGACACTCCTTCCGACTCGGAGAGCTCGAAGAGCTATAGTCTCGGAAGAAGAAAGAAGAGTGAGCGCTCTCGACACTCGAGAGGGCAAAGAGAGAGAAGTGAGAGCGAGGAATCGGATCGCCCTCGCGCGTCCAGCACTAAAATCCGTCAAAGGTTGAGTGAGCAGCATAACAGGGACGCGAGGTCGAGCCATCGTCATTCCAAACGCAGTCACTCCCATCGCCGTGACCCCTCCGAAGGGTCGGAGACTTCCAGCTCGTCGCACTACTCGTCAACGAGACGACGCCTTCAACACCGACACGGACGACACCAGGACAGCTCCGAAGAGGACCGAGATACCTGGCGGATACGTGACTCGAAGAGGGAGTGGCCCACTCGGCGAAGGTCGTCCAGCCGCGGTGAGGAATCGGAGGGAAGCGATCGGAGGTCACATCGGAGGACATCGTCTCGCAGACTTCCCTATCGTAGGAACGCCTCCAGCTCCAACGAGTATTCCAGTTCGACGAGACGATCGGAAAGACGGCGAGGAGACTCAAGGCTTCACCGAAGACATCACAGGGATTCGGATACTGAACCGACCGAATCGCGATTACTCCTCTCACCGGCGAAGCTCCCGATCTTCCCATCGCTCAGGCCATAGCACCATATCGGAAAGATCACTGCCTAGCGTGGAACACGCGCGGAAATGGGGAATCTCGTTTGCGGGAAGTAAGCAGGAGAGTACTGAGGACTTCCTGATCAATTTTAAGGACAAATGCGATGCCAGGAAGGTCGCCCGAGAAGATCGGCTCATCCTGCTCCCGGAAGTACTGAAGGGCGTAGCCCTCAGTTGGTACCGGCAAAACAAACATGAGTGGCACTCGTGGTCGGGTTTCTGCCGCGAGTTCCGGTCTTGGTTCGTGGAGGATGCCAGCCAGAGGAAATTGGAACAACGCATCCGAGATCGAGACCAGAGGCCGAATGAGGATGGCGTCCACTACATCGTAGCCTTGAGGGATCTGTACGATCAACTTCCCAAGGCTATCTCGGAACGAAAGCAATTGGACAGAGCGTTCGAGAGGTTAAGAAAGGACTACTTCCTTTTTTTGGACAGGGAAGACTTTACCTCGTACAAGGCCTTCGCCAAAGAACTACTGAGGGTGGAGGGCAAGTGGGCACGGGGGGAACCTAGGAAATCGGATCCTAAAGAACGAGGGCCGCAGCCGCATCGCGATCTGTTCCCCAAAACCACCGAAGTGTGTGCGGTCGGAGAGCCAGAACAGAACGAAACCCAGAAGGAGAAGGAGGAGGATAGAAGGAAAAATCGGAACCGAAAGCCGTCCGCCGCGAAGACACCCTCGTCTGAACAGCCGGGGGGGAACCCTCCTCCCCCGGTGACTCCAAGCCAGCCTGCGGGAACGCCCGTGGCTACACCGCCACCCACAGCGACACCACGCTCTCCGCCACAGACTTACCAAGCACGTAAGGAAGCGATGACCCACCGGCCGGATTTGGAGTGCTGGAATTGCGCTCAGAAAGGACATGGAGCGTTGGCCTGCCCTCATCCCAGACAGGTGAGATGCTTCAAGTACCACACCCCGGGTCATACAGTGACCACCTGTCCCACTTGTTCGGAAAACGGCCAGGGGGGCTCCTCGGAGAAATAACCAGGAGTCCCCCCATTGGTATTGGAAAACCGGGGGTAAAGGTGAATCGCCTTCCCCCGAGGACAGAGCGTGGGGCGAAGCTCCCCGCGCCTGTACCAAAATCCCCGAAACTGGCCGAGGGCCACCCATCGACATCTCGGTCGACGGAATCGCCCTCCGCAGTTTCAGTGATGGGAGATTTGGACCCTCCGGCCCCAAGGCCTTCTGTAAGGAAGGGGGGGAGCCGTGAGGAAGTGAGTTTGGAAACACCCTCCTCAGCGGAGCAAGTAGACTCGGTTTCAGTGCGAAACGAGTCTCCTGGCGGTGAGACCTCCCAAGACGGGGCTCAGGGAATAACAACAGATACCCTGACCCCCCAGCATACGTTAAAAATTTCGGAGGAGCCAGTCGAGACGTCGATTAGTTCCATTGCGATGCTGAGGTCAACGTTCTGGGAGGACAACTCGGTCGAGGTGGCGGAGACCCCTCCCGAGACCTCCATGCCGGTTCATTCCGTCGAGGAGATTTTGGAAATTGGTACCGAAGCGAAAGCTTCAAGGATCGGAACACCGGCGTCGAGGGATGGACCCTCGGAGGTAGGGGCGTCAGCCCCTCCCGAGCAATCCGCAGATTCCTCCGCCAAAATATCGGGAAATATTGGAAGAGGCGACTCGAAGCTTCGGGCAGCCGTAGAACCGGAGCGGCTGGCGATAGGTTCAGCCAACACCAACGAGTCACCGTCATCGGAACCACTAGTCACGGAAATCGATCGGATATCCTGTTATGCCCCCGTACCTCGAGGACAGGACGACCGAATCTTCATCTCCGCCAGAGTGGGACGAAGAACGATTCGAGCATTGGTGGATTGTGGCTCAAATCGGACTTATTTGGATCGTACTGGTTTGGAAATCATCGCTCAACTCAACCAGAAGATCAATCCAACCCCGTGGGTGCGCGTTACCGTCGGAAACGGAGCCGTGGAGCCAATAGCGGGGGAAATCTCCCTCGAGGTAACTGTGGATGGAGCGATCCGAGCGATGCCCATCCGCGTTTTCGAAAAGCTCCCCCAAGCCTGCATCCTCGGTATGGATTTTATCAAAATCTTCGGGTTCAAGATGGACGGGGACAGCGAAACCTGGACCGTAGTGGGTAGCACAAAGCGCCACCCTTTCTATGACCACGCTGCTCTAGCAACAGTGAGCGATGAAATCTTGGGAATAGCGGATCTGGCCGAAGATCAGAAACTACGACTTAAAGAATGTTTGGACGAACATGTCGATCCTGTACCTCCGAAGTTCGGACTTACGAAACTCGCAGTCCACAAGATCGATGTGGAAGGCCACGAGCCGATAAAACAACGATTTTATCCGACTACGCCTATTCGTAAACGCGCGATGCGAGAAGAGGTGGATCGAATGTTAGCAGATGGGATTATTGAACGCTCCACTAGCGGATGGTCGTCACCGGTGGTACTAATACCGAAGCTTAAGGGAGGCCATCGGTTCTGTCTGGACTTTAGGAAGGTCAACAGCGTAACGAAGAAAGATGCGGACCCCCTGCCGTATATGGACGGGATCCTCGATCAACTTCGTTCAGCACGGTACATCTCCACCATGGACCTCAGCCAGGCATACCACCAGATCCCAATGGACCCCGCGAGTAAGGAGATTACCGCGTTCACCGTACCGGGTCGGGGCTTGCTGCAATTCACCAGGATGCCGTATGGCTTAAGCAATGCCCCCGCCACCTTCCAACGACTATTGGACTCGTTAATAACCTCGGAATTGGAACCGAACGTCTTCGCGTACTTAGACGATGTTATCGTAGTCACGGAGACCTTCGAGGAACATTTGGATTGGCTCCGCAAGGTTCTCAACATCATCAAGGAGGCGGGGTTAGTAATTAACCCCGATAAATGTGAATTTTGTGCTAGGGAGGTGCGCTACCTAGGCTTCAAAGTCAACAGGGATGGCCTTCAGACGGACCCCGACAAGCTCAAGCCGATACTCGAGTATCCCAGACCTCGGACGGTGAAACAACTACGCCGCTTCATAGGAATGACCTCGTGGTAGAGGAGGTTCATCCCTGAGTTCGCCGAAATCCCTTCGCCGCTACACAAGCTCACAAGCGTCAGAGCCGTTTGGGAATGGGGCTCCGCATAAGAGGGCGCGTTCGAAGCCCTCAAGAAAGCGCTAGTGACGGCACCAGTGCTGACGCACCCGGACTTCTCCCTACCCTTCATACTCCACACCGATGCAAGTGATCGAGGACTGGGAGCGGTTCTACACCAGCTCCAAGACGGAGAAGAGCGCATCATTGCGTGCGCCAGTCGAACGATGACGGGCCCAGAGACCCGCTACACTACCACCGAAAAGGAGTGTCTAGCCGTGGTCTGGGCTATACAAAAATTTCGGCAATATCTCGAGGGCTACCATTTCACGGTAGTCACCGATCACGCCAGTCTTACCTGGCTGCAAAACCTCAAGGATCCCGCGGGTAGACTGGCGAGATGGGGGATGAAACTGCAGGCCTGGCAGTGCGACATCATCCACCGAAAGGGTACAGAACACAAGGTGCCAGACGCCTTGTCCAGGATGTACGAAGACCAACCGACATCGTACGAATCAGAGCTCTGTGCCGTGGAAGATACCCTGGAGAGAACTTGGTACGACGAACGAGTGGAGGCCATTCAGAAGAACCCTCGCCGATACGACGGCTGGGTGCTTTCGGAAGGGCATCTCTACTACCATCGGCCGAATCTTTTCAAAGAAGTGGCCGTACCGGATTTGGACGCATGGAAACTGGTGGTTCCCCCCGAGGATCAGGGACGAGTGTTAAGAGAGGTCCATGATGACCCAACATCCGGTCATCCAGGAGTGGACCGCACGTACCGCCGGCTGGCCGTTCATTACTATTGGCCAGGCATGTATCGCGAGGTAAAACACTACGTCGGACGATGCGAGACATGCCTGCGCCACAAGGTGGAACAGCAAGGACCTGCCGGCCTTATGGGCAAACGCCACATCAGCCAACCGTGGGCGGTAGTTGCCGCCGACATTATTGGACCTCTCCCCAGAACCAAGGCGGGATACTCGTATCTTTTGATTTTCGAAGATCTCTTCTCGCGGTACATCGAGGTAGCCCCCTTGAAAAAGGCCGATGCCAAATCGATCATCACCGCCTTTGAAGAATCTGTAATTTATCGATGGGGCACTCCCGAAGTACTCCACACCGACAACGGAACCGAGTTCGTTAACAAAGCGCTGAGTGAGTACGCGGAAACGTTCGGCATTTATAGGACCACGGTACCACCTTACCACGCCCAAGCCGACCCGGTCGAGAGGGTAAATCGCACCTATAAAACCATGATTACCTCCTTCCTGGGCAAGGATCACAGTGAGTGGGACAAACACCTACATGAGCTACAGTACGCGTACAACACCGCTCCACACACCAGTCTGAACCACCTCAGCCCCATGTTCCTCAACAACGGGAGGGAACCAAGGCCCCCCAGTTTTATGCGAGGGGAAGTTGATCCCCCCGCGGAAATTTCCAAGAATAGCCGGAAAACATGGGCCGAGCGGATGCAGCGAATCGTTGAACTACGGGACCTAGTCACACAGCACATTGGTAAAGCAGCGGATCGTCAAGCCCATTATTACAACAAGGGCCGACGAGATCTCCAGTACGACATAGGAGACATTGTTCTAAAAAAAAATCGGATTATGTCATCAGCGGCACAGAACGTCGCCGCTAAACTCGCGCCGAAATACGCGGGACCGTTCACGGTCACCAAAGTGGTTTCCCCGGTGGTGGTCGAACTAGTCGATCTCACCGGCAAAGCGGTCGGGCGACACCACGTCGCCCATTTACACAAATATGCGAAATAAACGTATTTCAACCTTCACTTATCATTTTTCTTGGATTTGGATTTTTTTTGTTAATTTTGGTCTACTCGGAAATGTTTAGTTGCTAAGTAGGAGCGATTCGGAAGTTTTTTTTGGATAGGCTAGCCACCTGGCGGGGAAAATCCTATTAACACTGTAAGGTTTTCCCGACAGAAACGAAGATGGAGAACGCGGGAACATAGTAGGATAACCGGTATGGGAACTTTCTGGGTTTTTTTTGGTTTGTAGGTAAGAAGAATAATCGGTGGTGGGACACAACTTTTGTACTTTTTTATCGCATTCTTTCTTTGGTCTGGTCGACCGAGCGGGCTCTGCCGCCGGCTAATTGGACTAACGGCATCGGGAGGACATAGCCCCTCCCCACCTCGCACTGGTTAGGCGCGTTTAAGGAAGGGGGAGTTGTAATGCGGCATTTCGCGTTACCGCAAGTGTCGCTGCAGCTTCCCCCTTGTTGCATCATTTATTTTCCGAAGCCGCCTCCAACCAGCAAGCCACTCGCGAGCTAGCCGGCCCGAGCCGACCAGAGCCTCTATTATAATTACGAAAAAGACTCACCCTTTCCTTATTTTGAGCATTACATATCGCGAGCCAACTACTTACCGACGACCCATCGCCGGCGAAGAGACATCACCGTGGGCCGAGGTTCGACAGCGGGGCGGCGGCGGGCCGCCCGCCTAATATTCACACGAAGAGACGAGACCTGCCATCTCTCGTCAGCCGAAGGGAGGCTACCCCCTCCGCCTCAGACCCCTCACCGGCCCTACCAGCGGCGCAGCGCGATCGGCACGCGCCGACGATCGGGACGTGTTGGCTGGACGCGGACGATAGCGCACGGAATAGGCGTAATAGTTGAAGTATTCGGAAATAACGCGAAATAGTGTAAAAAGTAATTTTGGTCAGATCCTTGGAGAAAGCATAGTCCGTTGGACCCTAATTTGGATTATATAATAACTCGAGTGGGGTCAGTGCAGTTATTATTAGTTTGATAATTGTTGAGGTGCTGTGTCGCCCTCGCTGGTCGTTATTATTCTGTTTTTTGAAAGCCTTAGTGAGGTGAGACGCTTCACGTCTCACCCCACTATATATATATATATATAAATAACTTAAATAACTAATTAACCATATCCTAAAGTAATGGAATAAACCCTAAAGTTAGCCAATAACTATATCAAAGATAAGGATTTCTCTATATTAATGAATTAAATTTTTAAATAAAGTTCATTAATCTACAAAATCAAATCCGAATGTCAAGATTGAAATCATTATCTTTGAAGGTATAAGAATTATTGTTTAATGTTTTAATACTTTTTAATTATCCAATAACAAATCGCCAAGTTTGAAAATTCACAAGATGAGATCGGCGTCATTTATCGTAGATCGTTTAATTTATTCATAATTAATAATTGTTAATTATGAATATTGAAACCATAGTGTTAATAAGCTAGCTCTAAGACCAAAGGCATAGTGGAGACGGCTGAATGAACTCATCGTGTGTGCCCCCTCCCAAGGGTCACCATTTGTATATCTTTGACTGTCTATATAAGATACAGCCCTTAAAGCTTCGAGTTAGTCCTGGTCTTCAGTTTTTTCGTGCCTAAGCTTCAATTCACGGTTCATCGTCACATTGGTTACCCGAACCTTTGTGCTACTAATAGTTTGAAATTTTCATACCGCGTCGGAGTTAAAGTTCAAATCCGCCGTCCCCCAGCCGTAGTGTGTGCTAAAAATCTCGAATTTGATTGTGATCTTCCTTTTGTATAAAACGAAACGACAGTGTTTTTATTTTTTTTTTCAACAATAAATCTGAACAATTTGGAAGAAGTGAATTCAGTGTTGCGTCACGTTATTCGCTGTTACAACCACCGACCACCCCACAGCCGACTCCGGTTGCCGTTCCCGCGGAAGTTTCTGGTCACCGTTGTCGTTGGACCCCCCTGTTTCCAGCTACCAACCCACCGTTTTTACATCTTCGTATCAGCTTTACAGCAGCACCGGTAAGTCCAGTTCTTTTATTTATTATCAAGGTCGAAGAAACACCCTTAGGCCTTTTCCCGAGCTTTTGCCCGAGAGGGTAGGCTCTAAACAAGGCCCATAACACCCATCCGCCCTTTTAATTCACCTGTAATCTAGCGTAACAGGGAGAGCCTCACTCTCCTATGCCTAGAGTGAATTTTCGGGAAAAAACGGATCTGTGCCGTAACAAAAATTGGGGGCTCGTCCGGGATCTAAAAGAGTGTTTCTTCGTCCCAATTATTTTGCTTGGTTTCGCTTCTTCTTTATAGCTTCTTTTCCTTGTGCACGGGTATGAATTTTGGTGTGAGTGGGTAACAGAACCTGGGAAATTCTGTTACCAATAATCGATAGCAGAACCTGAGAAATTCTGCTATCAGTGGCTATTAATTAATAAATGACAGAACCTGGGAAATTCTGTCATTATTGTGTGTGTGAAAATTGTGAATAGAGCCTGGGAAACTCTAGTCCCAATTGTTAATGGTAGAACCTGAGCAACTCTGCCATTGACTGTTGTGAATGAATTGGCAGCAGAACTTGGTAAAATTCTGTCTGTTAGTTGATGCGCTTGAGAAATATATATATTTGCTTTTATATTGTTCCGTATTGTTTATGTGAGAGTATAGTTAAAATTCGAAAAAAAAACTGTGTAAAATTGCGTTGTATTCGGATTTTGCGGTGTTTTATTTTCAGGAAATTGCGTGTTTTAATATTAAATTCGGAAAATTCCGCTGTATTAGCGGCGTTTTATTGTCAGGGAAGTTGATTGTGTTAGTTTTTTTTTGTAACTGTCATTCGGGAATTCGTGGGCGAATCGGTTATTAAGTTCATTTAGGATTTTTTTTTTTGTGACCAGTTAAATTGCGTAAAATTAGAATTACCTTTGGAACTTTTTTTAGCTGTTCAGTAAAATTCAGAGGATTTATGGACATTTCTTTTGTGTAAATTAGCGGATTTGTTTTTCTTACTTTTTGCATAAAATCTGAATTCATAATAGATTTCTATTCAGCGAAATAGAAATTTATATTTGACTTCTTTGGGTAATTTACAAGTTTTTAAATGTAATGGGAACGCGCTCACACGGGGAACTTGACGATAAGATTTTACACGAGTATCCGAACGAAAGAGAAATAAAAAAGAACGCGAAAAAAATTATTAATCCTGTCACTGACGACGCATTAATTTCTGAGGACGAAAGCGAAGACGAAAACGCGACTTTGAAATCATCGGAAAAGGGGAGCGGCCCCCGTTTAGAAGAAACGAACGAATTTTTAAGGGAATTACCATCGGGATCTAAATTTTCTTCTAGCCGTTTTTTGGGAAATAATTCCGCTAAGATGCCTGAAAATCCAGAACGTGTAGATGCTACGAGCTTGGCTGTTTTGAGGGATGCAATAAAATTAGTGCCGGATTTTGATGGGAAACGCGAAAATTTGGCCAGATATGTTATGGGGATGGAGGATGCGAGAGCCATGGTTGGTGTCGCGCTTGATGTGCATTTATTGCGGCTTTCTAAAACAAAATTGTCATCCTCTGTTTGGAATAGGATATCAAAAATTACTTTTACTAGTACGCCTGAATTAATTAGTTATTTGAAAAAAACATATGATCCTCCGAGAGATATTTACCAGCTGACCGGAGAACTGGGAAGTAGTTTTCAACGTCGCGTAGATTCGGTAGATGATTTTGCTGACCGCATCCAAGCACTCGCTGATCAAATTATGGACGCTTATAAAAGCAAAAATAATGATCTTCCTGCGGCCGAAAAAACGCGAATAGAAGAAATGGCATCTAAATGTTTTCAGCGCGGTCTTAAAGATGAAATTCGTAGGGGTATCGGAGTCCAACCTAATCTAAGTGACGCAATAAATAAAGCCAAAGAAGTAGAGTGCGAACTTGCGGATCTCGAGCAGCTTAGGGCAAATGACGAATCGAAAATTAGTAAGCCCCAGGAAAAATTGGAAAAAAAGATTAGCATAAATGTTGTAGAAAATGGGAATAGGAGCCCCAGTAAGGGATCGGGAGCGCCTGCAGTAGCGGGTGGTCTAGTATGTCAACTCTGTAATAAGAGTGGGCATGCGGCCGATGCCTGCTAGGGATTGCAGGGTAAGTCTACGCCGGTCGCGTGCCAGCTATGTGGCCAGGCAGGTCACACTGCAGCCAAATGCGGGTCATTGGCCACGGGGCCCCAGGCCGTCCGATCGACAACGGATCAGCTGACCGTCTGTCAGATCTGTGGCAAGCGGGGGCACCTGGCGGATAAATGTTTTTCTATTCCTTGTCGTAAATGTGGGCGAAAGGGACATTTGACGGAGTCCTGTTTTCAGACGCAGCAGGCTGCAGAAATGCAAAACTCTGCGTCGGAACTGGGTGCTCCGCAAATGAGGCAAAACATGCCATCCTCGCCGCCCATGCAATGCTACGCGTGCCAGGGATGGGGGCACATGGCACGGAGCTGCCCTAGTCGAGCGAGTGGTCAAGGGAATCCAGGGACGCGGAGTCCTACTGGCCCACCCAATATCAGGGGGGTTGGACGGCCCGTGTCCTACGCCCAAGCGGCAGGATCCTCCTATCCTTCGTCGATCAGCTGTAGTTACTGTAGTCAAGATGGCCACGTGATCGCTGAGTGTCAAGTCCGTGAAGCAAGGTACGGACCTCTGAACACTCAGGGAAACGGGGATGGCCTTCCTGCGCCGGGTGCCCAGGCAGAGGCCAACTCGCCGGTGCACCCAACCATGGCATTAGCAACATCCGCGGAATCAATGCATTACCGAGAATAGTCGATGTATACCTTACGCGAAAAACTGATGACATTATTTTGCCAACTATTTCATTAGACTGCCCGGATAGTTCAAAATCCCTGTTGTTTATGTTAGATTCTGGGGCCAGTAAAAATATAATTAAAAAACAAAGTGTAGCACCGGGTGCTGTAATCCATCGAGATGAAATTTTGAGATTGAGCGGCATAACGAAAAATCTTGTTTATACATTGGGCTATGTTGTTGTAGATGTTCTAGGAAGGAACACCATTTTCCACGTAGTTCCTGATGATTTTCCAATCAATCAATCCGGTATTTTGTCATCAGAATATTTTCGAGATAATTTGGCAAAAATTGACTATGAGGAGAGTTTATTACAAATTCGAAAACTGGCCATTCCATTTCACACACGAGAAAGTATGATTTTTCCTCCTAAATCCACGCGTTTGTTTTATGTTAGGATAAAAAACGATGATGTGAGGGAGGGTTTCTTGCCTACTATATTGCCAAGTGACGGAATTGTAGTACACCAAGGTCGGGTGAGGAATTATCAAGGCAAGGTGTATTTGTATGCCACGAATCATAGCAATGTTGCTGTAAAGGTAGAAATACCAGTAGCAAAATTATTGCCAACGATACTATCGAAATCCAACGTAGAGTCTAAGCTTGAAAAATCCGTCGTAAGTACCCTCCCGAGCTCGAATTTAGTCGGAGAAAATCGAGTCATTGCAGTAGGAAATTGCGCAGCCAATTCCTCTATTGTAGGGAGTCCAGAGAGAGTTTTGTGTCCAGAGAAACTTTTGTCCAGTATTGTTCCAGTTCCAGAGAAGAAATCGTTGTCCAGTGTTGTTCCAGGTCCAGAGAAAAAAATGTTGTCCAGTGTTGTTCCAGCTCCAGAGAAAAAATCGTTGTCTATTGTTATTCCAGTTCCAGAGAAGAAACCGTCGTCTATTGTTGTTCCAAGTCCAGAGAAAAAATTATTGTCCAGTATTGTTTCAGTTCCAGAGAAGAAATCGTTGTCCAGTGTTGTTCCAGGTCCAGAGAACAAAATGTTGTCCAGTGTTGTTCCAGTTCCAGAGGAGAAGCTGTTGTCCAGTGTTGTTCCAGGTCCAGAGAAAAAAATGTTGTCCAGTGTTGTTCCAGTTCCAGAGAAAAAGTCGTTGTCTATTGTTGTTCCAGGTCCAGAGGAAAAATTGTTGTCCATTGTTGTTCCAGTTCCAGAGAAGAGATCGTTGTCTATTGTTGTTCCAGTTCCAGAGAAGAGATCGTCGTCTATTGTTATTCCAGTTCCAGAGGAAAAATTGTTGTCCAGTGTTATTCCAGTTCCAGAGAAGAGATCGTCGTCTATTGTTGTTCCAAGTCCAGAGGAAAAATTGTCGTCTAGTGTTGTTCCTGCTCCAGAGAAAAAATTGTTGTCCAATATTGTTCCAGCTCCAGAGAAGAAATCGTCTATTGTTCCAGCTCCAGCGAAAAAATCATTGTCTAGTATTGTTTCAGATCCAGAGACTCGAGCAGGCTATGGTAAGAATTTGGAGAGTGGGAAAAAGTGTAGCAAAAACTCTAAAAAGTCTTCCGTTGATGTCCAGAAAAATTGTCGGTTTGAAAAGGAGAAACGGGAGGAAAGTCAGAAGAAAAAAATAACTGTAATCGATCAGATAGAGGTAGGGGATGATAAAAGTAATGTTTCTCAATCTCATATTTCAGATGTTAAAAAGAAATTTGGTTCGCTGTTTCTTGTTTGTTTTGTTGTTTTTATTTCAAACGTTTAGTAAAATGTCAAGTTCAACTGTAAATTCAGTTCCCGATAAAAAATCGAGAGATAATTGTAGTTTGGTGGTAAAATCTGATCAGAAATCGACGTCTGCCCAAGAATATCTGGAACCACTCGTAGGTTCCAGATTTATAATTGATTCCGATTGTTTCGCGTTTGGAGGAAGAGTCTGCGATGGGTCACGGGTCGCGAAGGTCATGGAATTATTACGACTCGATCATTTAGCAGGAGATGAGATCTCTTCTATAAAGGAACTCGTAAGGGGTTGCGCGGATATCTTTTACCTGCCAGGTGAGGTACTGGGCGCCACGGATGTCGTGATGCACAGGATACCCACCACAGACGATTTTCCTGTGAATTCGAAGCAATATCGCTTTCCAGAGGTTCATAAAGAGGAGATTCGCAAGCAGGTGGGAGAAATGCTTGATGCTGGATTGATCAGGCCCTCAAGCTCACCGTACAATACTCCTCTGTGGGTCGTGCCGAAGAAGCCCGACTCTCAGGGAAATAAGCGGTGGCGAGTGGTGCTGGACTTCCGGCAGCTTAACGAAAAAACGATTGGCGACGCGTATCCGTTACCGAATATCGAGGGAATTTTAGATCAGCTGGGTGGCGCGAAATATTTTTCTGTTTTTGATCTCGCGTCCGGTTTTTATCAAATAAAAATGCATCCGGATGACTGTCATAAGACGGCATTTACCACACCGTATGGACATTACGAGTACGTTCGTATGCCCATGAGATTGCGCAATGCACCTCCCACCTTCCAGAGAGCGATGGACATGACGTTAATGGGTCTCCAAGGACAAGAGGTATTCGTATACTTGGACGATATTGTGGTATATGCACGCACTTTAGAGGAACATAATGAAAAATGTTTAAGATTGTTTGACCGTTTGCGTAGGGCCAATCTTTCTTTGCAGCCGGATAAATGTGAATTTTTGAAAAAAGAAGTAGGTTATCTGGGTCACCTTATCGGAGAGGATGGGCTAAAGCCCGACCCAAAGAAAATAGTTTCAGTTCGCGATTTTCCTCGTCCACGTAACGCTAAAAATATTCGTCAATTCTTGGGTCTAACGGGTTATTATAGACGTTTTATCGAAGGTTACGCGAAATTAGCTAAGCCTTTAACAACTCTTTTAAAATCAGATGCACCTTTTTTGTGGGGAAATGCTCAAGAAGAAAGTTTTCAAATTCTTAAGCACCATCTGTGCACCGAGCCTGTTTTAATTTTTCCAGATTTTTCAAAACCATTTATAGTCACAACAGATGCATCCGGATATGCAATTGGGGGTATATTGTCGCAAGGGGAAATTGGTAAAGATCGACCAATAGCGTACGCCTCACGTACGTTAAACGAAGCTGAAACGCGTTACGATACCTATGAAAAGGAGGCTCTAGCGATCGTTTATAGTGTGCTGCATTATCGTCCGTATCTGTACGGAAGAATCTTTACTTTGGTAACTGACCATAAGCCGCTCACGTGGTTCCGCACTTGTAAGGATGGGAATGCGCGTGTGTTGAGATGGAGATTAAAATTGGCCGAATATGAATATGATGTTGTTTATAAGGCCGGAGTATCAAATGTGAATGCGGATGCCCTGTCTCGAAATCCAGTAGATTCAGAGCCTACGTTAACAGACGGCGAAATCTTCATCTCTCGGATTACGGGTAACCACGATTTAACAGATTCCGAGATATTAACATTGTTGGGGGATGAGGAGCACGATGGTGACAGCGATGAGGAATTCGAAATAGAGGACGAGCAGGTGAGATATGAGGAGCAGTGGTGGGCATCGCTCACTTCTGAGGAAAGACTCGAGGCGGTCAGCGAGGAGCCGGAGCCCATGCTGCCCATCCGTAAGAACGCCACCGCCAAGCCAGGGGTAAGTAGAAAAGGCGCTGTCACAAGTACTGGTGAGGCTGCGGCGTCACCCCCTCGGATGCTCACTCGTCGGCAAGCCAAGCTGCAAAAGGAAGCCGAGGCCAAGCAAAAGCAGCTTGAAGAGAGACAACTGGAAGATTTTTCACCACAAGCGGGGTGTTCAACTTCTGGAAGAGTGAATCACGCGGAAGATGTTACAGCCTCCAACGAAGATCCTCTATGCGAAGATCCTCCATCCGAAGATTCTCCATTCGAAGACGAAGTAAGAGGGCCAAGGAAGAAGAAGAAGGGGCGTCGAATTGAAGATCCTCGGGAAGACTACTCCGACAATGAAGATAGTGACGATGACCAGTCACTCCACGGGGTTAACAACGAAGAGCTACCTACGGAATTTCCTGAGACTTCTATACGCGAAAATATTATTCAGTCGAGGGATTTATTTTTCACACGAAAGGACACTCTAGCGTATTTTTTAAATACCAAGGGTGAGCCTCTTGACCACGGGTCCCAAAAGCTGGCCGAGCGCAACGCGCTCCCGTATTTTCCTGACCTGTCGGTGGGAAAGGCGAGTGCTATAAAGCGAGGTAGCCGCTACCACGTAGCTCTACCAGTCAGCGAGGACTCGGGTGAAGGGCCTTCCATAATTCTCTCACATATGCGCGACGCGATTCGGGGTTTGAAAGAGTGTATGGAAGCATCGGATATGCAGATTGTGAGTTTCGCGAAAACTGATTTTGTAAGTAATGTACCGTGGGAAAATATAATCGCGGAGTTTCGATCTAATTTTTCAGGTAGTCCAATGAAAATTATCGTATGTCACGGGATCATACGTTATCCTAATCGAGAGGAACGCGAAGGAATAATTCGCGAAATGCACAGCTCGGCAGTCGGAGGTCATCGAGGTGTTTCAAAAACTTATAATAGAATTCGACACTACTATTTTTGGGAAAAAATGAAAGTTGATATTCAACAATTTATCCAGCAGTGCCTTCCCTGTCAGCTAAAGAAATGCGTGCGTATAAAGACAAAACAGCCGATGATAATTACGGATACGCCGGGTAGTGCATTTGATAAAGTCGCGTTAGATATCGTCGGTCCAATTCCAAAGACGAAGCGAGGTAACGAGTACATTTTAACCATCCAGGATCAACTCACAAAATTTTGCATTGCAATTCCTCTAGCCAACGCCACTTCGGCAACTATAGCAGATGCTCTGGTCAAGCATTTTATTAGTATTTTTGGACCTCCTAAAGCTATTCTCACGGATCAGGGTCGAAACTTTTTGAGTGGACTGATCAAACGAGTAGCTCGCAGATTTAGAATTAAAAAGATTCGAACCACGGCTTTTTACCCTCAATCTAATGGGTCTTTAGAACGCTCGCATCATGCTCTGGGAGAATATCTTAAGCAATATGTGGATCGTGAATTTGATTGGGATGAGTGGGTGGAATTAGCAATTTTCAATTATAATACTAACGTTCACGAGGGGACAAAACATACTCCTTATGAGTTAGTTTTTGGAAAAATTGCCAGAATGCCTTCAAGTGAACCGCTGCATGTGGAAGATAAACTTCCAACATATGATGATTATCTTGTTAAACTCGTTACCCAGCTTCACGAAATTCGAGAAATAGCACGGTCAAATTTAATTGCGTCAAAAGAAAAATCAAAGAAATTGTATCATAAACGCGCGAATCCGAAGATATTTAAGGTCGGAGATTATGTATTTTTGCAACAGGGGCCGAAACCAAAAAAGTTGGGTGATCAGTATACCGGTCCGTTTAAAATCGTTGAGATTCTGGGTAATCAGAATGTCAAAATTGAGTTAAAAAATCGGAAAACGCAAATTGTGCATGCCAACCGTCTTAAACATTCCCATATCGTACCGCAGTAGATTTCTACGAAGCCAACAGAAGGCGCCCTATCCCTGGAGGAAAGAGTCAAAGGAGAGCGGATGATAAAGCGTGTTCTAATCGTTATTTATTTTTTTTTTGTGAAATCCCATAACCATGAAAAACTTTATTACGGAATGAGTCAATGCTTCGCCAATTTTTAAGTGCAAATATTTCGCTTATAGCTTATTTGTCGTAGAAAACAAATATATAATTTTTGCTTGCATGCTGATATTTTTAATGCTTTTTCTTTGCAAAATATTACAGATATCTAAGCAATTGTGGGAAGAGGGGGGGTTATATTTAATCAAAGTAGATTTTATTTTTGAAAGGCAGATCTGACGGATGCGGTTGGAAGGGAAGCTGGTCAAACAGGGACCGTTGGTGGTTGGAAGCACCTGCCACTATACCTCGATCTGAGGGTAGTGGTATTGAAAGACATGGCCTGGATTTTGAAAAAAAAAAAAAAAAAAATAGTGTAAAATAATCAGGACCAGAGTAAAGTCAAAATACAGAATAAGAATCGGATTCTTCCTATAAGAAATGCAAGTACCATGTTGTATCCCGATTTGACTGGAACAAGTGGAGTTTGATTCTTATATTTCTTTTTTTTTAAGAGAGCTTTTCTGTTCTTATATAGATTAGCCATTTTTTTTCTCTCTTCCTTTAACTGTTTATTCTTTGATTTAAATATATAATTGGTCCTGATTTACATATTTTCAAGTAAATTTTTGCAGAGATCATTCCTTTATTTCATTATTTAGAAATATTTGAAATGGCAAATAATTTTAGCTTCTGGTGTGAATGTGAATCTATAATCCTCCTTTCATATTAATTCTCTTCCCAAGAACTTCCGAAATATCCCTATACGACTGTAATTTAATCCTTAATTATGTTTGTAGTATCTCATTCCCAATCCTTATATAACCCTAAACCGAGATACAAAGGAGATATTTTTAATTACGTAATAATTAAGTTATTATTTAGACTAGATGAATTACAATTAATTTTTTTATTTAATCAAGAATTTGAAAAATCTGAAGATAAAATATCCCAGTCGGATAAATGATATAGAAAGTAGTATAAGTATATTCGAACAATATTACAAAATTTAGTGAAAAATAATTTGAGGAGCGATAAGGAGGGAATATTGTAAGGATTAGCATTCCATCTTTGGGTTTCCTTGTAAAAATCTACACGCTTTATGGTTCATACATATATTGTTTTTGTATTATATTTAGCCCGTGTGATTCCAACTGAGCATCCCAAGGAAGGCCTCTCCGAGGTCGAGCGCCGTTTTTCAAAGCGACGCTCGTCTGAGGGGAGGTGTTACGTCCCGTAACTTTTGGGTCCTACATCCTTAAAAGATAACTTGCATCAAGACGCTGGGGCAGGCAAATAGGGGCGCATATCGGG
The DNA here is from genome assembly GCA_963970395.1 of Ephialtes manifestator. Taxonomy (NCBI): domain Eukaryota; kingdom Metazoa; phylum Arthropoda; class Insecta; order Hymenoptera; family Ichneumonidae; genus Ephialtes; species Ephialtes manifestator. The sequence continues at coordinate 2,400,524 of OZ019982.1, read as the reverse complement.
ATGGATGCTCGGGAGCCTGGAGAGCCGCTACACCTACGACGTGCGACTGAGTGTCTATGAGCATTTAGCGCGGGTCTGGGTGGGCCCTCAAACTACGAGAGTTGGAGCTCGCGTGTCCAATATATCGACCTAGATTATTATTTAAACATTTAAATTAGGATCGATGGACCGTGGGTAATTCAACTCCGGCTTCATACAGGAGACAGAGCGTCCGCGAACTATGATATCGAGATGTTTACAGGAATGACCTAATCACTAAAGGGTCCCTGTACCTAAAGCCGCCTAGACGTCTGCGTCGTTCTTTGTGTAGTCGATAAACCTGAGAGCCATAACTTTTGCAATGCGACGTTGGGAGTCACACGTGGGCATCCAATGTTTTAAATAAGATAGGTACGTGAGATCAAAGACAAAGGATGGATTGTCGATCCCGCGAAAGGCCTCGTCCGTCGACTTGTTTTATTTTCGGTGTTAACTCCAGTGTATACAGTTCGTTTGCCAACTATATACAATCCTAGGTAGAGAGGGCTATATCGCGAACGAATGCTGTCGAATATAATTATAAATATGTCATCGGTCACTAGATGCCAAATAATCAACCGGCGACGATTTTATATACCAACGCGACCAGTGAGATCACCTTTCGGCAGAGCCAAAACTTCTCAGAAGACGACCATACCAACACAGTGCAACTGAGAAGGAGGGCGTATCGGAGCTACGAAGACTGCAGTGGGCGAGAAGAGGATGGACGTAGCAGAGTGGGACAGCCCGAGTAGAACGAGAACGGTATACCGAAGCAACTCCACAGCGCGTGAGCGGGAGAAGGACGGAACGCTGCAGCCTACAATGAACAACGCTACAGCGAAGGCACCTCGCAGCATGCGTAAGGAAGTAGAGGGAGCGTCATAGCCAGCGTCGATCCCCACTACAGCGAGGGTACACCACAGTACGAGCGTAAGAAGAGGATGAAGAACAAGGAAGCTATGCAGGGCGGGAGTGGAAGGAGGACAGCCTATGATAGGCCTACGAGCAGCAGAGGGAAGGCGACGGGACTCCCCTTCTCTGCCGGTGGATACCCCGACATCCCCTTGATGACTCCTACGCTTTAGGAACAATAAGAATTAAATAATAATTGTTTAAATTATACATACATATATATATATCTCTCTATATTATAAAAAGATCTCGCCGCCGCCGCCGCCGCCGTCGCCGCCGCCGTCGCCGCCGCCGCCGTCGCCGCCGTCGCCGTGTCAAGAATCGAGGGACTTAGAATAATTCGGGCCCAGGGCTTCGCGGAAGGGGGGGGGGACCATTCGCGGGGGCACCCTTCGGGGGGGGGCACCCTTCGGAGGTGGCACCCTTGGGCGGGGGGCGATTGCGAGCGCGCGCAGCGCGCGAGCCACAATAAAATCCTAGTATATATATATATATATATTATAAAAAGATCTCGCCGCCGCCGCCGCCGCCTCCGCTGCCGCCGCCGCCGCCGCCGCCGTGTCAAGAATCGAGGGACTTAGAAAAATTTCAGGGGTCTTTCCCATACTTACTGGAGGTCTTTCCGATACTTCCCGGGAGTCTTTCCGATACTTCCTGGAGGTCTTTCCCATACTTCCTGGAGGTCTTTCCCATACTTCCCGGGAGTCTTTCCCATACTTCCTGGAGGTCTTTCTCATACTTCCCGGGAGTCTTTCCGATACTTCCTGGAGGTCTTTCCCATACTTCCTGGAGGTCTTTCCCATACTTCCCGAGAGTCTTTCCCATACTTCCTGGAGGTCTTTCCCATACTTCCCGGGAGTCTTTCCCATACTTCATGGAGGTCTTTCCCATATATCCCAGGGAGTCTTTCCCATACTTCCTGGAGGTTGTTCTCATACTTCCCGGGAGTCTTTCCCATACTTCCTGGAGGTCTTTCCCATACTTCCCGGGAGTCTTTCCCTTACTTCCTGGAGGTCTTTCCCATACTTCCCAGGGGTCTTTCCCATACTTCCCGGGAGTCTTTCCTATACTTCCTAGAGGTCTTTGGGGAGATTGCACTTTTTTGGGGGAGATTGCGAGCGCGCGCAGCGCGCGAGCCACAATAAAATCCTAGTATATATATATATATATATATATATATATATATCTTCACATGATTATATATATATTATAGTTATTGGCTAACTTTAGGATTTATTCCATTACTTTAGGATATGGTTAATTAGTTATTTAAGTTATTTCAAAGATAAGGATTTCTCTATATTAATGAATTAAATTTTTAAATAAAGTTCATTAATCTACAAAAGCAAATCCGAATGTCAAGATTGAAATCATTATCTTTGAAGGTATAAGAATTATTGTTTAATGTTTTAATACTTTTTAATTATCCAATAACAAATCGCCAAGTTTGAAAATTCAGAATATGAGATCGGCGTCATTTATCGTAGATCGTTTAATTTATTCATAATTAATAATTGTTAATTATGAATATTGAAACCATAGTGTTAATAAGCTAGCTCTAAGACCAAAGGCATAGTGGGGACGGCTGAATGAACTCATCGTGTGTGCCCCCTCCCAAGGGTCACCATTTGTATATCTTTGACTGTCTATATAAGATACAGCCCCTAAAGCTTCGAGTTAGTCCTGGTCTTCAGTTTTTTCGTGCCTAAGCTTCAATTCATGGTTCATCGTCACATTGGTTACCCGAACCTATGTGCTACTAATAGTTTGAAATTTTCATACCGCGTCGGAGTTAAAGTTCAAATCCGCCGTCCCCCAGCAGTAGTGTGTGCTAAAAATCTCGAATTTGATTGTGATCTTCCTTTTGTATAAAACAAAACAACAGTGTTTTTATTTTTTTTTTTTTCAACAATAAATCTGAACAATTTGGATGAAGTGAATTCAGTGTTGCGTCACGTTATTCGCTGTTACAACCACCGACCACCCCACAGCCGACTCCTGTTGCCGTTCCCGCGGAAGTTTCTGGTCACCGTTGTCGTTGGACCCCCCTGTTTCCAGCTACCAACCCACCGTTTTTACATCTTCGTATCCGCTTTACAGCAGCACCGGTAAGTCCAGTTCTTTTATTTATTGTCAAGGTCGAAGAAACACCCTTAGGCCTTTTCCCGAGCTTTTGCCCGAGAGGGTAGGCTCTAAACAAGGCCCATAACACCCATCCGCCCTTTTAATTCACCTGTAATCTTGCGTAACAGGGAGAGCCTCACTCTCCTTTGCCTAGAGTGAATTTTCGGGAAAAAACGGATCTGTGCCGTAACAGACCCATGGTTACCCTCGATGCTATCGATTCTAGCGGGACGACGATCGGACGAGAACAGCCTAGAGATGTGCCGATCGTGGAAGCACGAGCCCTCTCATCCCTACTCTTACATAAATTGGGCAAGAAACAATCAGGCGGCCAACTCTGACTCTCGCAACTACTCGCAACCACGATTAGCGATTTAATATTTGTCGCACTGGCGCGCGAACTTCAAAATCTGGGCGCGCTCGATAATTGCAGCGCAGCAGGAGAACGAAAGTTGATAATGCGTTATTTCATGCGACGATGTTGCTCGGGATGTTGCCCTTCCTTCTTTCAGTTGCAGATTCGGGAGAGAATATTAATGTTAGCGCAGAAATGCGCCTCGAGATCGACTATTCCTCTTTGTCGTAGCGTAGCAGGATTTTCCATATTCACGTAGTTAATATCGATGCCGAAAACTCTCATCGCTCGGCGTACATAAATAATAAAGAAATAAAAAGAACTAGAATTATGTCCTAATTGTATATCGAAATGGTATGGATTTGCCGGTTGTTGTCGTCTCGCTAAGAATCGGAGATGAGCGGAATTTTACCACGTTACAATATATACTTGGAATATATTCGAACTGTACACTACTTGTACAGGAAATATATTCAAAATGTATTCGCCACACCTAAGTTTTCGAACAGAAAGTATACTCGAAAAATATATTTAATGTATATTTCAGATATATATGTCGGATATTCGACCTATGCATCAGATGTAGCTCCGAATGTATTCAATGTATGTTTCAGATATATATGGAGTATATTCCATGTATACGTCAGATGCAGTTCCGAATGTATTCATTGTATATTTAAGATATATATGTAGTATATTCTTCGTACACGTCAGATGTAAATCGGAATGCATTCAATACATAAGTTAGATATATGTGTCGTATATATAATGTATACGTCAGATGTAGTTCCGAATGTATTCATTGTATATTTCAGATATATATGTAGTATATTCATCGTATACGTCAGATGTAACTCGGAATGCAATTAATACATAAGTTAGATACATGTGTCGTATGTCCGCTGTATACGACACATGTGATTCCGAATGTAATAAAAACATATTATGGCAGATCTACAAGATATGATATAGAAATAATATCCACAATAAATGCCGATTATATTACTTCCATATATTTATTGCAAAATCCCATATAAAGATACAAAGTAATATAGCTTTAATATTAACATACAAAACTATATTTATTATTCGCTATGTGCACGGAGGTGAGAAGTTGGGGAAGTGACGCCAACGCTCGGGGTGGCTGACCGTGGCACTGTTGGAACAATATTTTATACGCGACAACATAGGAAACGGTGAGTAAATATTTATTGAATGTCAGTTTCATCGTTTTTGCTAAAAAGAAAGGCAAGTCGGCAATGTACAGTGTGAAATATTTTCCTCCGTATCGTACGTCTATTTGAAGGGAAATAACAATTATTGGATCTGACAGCTCGACGAAATTAGGAGGATGGAAATTAGACTGCGAACGGGCTTTGCAGCCGTGACACATTCGATTGCCTTCAATCCCCAACCTAAAGTAAAAGGCGAGGCACTCGCAGAGTCCCACGTGTGCTCGGACTGATTTCTCCGACCCGACACACGTGGGACACTGCGAGTTCGGACTTTGCAGCCGTAACGCATTTGTTACGGCTGCAAAGTCCGTTCGTAGTCTAATTTCCGTCCTCATTACCTCGCCGAGCTTCCAGGTCCAATAATTTTTATTTCTCATCAAATACGCGTACGATCCGGAGAAAAATATTCCACGCTGTACATTGCCGACTTGCCTTTCTTTTTATCAAAAACGATGACACTGACATTCAATAAATATATACTCAAAAGTTTTTTTCGAAGAAATTACGCGCCAAAATGGTCTGCCCACTCTGGCTCAAAGCTCGAAAATTTTCATATCTGACACAGAATTTTTGAGAATTTTTTGGAATTTTTAAATTGGGGCCAAAACAGTTTTTTTGATTCATAGAAATTTTTTTTTTTTTTTTAATTTCAAGAAATTTTGGAGTGTTTTTTTTAACACATAGAGCAAAAAAAATAATTATTGAGTAAATTGGAAAGGGTCAGCGTTGAAGGCTTAGTGACTTGGCCAAGAATACCTCATATATTTTAGGTATACTCCGAAGTATATCAAACATATATTCCAGATATACTCCGAAGTATATCAAACATATATTCCAGATGTACTCTGAAGTATATGAAACATGAATTCCGAGTATATATTCTAGTAAGTTGAACATATATTCGAAATATATTCCGGAATGTAAAGTACATATATTTCAGATACATACCAGGTATACTTCGATGACATGAAACTCATATTCAAAATGTATGTAGAATGTATTTGTTATATATTTGGAATGTAATTAGCAGTATACTTTCGAATATATTTCTAGCTACATTTAAAAATACATGGAAACTATATTCGTTGTACACGTCGACTGTACTTATTACAGATATCGAATATATTTATTTACATACTTTGCATATAATTCAACGTACATTCAAAAATATATTCGACACATACAATTTTTCGAACAAAATATATTTTATATATTTTTAATATATTTTTCAATGTATTTAAAATATACTTTATTTCCATGTGGGTACTTTTATCACGGCAAGGGAAGATGCCCCACTCAACCAGCAGCTGATTAAGAGCTTTACAAAAAGTCTGTCCAATGCCGTGAGTGCACACACCCCAACAAGCTCGCATAATTTTTTCTCGCACAGTCTTCCTCCGTATATTATAAGGCTAATTAAAACCAAACGAAGAATGTATAGAGAATACAACCATAGTCCCTCACCAGAGCGTAAAACAGCAATGAATCGTCTGAACAACTCCATCCAAATAAAGATCTTGCAATTTAAAACCGATCGCTGGATAAAAGCCTGTGAAGAAATCCAAGCTCAAAATGGGAAAAATACTGGCAGACGGTGAAAAAGCTTGCTGGTTATACAACCAACCCTTCATCGGCAGACCTAATAATCAACGGTGTTTATATACAAGATAACCTCAACAAAGCCAATGCTTTCGCACAACACTTCCAAGAAGCCTTCTGTAAATCTGAAGAAGCCCAATTCGATGCCGAAAACCAGAGGATAGTGGATAATTGGCACATCGAATTCTTCACCGCAGCAGAGAGGCAACAACGCGAGCACGAAGCAGTCACCGATAAAGAACTTTCGGACATAATAAGGAAAGGAAAAAAACTCGGCGCCTGGTGATGACAAAGTACCTATGCTCATTATAAAAAAAAACTTGACAGACAGATCCTCGGCTTCATACTAAAAATATATAATTACTGCATGGACAACAATTACTTCCCGGAGGAATGGAAAACGGGCACACTCATCACTCTGCCAAAGCCCAACACGAATAATAGCTTACCAGAAAATAATCAGCCGATCAGCATCCCATGTACGAATCTCAAACCGGCTGGGTCTTGGCGCAGTACCGTTGCCAACGTTGACGGTACTGGCGAGTAATACTGAGGAGGTATTGTAACATTACAGACTCAACGCTGGCGCAACGTTGGGATGATCATACCGGTCCTATGTTTGCCCCTTGGTATTGGCATGGTACTGGCTAGCGGTACTGGTGAAGTACGTTGGGCCAGTACTGGACCAGAGTTGAACCGTAGTCCCGAGGAGAATCTTCAGTCTGTACAGTGCCAGTACGGTTTTTCTAACGATGCCGGTGCTGGCAACTAATTCTGGTAAGGTACAGAACCGATACTGAAGAGGTATTGACTGAACGATGGCACAACTCCGGGATGATCATACCGGTCCAACGCTTACCTCACGGTATTGCGCCGACATTGAGTGTGAGCCGTTGGGCTGGTATATCACCGCAGGGTTGTGCCAACGCTTACCCATGTACGAATTTCAAACCGGCTATGTTTTGGCGCAGTACAGTTGCCAATGTTGTCGGTACTAGTTCTGGGGAGGTACGGAATCATTACTGACTTAATGCTGGGGCAACGCTGGAATGATAACACCGGTCCAGAGTTTGTTTTCTAATATTGGCATAATACTAACTGACAGTACTGGTGTAGTGCTTTTAGCTAGGCTTGGGCCAGAGTTCATTGATTAGACGGAGCCGAGGTCCAGTTTCAGAAGCGAGCCAGTACCGAACCAGAACCGAATATTAATATTCATATTATTATTAAATTTATATATTACATAATAAAAATATGTTATGATATTAATTATATTGGTAATATTATTTTAGTAATATTAAAAAAAGAAAAAAAAGTGATTCCTTTACAATTACAATTTTTCCGTGATGCTCCCTGAGAAGTGATGTGTGGGGATTTGAACCTAAGACCTATCGACCTACCTAACTACCTATCTACCTAAGAACGTACACGCTAACCACTAGACCAAACCGACTATATGGATTTCTGATACTAGACTTTCATAAAGGTTGCTTCGAGTATAACAATCACAGAAATATAGACGGATTTGAGTAAAAATATGCCACCCGGTATTTTCGAGGTCGCTGATTACGAATCTGATCTCAAAATTGAGAGATTCAAAATGGCGGAGCCAATATGGCGGACCGAAAATGCTAAAAGTAACGTGGTGTGAATAAGACTCCGTACCCGAAAGCTATTTATGTCGTTGACTACGAACCTTAACTGCACATTAGGATATTCGAAGTGGCGAATCCAATATGGCGGACCAGATATTAAAAACCGTTTCGATTTAGATGAAACTCAACACCCATAGGTTTTCGCAGTCCCTGATAACGAATCTGAATACGAAATTCACGAATTAAGTCACGGGTCCAAGATGGCGTATCGAAATGCAGAATTTCAAAATGGCAGACCAAAATGTAAACCGTAACTAAATTTCAATCAGAGACTGGATACGTAAAGGATTTCGATGTTACTTTATACGAATATGAATACAATTTTTTTCAATCAAAGAGCCATACATAAATACAAGAACTGACAAATTTAATGGATGTATAATTACGATATGAGGAGTCTCATCTAAGACACGGTCGATACTCAGACAACTGTCAGGCGTGCGTTGGTTCCGTTATTCAGGCAGTACGAAACGCAAGTGTCGGAAAAATATGACGCCAGTACTCAGCCGCATATCAGGCTGATACTGATGAAGTTTGCTCGCCGACATTAAGATAAGTTTCGGCCCAGACCAACCCCAATACCTAGACGACTCTCGACGGACTGCCGTCTATGTCAACTTAGAAGCACTGACCGTACTTAGAGTATGGGGTCAGTAGTTAATCGGTACTGTAAAAGGACTGCCTCACAACACTTGGCAGACAAAAATAGTATTGTGACAATTGTCATCACAAGACACGCCCAGTACTCTGACTACTTAAGACAAGTGCTGTGGCAGAGCCACCTCAGTACTCAGCCGAATGTCAGGCTGGTACCCATAAAATTTGTTTGCCGACAATAAGACAAGTTGTGGTTTAGTCTACGCTCAGTACTTCGGCGAGTCTCGGCTGAGTACCATATATTTTATCTTGGAAGTACTGGCTGTCAGATTGGACCTAGTACTGGACCAGTGCTATACACGACAATACTGCGACAGCACTACCTAACAATACTTAGCAGCCAAGCTTGTTTCAGTACTGGACCCTGTTGGTAACTGGCAGTATTCCGGAATTCGCACAGTACGTACTGTGCGATCCGTCGAGCCGAATTATAATAATGTACTTACCGTACACATGATAAGTGTGAACATAAGATACATTACGTACTCAAACGAATGTCGGCCGAGCGTTGACAATATTGTTTAACCAGTTCCGAAGAAATGTGTTCGGGCCGCGTGATCCCAGTACTTTGACGACTCTCGGCAATGCGTCCACAATATTATACAGTCTGTATAAAACATAAATATCGGCAGTATAACCGCAGTACTCAGTCGCATATCAGGCTGATACTGGCGAAGTTTGCTCGCCGATCAAAACACTAACTTTAGCATAATCCACGACCAGTACGCAAACGAATGTCGGCCAGACATCGGCAATATTGTTTAGTCAGTGCTGTACATAAGTGTTAGGACAGTATGACCTCAGTGGCTACTGAGGTCATACTGATGACTCGGGCCATGCATTGTCAATACTATGCAGCCTGTACAAAGCATGAATGTCAGGGCAACATGACCCCGGTACTCAGACGCATTTCAGGCTGATACTAGTGATGTTTGCATGCCGAACATAAGACGAGCTTCGGCCTAGTCCACGCACAGTACCCATACGACCCAAGCACCGTATCGCACTAAAGTGATCGAAGTACTGTACTGTGTATTGAGCTAGAACCATCATAATTCACTCGTCTACAGTATGACAAGTGTCAACGCAAGACCCATTCAGTACTAATATAAATGTCGGCCGTGCATTGGCAATATCGTTTAGCCAGCACGAAGCAGAAGCGTTGGGATAGTGTAACTCCAGTACTCTAACGAGTCTTGGATATCCGTCGACAATATTATGAAGTCTGTATAAAACATAAATTTCGGTGCAGTATAATGCCAGTACTTAGTTGTATGTCAGGCTGATACTAGCAAAGTTTGCTCTATAACAATAAAATACGTTTCGGCCTAGTCCGGGCCCAGCACTCGGACGGCTCTCGGCGGTGTTCCGGCAATATATTCAACCAGTACAACGCACACCTGTTGGGACAGTATTACCCCAGTACTCAGTCGAATGCCAGGTTAGTATTGGCAAAATTTGCTTGCCGACAAAAAGACGAGTTTCGGCGAAGTGGGCTCCCAGTACTTGGACGACTTTCGCCGGTGGTCTGGAAATATATTCAGCCAGTACGAAGGACAACTGTCGGAACAGTATTATTTCAGTACTCAGTCGCATGTCAGGGTGGTACTGGCAAAGTTTGCTCGCCGACAATAAGATGAGTTTCGGCCTAGTCCGGGTCCAGCACTCGGACGGCTCTCGGCGGTGTTCCGGCAATATATTCAGCCAGTACAACGCACAACTGTTGGGACAGTATTACCCCAGTACTCCGTCGAATGCGAGGCTAGTATTGGCAAAGTTTGCTTGCCGACAAAAAAACAAGTTTCGGCGAAGTCCGCTCCCAGTACTTGGACGACTTTCGCCGGCGGTCTTATTCCAACAGTATTATTCCAGTACTCAGTCGTATGTCAGGGTGGTACTGGCAAAGTTTGCTCGACGACAATAAGATGAGTTTCGGCCTAGTCCGGGTCCAGCACTCGGACGGCTCTCGGCGGTGTTCCAGCAATATTTTCAGCCAGTACAACGCACAACTGTTGGGATAGCATTACCCCAGTATTCTGTCGAATGCCAGGCTAGTATTGGCAAAGTTTGCTTGCCGACGTTAAGACGAATTTCGTTTAAGCCCACGCCCAGTACTTGGACGAACCCCGGCTGAGTGCCGTCCATGTTATCATGGACGTACTGGCCACAAGTACTGACGCAGCATGGTGCCAATTGTTAATCAGTACTGTGACAACACTGTCCAACGACACTTGGCGGCCAATTCCGTTTTAGTACTGGACCGTATTGGCAACTCTGGCAGTATACCAGAATTCGTACATGGGATGCTGCCAACGCTGGGAAATATATATGAAAAATAATCAAAGGCCGAATAGAAGTTGCTATAGGAGAGAAGATTGCATCCTACCAATTCGGTTTCAGAAACCGGAAATCAACAACGCACCCGCTCACGATACTGACAGCCAACACACAAACAGCAAAATTCACAAGTAAACATTCGGCAGGTCTATTCATGGATATAAATAAAGCCTTTGATAGCGTGTGGCGCAGAGGTCTTCTTTTCAAACGCCCTATAGTATTTTTCGCTAGAAGCAACAGTTTTGAAAGTAAATACTGTTACGCGCGTGATTGAAATAATACGCCCAGATTATTATAAAAGGTCACGTAGCTTTTATTCTGCAACACGATCCGTTGGCACGTCTGGATTAGTCGCGGTGTCAACCGAAACTGTCTTGTTTATCTGTCTCCGTTGTCAAGTTAGACGGTTGTCAAGTTAGTCGGTTGTCAAGTTAGTCGGTTGTCAAGTGCTTCGTCTAGTGTGCCGTGTTCGGTCTGAACCCCAATGTGAAGTGAACTTGGCGCGCACCATTCGTTACAATACGTTCAAATCGGAGACGACACCGCTTCCACGAGGATTACTTCAAAAGTTTTGCACCTACAACAAAGTTCAACAACACATTTTCTACTGTAAACAATGCAAGGAATCACAAAAAAAGTAGAAAGTCAATAACGTGTTAATTGCATTAGTTACAAAATAATTCGTCGCTTAAAAACAGTCATTATTTCGGGTGATTTTTTTTTTAATAGAAAAGCAGTATTACCATCGATTTCAACGTGTTTTATTTTAAAACTATTGCTTCTAGCGAAAAAAACATAACGATATTTTCCTCTCAAAACGATGCAAGTAATGCATTACAATCGATTACACACCGATAAAGTTATAGCTGTTAAAAATAAGAAACGAATTGTTGTCTAATTAACGCAAGTAACAAGTTATTAGCGTTTGACTTACTTTTCTTTTTTCCTGGCATAGTTCACAGTAAGAAAGGTCGAGATCAACTTATTTGTAGAAGCAAGACTTTTAAAGAAATCTGCGTGAAAACTGTATCGAAAATGATTTCGACGTACTTTTTCCAATCTATTGCTTCTAGGGGAAAATATCAAATAAAGTTTTCCTCTTAAAACGGTGCAAGGAATGCAATAAAATGAATTGTGGACGAATAAAATGTTTTTTTTTTAAATAACCGACGAATTGTTGTCCAACTAATGTAATTAACAAATAATAAGCTTTTAACTTGTTTGTCTGTATTCCTTGCTTCGTTTAAAGTAAAAAATACCTTAATCATCTTTTTTATACGAGTAAGACTTTAAAAGTAATCTGCGATTTCGACAATTTTACTTTTAATAGTATTGCTTCTATCGAAAAATACCAAACAATGTTTTTCTCTTAAAACCGTGCAAAGAATGGAGTGAAATAAATTGCACACCGATAAAATGATTGCTGTTGAAAATAAGCAACAAATTTTTGTCTAATTAATGCAATTAACAAGTTACTAGCTTTTTAATTGTTTTTATTTGGTCTTGCATAGTTCAGACTAAGAAAGGTCGTAATCAACTGTTTTCTAAAACCAAGACTTCTAGAGTATTCTGCTTGACGGCTGAGGCACCACCGATTTCAATGCATGTTATTCTAAAACTATTGGGTATAGCGGAAAATACCAAAGTGCATTTTCTTCTTAAAACGGTGAAAGAAATAGAGTACAATCCATTTCACACCGATAATATAATTGTTGTTAAAAATAAGCAAAAAATTCTTGCCTTATTAATGCAATTAAGGATAATTAACTTTCAACTAGTTTGCACCGATTCATTACTATTTTTGCAGTAAAAAAGATCTTGTTTAACTTTTTTGTAGGACTAAGACTTTGCCTTGAATTTCAACGTAATTATTTTCAATAGTAGTACTTCCAGCGAAAAGAACCAAGGGACGTTTTCCTCCCAGAACGATGCAAGGAATACAGGGGAATCAATTGCAGACCGATAAATTTATTGTTGTTGAAAATAAGTATTAACTTTTAATTTGTTTATCTTTATTCATTGCATACTTTAGAGTAAAAAATAACGTCATGACGTAGAAGCTGTGTTGCCATGAATTTCGACGCAATTATTTTCAAAACTATTGCTTCTAGTGGAAAATACCTTACGACGTTTTCCACTAAAAAATGGGAAAGGAATGCAGTAAAATGAGTTGTGGATGGATGAAATGATTGTTCTTAAAAATAAGCAGAAAATTGTTGTCTAACAAATGCAATTAACACGTTATTAACTTTTAACTTGATTGCAGTCATTTTATCGGTGCGCAATTAATTTCACTGCATTCCTTTCCCATTTCTTAGTGGAAAACGTCCTTTAGTATTTTCCGCTAGAAGCAATAGTTTTTAACATAAATACGTCGAAATCAATGGCGACACAGCTTCCACGCAGGTTACATTTAAAGTCTAACTCCTACAAAAAAGTTTATCACGACATTTCTTACTCTAAACTATGCAAGGAATAAAGAAAAATCAGTTAAAAGTTAATAACTTGTTAATTGCATTAGATATACAACAATTTGTTGCTTAATGGATTTCTTGCACAATATTAAGAGGAAAACGTCTTTTGGTATTTTCCACTAGAAGCAATACCTTCGAAAATAATCACGACGAAATCCGTTGCGACTTAACACCCACGCAGATAACTCTAAAAGTCTTATCCCTACAAAAAAGTTTAACAGGACCTTTTTCACTTTAAACTATGCAAGGAATAAATAAATATAAGTTAAAAGATAATAACTTGTTAATTGCATTAGTTAGACAACAATTTGTTGCTTATTTTCAACAATAATCATTTTATGGATACGCAATTGATTTTACTGCATTCCTTGCACAATATTAAGAGGAAAACGTCTTTTGGTATTTTTCACTAGAAGCAATACTTTCGAAAATAATCACGTCGAAATCCGTTGCGACTCAACACCCACGCAGATAACTCTAAAAGTCTTATCCCTACTAAAAAGTTTAACAGGACCTTCTTCACTTTAAACTATGCAAGGAATAAATAAATATAAGTTAAAAGTTAATAACTTGTTAATTGCATTAGTTAGACAACAATTTGTTGCTTATTTTCAGCAACAATCATTTTATGGATACGCAATTGATTTTAGTGCATTCCTTGCACCATTTAAGAGGATAACGTACTTTGGTATTTTTCACTAGGAGCAATAATTTTGGAAATAATAATTTCGAAATCGGTTGCGACACAACACCCACGCAGATTACTCTAAAAGTCTTGCTCCTACAAATAAGTTGATTACGACTTTTTTTTACTCTAATCTGTGCAAGGAATGTAGTAAAATCAATTGCGGACAGATAAAATAATTGTTGCTGAAAATAAGCAACAAATTATTATCTAACTAACGGACAGCAGTGGGCGTGCGGTCAGTGTGTGGCTTCGGCGGTCCCCAGAGTTAAGCAGCATTATTTGCGGTCATAACTTGGATGGGGAGCGGGAGGCAGTTTTTCTGAGTTTCCATTGTATTCTCATACAGTAGAAATTCAGTAAAAATAAAGCTAACTGTATCGGCCAGGTTTTCCGCAGTTTCCCTGTGCCATCGTGCAAATGCGATACAGTAGTGCATTAGGATGAGTGGCTGCGGACAACACTCTAGAGGGGTCTCTATGAAGGAACGGTGAAAAGTGGAGAGGGGAAACATAAAAGCCTGAAGAAGGCATACGAAAGAAGCCGATAATTATTATCTAACTAATGCAATCAACAAGTTATTAACTTTTAACTTATATTTCTTATCGATTCGTTATCGATCCACAACTGATTTTACTGCATTCCTTTCCCATTTTTTAGTGGAAAACGTTGTAAGGTATTTTCCACTAGAAGCAATAGTTTTGAAAATAATTGCGTCGAAATTCATGGCAACACAGCTTCTACGTCATGACGTTATTTTTTACTCTAAAGTATGCAATGAATAAAGATAAACAAATTAAAAGTTAATACTTATTTTCAACAACAATAAATTTATCGGTCTGCAATTGATTCCCCTGTATTCCTTGCATCGTTCTGGGAGGAAAACGTCCCTTGGTTCTTTTCGCTGAAAGTACTACTATTGAAAATAATTACGTTGAAATTCAAGGCAAAGTCTTACTCCTACAAAAAAGTTAAACAAGATCTTTTTTACTGCAAAAATAGTAATGAATCGATGCAAACTAGTTGAAAGTTAATTATCCTTAATTGCATTAATAAGGCAAGAATTTTTTGCTTATTTTTAACAACAATTATATTACCGGTGTGAAATAGATTGCACTCTATTTCTTTCACCGGTTTAAGAAGAAAATGCACTTTGGTATTTTCCGCTATACCCAATAGTTTTAGAATAACATGCATTGAAATCGGTGGTGCCTCAGCCGTCAAGCAGATTACTCTAGAAGTCTTGGTTTTAGAAAACAGTTGATTACGACCTTTCTTAGTCTGAACTATGCAAGACCAAATAAAAACAATTAAAAAGCTAGTAACTTGTTAATTGCATTAATTAGACAAAAATTTGTTGCTTATTTTCAACAGCAATCATTTTATCGGTGTGCAATTTATTTCACTCCATTCTTTGCACGGTTTTAAGAGAAAAACATTGTTTGGTATTTTTCGATAGAAGCAATACTATTAAAAGTAAAATTGTCGAAATCGCAGATTACTTTTAAAGTCTTACTCGTATAAAAAAGATGATTAAGGTATTTTTTACTTTAAACGAAGCAAGGAATACAGACAAACAAGTTAAAAGCTTATTATTTGTTAATTGCATTAGTTGGACAACAATTCGTCGGTTATTTAAAAAAAAACATTTTATTCGTCCACAATTCATTTTATTGCATTCCTTGCACCGTTTTAAGAGGAAAACTTTATTTGATATTTTCCCCTAGAAGCAATAGATTGGAAAAAGTACGTCGAAATCATTTTCGATACAGTTTCCACGCAGATTACTTTAAAAGTCTTGCTTCTACAAATAAGTTGATCTCGCCCTTTCTTACTGTGAACTATGCCAGGAAAAAAGAAAAGTAAGTCAAACGCTAATAACTTGTTACTTGCGTTAATTAGACAACAATTCGTTTCTTATTTTTAACAACTATAACTTTATCGGTGTGTAATCGATTGTAATGCATTACTTGCATCGTTTTGAGAGGAAAATATCGTTATGTTTTTTTCGCTAGAAGCAATAGTTTTAAAATAAAACACGTTGAAATCGATGGTAATACTGCTTTTCTATTAAAAAAAAATCACCCGAAAAAATGACTGTTTTTAAGCGGCGAATTATTTTGTAACTAATGCAATTAACAAGTTATTGCCTTTCTACTTTTTTTTGTGATTCCTTGCATTGTTTACAGTAGAAAATGTGTTGTTGAACTTTGTTGTAGGTGCAAAACTTTTGAAGTAATCCTCGTGGAAGCGGTGTCGTCTCCGATTTGAACGTATTTATTTTCAAAACAGTTGCTTCTAGCGAAAAATACTATAGGGCGTTTTTCTCTAAACACGATGCTAGGAATGTAGTGAAATCGATGGCGCACTGACAAAACTATTGTTGTTTAACTAATCCAATTAATAAGTTGTTTTGTTTTATCTCGTTTATTTCGTTTCTTTGTATTCTCATTCGTAAAAAACCCCTTTAGCATTCTTGTTGAAGAAAAGCTTAAAAAAAATCGTGCAGTACTTGCACCGCCACTACGTCGACTTGTTTATTAATGAAAGGGTTGTGCCTAGCCAAGTATAACAGAGGACTTTTATCACTCAGAATGCTGTATTTTTGTCTCACGTACGAAGTAAGTACAAAACTAAATTTTGTGCAAGTGTAGAGCCAGCAGTTGTAATGCGACCAGTTTCAATTGATGACATTTTACAGAAGTACTAAAAGAAAGGGGGCTTACCAGACATTCCGGGGCAAGATAGCAGTTCCCAGAAATTTGGTACCGCTAAAATCAGGGCTGCATAGTATACCCAAAAAATATCTAATATTTTCGGTCGTCGAATAAATCTCGGAGCGTTTGAATACTGGTGGAATTAAATAAAAAATGAAAAGCAAGAGAGGAGTTTTCATTTTTTTTGCGTGAACGCATAATTTTTCTGCGATAAATAATATGACTAATGTCGACGATGTTAATATTAATCTTTATGGAATATTTTTCTATTGTTTTTTCCTGTATTTTTGCAAAAAGGATCTTGCGGTTGACAAATAAATAATAATAATAAAATTGTAGTTGGATCGTAGACGAACGTAAGGACATAAAAATGTCAAGCATCAGTGAAATTTAACGTTTCCGCGTTTCTTCCTGTACGATTTTTTTTTTGAACTTCCATTATCGACCTTACAAATACGATTTATGTGCGATAAACTATCCAGTTTATTTTGGAACAGAAGTAACTACACATTACGAGGAGCATTGTCGATAACCAAAAAAAATGAAAGAAAAAAAAAAAGAAAAATTGTAAATCTAAGAATCACGCCTGATTTCCAGATTTACGATTTTTCTTTTTTATGCCCATTATGCTTCGGACACTCATTTTTTTAACTTACAGAATCGTTTACATTTTTTTGCGATTATTACACTGAAAAAAAAATTAATTGATTCAATAAATCCATCGTTTGCGGGCTGCCAAAAACAAGCGGTATCAACTTAATTTGAATTCTAATTCCTCCAATTCCATACGAGATCCAAACAATAACTCTAAAATAAGCAAAATAATATTTTATTATTTCAATATTGAAAGGGATTGAACGAATAAGAACTAAAGTTAATTCAAAAATACTTCTTTTTGGCAGCCCGCAAACGATGGATTTATTGAATCAATGACATTTTTTTTCAGTGTAATTCAATGTATCTTGGAGAATAAAATCTGGATACTCGGAAAATGGGTATACCATCGGTGCCAGGATACTTTTTTTTTCAGGTGCGTTAAAACGCACCTGATGACGCGCGAAGACGCTGTTGTGCCCGAAACTCGACGAGTGATCAGGTCGCCGTGATCGGTTCTCCAGGATCTTTATGTGAGGGATCGTTTACCGCACAAGGAGTGAAAACTCGCGCGTACCAATTACAACAATTCGATTTATTAAAACAAGATAATTCCACAAGGGTGTTACTATAATAGGTTACACGAGTCTTTCCCCGAGCTCAACCGTTAGCTTCGACTCTTCTTCCAAGACTGCCGGAGAATTGCAGTTGTTACCTGCAATTCGCCGAAAATTGCTGCGTTTGCAATTTCACAATATCGAACGATTGATCGGTCGATATTGCGTCGCCTCTCGTCAGCATGATGTTGACCGAATTTCGAAATAACCGATTAAATCCGGGGCGCAACATCCCTCCCCCCTTAAAAGAAAATTTTTGAATGTACATAAAAAAAATTTTCCTCCAGTTGAACTCGGTTTACAAATATTTCCCTTAATTCTATTCATCCACGCGCCAAGCCCTGGCCTGATAAGAGAATTTGTGCCCCCGGCCCCTATCTCTACCCGAACATACACGCTGCAACTCTGCCCGGTGGCTATCAGCATGCTCGGGCGTTGGTACTAGGTCTTCCCCGGCCGGTGACTCCTCGCGAACCGACGCCTCTGCCGGCCTTGCCGGTGTCGGGTTACGTTTCAACCACTGCCACAGTTTATAAACCGCGTAACAGGCCAAGGCTATCGGTGCTATTGCCCCCAAACAATACATTAACACGTTGTGCATATTTTGATTACCCCGATTCTTATAGTCTCTATCAATGTCCGTACTTATTTCCCCCACACGCTCCCCGAGGGTTTTCAACTCCCCGGGACTTCGCAATACATTCATCACTCGCGCATTTTCACTTTTATTTTCCACTCGCGTATGGAATTTCCTGTCAACCTCGGACAATGTGAGATTGTACGGCGGCAAGAAATTTTCATAACGCGTCACTGTCACCATCGCGAGGGTTTGAACCCTAAAGTCCTGGGCGGTTGCCTCGCATGAACCTTCCAGAGCCAGAATTCCCGAGTTTTTTAAAGTTTCACGTTTTGCTGGTTCGTTTTTGCACGCAATCGTGATTAAATCTTCCACTAGTGACACGTACATCCATCTTCCCTGCTGTTCCATTGGCACGATTAGGGTGCTGGCGAGTGATAAGGCCCTCTTGGGGCATTGTATCCCATTGGCAGTATCGATTTTTACGAAAGTCAGGACTTCACATGGCGCATTTTCGTTGATCGGTATTGCCGGATGCACTGGTGCGCAAAGGAAATTTTTTGCGTATTTTTTACAATTTTCCAAATCCATGGTGGAAATCCGCAAGTAATTCCGACTCACCTGATCGACTACTACCAAGTCCTCGGTGGTATCCATGTAGTAGTATGTGTTGTTTATGCCCCTCACAGGCACGGGATATACTCGGTTGACTGTATACCGCTGCGAGCTTATCAGCGGGATATCCAATAACAGCATGGCCGCTGTCCCGTCGCTGTAGGTACGTGCGTCGGTGAGCTGTATGAGTGTGCTCGCCTCGCTGCGTAACACAGGCACAGGGAACCCGGTGCCAGCCGGTAAGTGTGGTAGTGCGTCCGTGAGGTACTCCACCAGCTTACCGGGCGACAACACGGCTGCCGTTATCCTACCCACCGATACCTCGGCAAGTAGCAACACTAACTCCCTTACATCTTCCAATACCGCCTCAGCTACCACATTCAGCATGTGTACCCCTTGCTCGAGTACCACACGCTTCTCTAACTGGTCCTGTCTATCAGACAATCCCTTTCGCACGTGGGTCAGCATTCCTTCCAATACTTCCTCATTCCTCTGAATCTTATAAGAGGTTTCGTTAAAAATCCGCAATGCCGAGGTGACAACCTGTAACTGACCCTTTATTCCATTTTTTAATAATTTCTGGTTTGACTGAATAGTTGCTATCTCCCGATGTATTTGTTCCGCGTCGGCTGCATCCATATTTCCGGTGATCGATTTAATGATCGACCCCATCCCGTCGATTAGACCTCGCCGTCTTCGTAACGGCTTTGACCTGATGAGGTCATAAATGGTTCCCATACCATCGTCGATTTTTCCTGTGACAACTTGAATTTTCTGGCCTATCGCTTGACAGGTGTCATCTGTCGGGGCCTTGCCGAGTTCCCTACACATTTCTTGCAGCACGAGACCATGTTCTTTTATCTCCTTCTCTCTCCTTATGATCGTTGAGAAGTCCATTTTTATTGCGAGCCTCCACGTCGCTTTTGCTTCAGCCAGGCTTCCAATTTCCTCATAGTATATGCCGGGGTTGCTAGCGAACGGCGTTAACTCGTAGCCGCCCAGTGCCCCGTACATATACACGCCAACGACGGATAGCAGGACATACCTGCAACAGAAGTCAAGTGTTAGTGTGATTCGGCGACCGTGGGATTGCTTATTTTGCAAATTTCATCCCCGTCGTCGAGCAGTGGACGGCGCGAACTAGCCGCCACGAGCTCATAAACTTCTTGACTTCGGTTCAATACACATCAAAGAGTAACCATGTCTTTCGCCCGAGACGTACAAGGGAACATCGTGGTGGAGGGCCGCTGCCTCTCCCGGAGCTTCTTGGATTTGCTGGTAAGCAAAAATTTTCTTTAACCTTTACTTCCCAAGGAAAATTCAGTTTCCATTAAACTCAACGTTCTCCCCTTTCTTTGTTACAGGCGCACGTCATCCATGTGCCCGGGTCAGCCCGTCCCCGGCGTCCCGAGTGGCAGGGGACGTTTATCAGGGAGGCCCGAACCGTGCGTCACCGCCGCCGCTTCCTTCGGGATAATGCCGCCTACATTTGGGAAGGCGGCGAGGGCTTTGAAGGAAGCGATTTCCTCGGGCTCGGGCGGCTTTTCGGGCCAGGCCCCGTTTGCCCCTTCTGCCGCCACCCTCGGGAATAATCAATAAAATTTTCGAACTTGTGTACTTTCATAGATAGGGAGGGGAGTAATTCCCTCCCTATAATAAATTTTATATTATGTCTTTAACTTTTCTCTTTTTTTTTTTTTTTATCTATTAAGTTCCTCCCGCTAACAGATAGCGGAAGACCTTCCTTTCCCTTTAGCTCTACTTTCCTTTAGGTTTCAGGTCGGCAGAAGAGGAGTAAGAAGACCCCGGGAATGCATACGGGTAAGTATGGTAAGTATCTTCCTCCTTTTTCCCACGCGTTGAGGCCCCACTTGGGCATCCGTGTCTCTCTTTCTCCACTTTCTTTCTCTATCTATCCTATAGAACTTCCAATCCCCCTTCTCTTTCCAACGCGTAGAGGCCCCCTATGCCTCCGCGTTGAATTATCTGCATGCTTCTTCTCTCTCTAGCGCGTTGATGCCTCCCTTATGCGTCCGCGCTCTTTTACTTACTCCTTCCCCTCTTCTCTCTCTCTTTTTCTAGCACGTTGAAGCTCCTATGCGTCCGTGCCTCATTTCTCTCTCTCCCTCGCGCGCGTTGACGCCTCTATGCGTCCGCGCTAATACACTATTCATTTATATATACACTTTACCCATACCATGCTGCGTTCTCTCGGCCGTCTCTTTCCACCTCATGAGAGGAAGACGGTCTCTCTCTCTCCCTCTCGCGCGTTGACGCCTCTATGCGTTCGCACTAAGACACGGCTCCTTTATATACATACATATACCCATACTATGCTGCGTTCTCCCGGCCGTCTCTTTCCAACTCATGAGATGAAGACGGTCTCTCTCTCTCTCTCTTCTCGCCTTTGTCGCCGGCCTGCTTATCGCTTGCGATGCGATAAGCAGTCTAATGCTCGACGAAAGCCCGTAGCCGGTTAACATGCACCGACACCATCTTCTTTCCCCTTTTTATCGTATATGTGACTGGGCTATTCCGTTCCACGACTGTGTGAGGGCCCGTCCATGTAGCTGTAAGTTTCGCTGCCCGTCCCCGTCGCACGGTCTCGTCGTGTAACAATACGGCGTCTCCTACGCGAAACTCGCTCTGTCTCGCTTTAACGTCGTAATCAAGCTTCGCTATCTCCTTTGCTTCACGCAGACTATTACGTGCTACCGTCCATGCGGCTCGTAGCCGTTCCCTCAGCTCGGCGACATAGTCTGCGTGCGTGTATATGAGTCGCGGCTCTTGCCTTACTGCCGTGGGCAATTCAGCCTCGCGACCAAACACAAGCATATAGGGTGATAAGCCTGTAGCTGTGTGGGGAGTGGTGTTATACGTAAACATCGCGTACGGCAACCACTCATCCCAATCGTTTTGTTCTTCATTTACAAAATTTTTTAAATACTCAGCCAAGGTTCGATGTGACCTTTCAAGGGCCCCATTGCTCTCCGGATGATATGCTGTTGTTTGTATCTTTTTTATTTTCAGCAATCTACAAGCATCCTTAAAAACGGAACTTAATAAGTTCGTTCCCTGGTCGGATAGCAGAATTTCAGGGGTACCGTATCGGCAGATTATTTCTTCGACCACTGCCCTAGCTACAGTGCTCGCCTCCTGATTAGGGATAGCCACGGCAACGCTATACTTTGTGAGCGCATCCTGGAAGGTAAGTATGTACCTTTTCCTTGTAATAGTTTCCGGAAGTGGACCTACTATGTCCACGGCCACCTTTTCGAATGCTTTTCTCGGCGTATCGGTCAGTACCATCGGCACACGCCCCTTGCATCTCAGTTTATTCTTTTGGCATTTGTCACATGCCGCGATGTACTCCTCTATCTCCTTCTTCATTCCAGGCCATCTATATTTCTTTCCCATTCTTTTCACAGTTCTCTTCACCCCCTGATGTCCCCCCAGGGGCGTATCATGGTATTCTTCTAATATTTTCCTCCGCTCCTCCAATGGCGGGCAGGCAACGGTAGTGCTGCAGCGGCTCTCGTCTTTAGTCGCTGCCTCTCCGTCCCTCTCAAGCGTTGAGCCTATGGCTTTCTTTTCCCCGCTCTCCGCTGTCCCAGGCTCGCTCGGTTGTTCGCAGTCCGCACGGACTGCTTCTGGCCGGCCATTGGTAGGCTGCGGTGATGCGGCGTCCTCCTTACTCGGCGTCTTGCGAGGTCGTCCTCTCTTCCTCTTTTCCTTAATGTGCTGCTCGGACTTCTCGGCCTCCCCTTTCTTCTCGTCGTCCGTAGCGCGATGGCCCCATGCACACGGCACGAGTGTGTTAGCGTGTCGGTGTGGGCTGCCGCTCGCTTGTATTACATCTCGCCCCGTCTCTTTCTCACTCACGCTGCCTTTGACTCTCTCCATCTCCTTCCCACTCACACCGTTTTCTACCGGGGTTTCTCGTCCTTTTCCTTCCTGTGCCTGCGCCCTCGTAATAACGAAGATGCGGCTAAGTGCGTCAGCATTCGTATTTCGTTTTCCAGCTTTGTACTCCACGTCAAATTCATGCTCGGATAATTTTATCCTCCATCGCATTAATCGCGATCCAGGATCTTTTACCCCAAATAACCAAGTGAGGGGTTGGTGATCTGTTATCACCTTAAAATGGGTCCCATAGATGTAAGGTCGGAACTGCGCCAAAGCCCACACTATGGCGAGCAATTCTTTTTCCGTCGTTGAGTAATTTATTTCCGCCTTTGAAAGTGTGCGGCTCGCGTAACTTATTGGCAAATCTTCCCCCACTTTGCCCTGCGAAAGTATGGCCCCAATGGCCTTATCCGATGCGTCAGTTGTTACCAGAAATTGCTGCCCAAAATCTGGATACTGTAACACTGGTGCCGTTGTCAATGCCGTTTTTAATTCTTCAAATGCAGCATCACGTTCGGCTGTCCACTCAAATTTTGCCCCTTTTTTTATTAACTCTGTTAATGGCTTAGCGATTTTTGAAAAATCCTTTATAAACTTCCGATAGTAGCCAGCCAATCCGAGGAACGATTGCACCTGCTTTACTGTTCTCGGAATTGGATATTCTCTCACAGCTACAAGTTTCTCTGGATCAGCACGCACTCCATTTTCCGAGATTACGTGTCCCAGAAAGTTTGTTTCTTTTCGCAAAAATTGACATTTCCCAGGCTGCACTGATAATTTGGCTTCTCTTAATCGCTGAAATATTTCTTTTAACCTTTCATTGTGTTCCTGTAGATTTTTTCCGTACACGACGATATCATCTAAGTAAACGTAGCACTTTACTCATTGTATGCCGGCCAGGACAGCGTTCATTAACCGCTGAAATGTTGGCGGTGCATTTTTCAAGCCAAATGGCATTCGTGTGTACTCGAAGTGGCCTTGTGGTGTTGAAAACGCTGTTTTTTCCTTGTCCTCTTCAGCCATCGGGATTTGATGAAATCCCGATGCTAAATCGAGCGTGGAGTAATATTGTGCTTTTCCCAACTGGTCCAATATCTCAGTGATGTTGGGCAGTGGGTAAGAATCCCCGATTGTGGCCTCGTTTAATTTTCGAAAATCTACTACAACTCTCATCCGTTTTTTCCCCGTTGCATCGGGTTTTTTGGCTACCACTAGTAGTGGAGCGTTCCATTGGCTTCGACTATGCCGAATTATTCCGTCATCCAGCATCTCGTTGGTCTGTTTTTCCACTTCCCTTTTTTGCATTTCGGGCAACCTGTATGGATGTACTTTTATTGGTGTGGTCCCTTCTTTTAGAGGAATTCGGTGTTCCACCATATGGGTACACGGCAATTTATCGCCCTCCAAATGGAATATATCTTCATAATTTTTTATTACTTGGAAAAGGGCCTCTTTTTCCTCGGAATTGAGGTGAGTCACGCCGAGCGCACTCTCCAAGCGTTGGAGTCGCTGAGCCCCCCTTTCCACCCTCACGGTACCCACACTTAACGCTTTCGCCTCGGCTTCGAGCTCGGCCGTGGTTATCTCTACCGGCTCAAGTGTCACCGTCGGCCGCTCTACCACTACCACGTCTTCCGTTGTGTTTATGAGGCTTACCACACAACTGTTTCCTCGTGGTGGTGTATAACAGGCCCCCATTATTACTCCTTCACCGAGTTGTTGGTGTGCGAGTATCCCCACACTTTTACTTACTGTAGCTACATACGCTATAGTCTCAGTTCTTGGTGCGAGTGCAATTTTTGTTCTCCCATCAATTAACGGCATGTGATATCCATATAAGTTAAATACTTCGCCCCTTAGGATATCTGCCCGATGTTTTTTGATGAATTCCATCCCCAATAAACCATTAATGGATATTGGAATATCATCCCTTACCACATAAAACCAATGTTTTATGGATTTTTTAGGAATTTTTAGGGTTATTTCCACTTTACAAATAGGCATAAATTTACTGCCATTCGTGCCTTGGAGCTCCACATCGCTATCCTGTATTAGCGCATCCTTTTTTACACAGCTATATTTTATTAAGCTGCATTGTGCACCTGTATCGGCTTTGAGAGTCAGCAGACCCCGTACTGCTGTGGGGCTCTCAATATCGAAGTCGCTGGCTGTTGCGCTCTTTGTCGGCACCGTTACCTCGAGCACTTGCAGTATCGCCTGGTCTCGGGGTTCCCCCCTCGGCCCCCCTGCCGCTCGGGTGTCACTGGTCGCCTCAATGCTTATGCTGGCCAGCGTACGGGGTATCGCGTTCGCGCGCGTAGTACTACGGGTAGCGGCCATCATGCATTCCTCGTCCACTATTTTTCCCGGTATTGCTACTACGCTCTCGGGTGTGATACATTCTACGGTGTTGATTTGCACCGACCCAAGAGTACGCACGGCCGGATTATTTTTCTTTGCTGTGCTTCTACTGTCCTCCTGCTGCTTATCACTGTGCTGGGTGCCATTGCCATTTCTCGGCCGTGACCCAGTTCCTTGACTCCCTTGTTTTCTCTGCGCCAGCCGTTTTCTGCACTCTTGCCAGCTGTGCCCCTTGTATTTACAAAAAGTGCATACAACTTCTACTGTATTTATTTTTCTGTAGTTGTCAGGCATTGGCAGACTTACGCGCCCGGACCGACGCGTGCAATCGCGCGAAATATGGCCCATTCTCCCGCAAACATAGCATTTTTTATCTTGGGTTTTTCCGTCCATTGACTTCCGGGGATGATTTTGTGCTCCTCCACCCCCTCCTTTTGTCCGAACCATCTCGCTTATCTCTATGGCGCCAGTAATGGCTTCGTGGAGTGTGGCAAAATTTCGTGCACGTACCAGTATCTGCACTTGCCCATGTAATCCTCCTTCGAAATTCATCTGCGCGCTCTTGCGTGTCATGCGCTCGACCGTACGCGCATCTCTCTCGTCGTCAGCGGTCTCGCACAATTTCTCCACCAAATCTACGGTTATTTTTTCCGTTCTTGCCGCGAACGCGGCCACATCCTCGTTTGACTTTTGCTGCAGCGTATTAAATTCCATCTGCAGTGCGGCCAGTGATTTTCGGTGCCCATACAGAGCTTCTAATTCCTTCCGTAATTGCTCCAAGGTATTTATCGTTTTGTGTTTCAGCTCCCTAGTGGCTTTCCCGCTCAGCTTGCTACTTCGCACCAAAGCTAGCAGATCACCGTAATCTGACTCCCTGATCCTCTCGAAAACAGTTTCACACGAATCCAAAAACCCATCCAGCTCGGCGGTGTCGCTACCATCAAAATGTTTTATTGATTTTAGGGCCAACCCAATATCAAGGTGCCTTCCCGCTTCACTCCGCCGATTTGGCGCGCGACCTCCTGGGGGACCTCCTGGTGGTCTTCCCCCGGGGTCGTCGCCTTGAGGTTCTTCAGGTGGCCCCGGAGGGCCCCCTCCTGGCGCTGATAGTGCTGTTTCTAACCTCTGTGTCAATTCCCGTACCCGAGCTTCCAATTGCCGTATTGTCTCGTCTTGCTCTATTACGTTGAGAACCTGTGGGGGGATAACTCCGTGCATTCCATTGATACCCGCTACTCCTCTGTTGTTTCCTATACCACCAGCAGAATGTATTCCTTCTCTCCTGGCTCGCGGCGGCGGCAGCTCATAATCGCTGTCGTCTATTTCTGGCAAACCGGACCTTTGCACCCGTCTCCTACCCCCCGGTGCACCAACTTCCATGTTGCCTACGCGTAAGGGTGTTTGCGCCCTTTCTAACGCCCCTATCCGGTGCTCGAGCCCTCGGTCGCGGAGCATACGGCGTAGTTCGCGGTCCACTGCCGACATTGCCACCTCCCCTGGTCCTTCTTCCTCATCTGGGACGTTTCCTGCCCCTCCTCTGTTATTATCTCCTCCAAAACCCCCGTAAGAGGTCCCTCTCCGGGTGTTCACTCCTCTCTGCGGAGGTGATATCCCAGGGGATTCTGTGTTTTCTAGGGCGTATTGCGTCAGATCCGTTATCTGTTCTACGGCTGCTTCCATCCCCGCTGTCGCTTCTCCGGTTTCTCCTGATAACGAAGGGTCTTGAAGGTGGGTTTCCCTTGAGCGCTGCTCTCCTCTTCCGCGTTGATCTGCCATCGTACTTCTCGTTGGTGCGTCGGTTATTTTTTATTAAAATTTTTTTTTTTTAATTGTTTACCGATTTATTTGTCTTATTATCCTTCCCTAACCAAATATATATTTATTTATTTATTTATTTAATTTTTCCGTTTTTACTTTCTTTCGAATTTTCCCCTTTTCCGGAAGGAGCTATTAAATTTCCCGGTGATGGTTTTAACCGTAGTTTTAATACCACAAATCCCTACAAGTTGCTACAAACTTGCACCGATTTGAGGTAACCCCTCGATTTTTGTTGACGAAGGATATGAGCTCGCGGGCCCAGTCCTACGAAATTTTAGCCTTAATTCTACGTAAAAGCTTTACGCGATTCGATTGGCTCTGGAACGGTTCAATGTAATAAAGGTTTTGGCAACCGCCACTTACAGTTTGATGAGCCCCATCCTGGTGCTGCTGGCTCTCGGGGTTGTCGTCCTCGTTGTCGAGTTGGCCTTGACGTTGTCCCCTGCTGCGGTGTTGTCTCCGCTGGTCAAGTTATACGCGCTTCCTGGCGTGCTTGACTCCTCCACGTACGTTTGATGTCCGGTTAGCTCCACCAGGTCCTTTGCCCCAACGACACCGGTCGGGTTTGACGCTGGTTTGTTGTATTGTTGGATTCGCTTGCGGTAATCCCACCGCTGCCACCAAAATGTTGTGCCCGAAACTCGACGAGTGATCAGGTCGCCGTGATCGGTTCTCCAGGATCTTTATGTGAGGGATCGTTTACCGCACAAGGAGTGAAAACTCGCGCGTACCAATTACAACAATTCTATTTATTAAAACAAGATAATTCCACAAGGGTGTTACTATAATAGGTTACACGAGTCTTTCCCCGAGCTCAACCGTTAGCTTCGACTCTTCTTCCAAGACTGCCGGAGAATTGCAGTTGTTACCTGCAATTCGCCGAAAATTGCTGCGTTTGCAATTTCACAATATCGAACGATTGATCGGTCGATATTGCGTCGCCTCTCGTCAGCATGATGTTGACCGAATTTCGAAATAACCGATTAAATCCGGGGCGCAACAACGCATCTTTGTAGCGTCCCTATCTCCCTACCATGCCACTCTCCAGCCCTCTCCGACGCTACACGAGGACGTGGGAGCCACTGCGTTGAGGAGCACTGCCGGTGAAAGGCCGCAGCCAATAAGATTTGAGAGTTCCCAAGCGCGCGCTTCGCTGGGTGTCTAGTTTCACCTGAACCTCACTGTATAATAATAGTAATAATAATAATGTGATACTTACAGAATGTAAAGAGGTCAATAAAATGTCGTTTTACTACTACTGCTCAGAATAGGGGTTCCTCCTAATTTTTAAGTCTGTTTCATATCAGTACTGAAAAAAAATATATTCTTAGTTTTCTTAGATCCCTATAAACTCGTATAGAATATACCATTAATGATTTGTAGCTCAGGTCACGTTAAAAAATCTCCAGGAACAAATATTAAAAACTGTAGAAGAAAAAGCAGGAGTTCCAATATAATCTTAATATTTGCATTTTTTTGAATAATAAATAACCTTATACACGGAGAGAAGGATCTGTTCAGGATCATTTTTACCATAGATCTAGTAAAAAGTATCGTAAATTCCTGATATAGGGGAGGCATGACGACACCTATCAAGAAGTTCCAGAACTATGAGAATTTTTATCATGAAATATGGTAAAAAATGTTATGTATATGGTAGATATTCTCATAGTTCTCGTACTTCTAGTCAGGTGGCGGCTATGGCTCTCTAATGCAGGCGCCTTGGTACATTTTATCAGATGCTTCTCTCCGTGTACAGTTTGTAATATTCGTACCTGCAAATTGGTTGACATAATCAGAGCAATATTGAGAAAATTAACGATATCGAATATCTTATACGTCTTTTTATTACGGATATAAAAAAATACGCTTTTTTGCTCCAAAGGGTGTACCCCGCCCCCTTTATTTATTTTCGCAAAGAAAAAAAGCTGGCCATTAAAAATTGAGAAAAGTCATATACTGAAATAAAAATGTAATACACCGAAAAAAGAGATTGATTGGATCTGGATTGGTTGCAGCACAATATTTTTTTTTCACTTTAAATATGTGTTGGTCTGTTGAATCCAATAATTGTTCAAGAAACCTAAAATGTCATCTCTGCAACTAAACATTTATGTGACAGCCGGTGCCGCAGCACTTGGCCGATTTAATCAATCTGTTTTCTCTATGTATATTATGCTGCTATCCTCGTTTAACGCCCATTTTTGGAGTTATGTAAAAAGTGATTGATTTCCTACAAAAAATTACTGTAATGTTACGTCCGGGCATATTTTTGATTATTAAAAATTAAATAAAATAAATAAATAATTCTAAACATTATTTAACGAATAAATTTTATTAAATAGAATTTTTGAAATCTTCATTGTTTTAAATAACAATATTATTATTTTTTTTGTAACACCCAGTAGCGCTTCTCGCTACTGTATTTTAGCTTTCATCAGCATTCCCACGGTGATTAGCAGGGCAGCGCGCACCTACGAGATGTGCGATGTCCTGCATCTTTAAAAAATGTATCACTGCGCTGTGGTCTTCCACTGTAGTTTTAGGAGATTTTTTGAAGACAGTGTTGCGCGGCGGCTCGACCTGTATGGTCGAGTCGTCAAAAATATATAATTTCTAAGTCTTACTCCGGGGGCACACTAAGCTGGTCGACCCTCATCAACAATTAACAAATTTAAACATTATAAAACTCAAACCATTATAATTTAACTCCCGTGAATAAAATTTATATTAAGGTAAATGTCCCCATTCCCGTCCATGCTCCCTCTGCCGACCACTTCGAAGGAAATAATTATTTACGCGAGTGCTGCGCAAAAATAACAACAATTGAGCATAGTACAATATTCCGAGGACCCTATGTGTGAGAGTATTGCAACGTAAAGAGTAAGTACAATAATACAATCCAAGTTTTGTTCGTATTTCCAAACGCTTGTCGCGAACCGAGCGTATTCTTAACAGTGAGGTTAAGTTGCGTTGACCGCTTCAATAGTCCGCACTGCATCCGGAATTTGTAAAAATCGAATAATTTTTAGTGCAAACGATAGATTATGAGTTCAATTACTGATCCAGCAAAAAAAAAAAGTTATAAATAATTTATTTTTCATTTTTTTTACGGTAGTCGAAGTTAGGCACAACGAAATGCCTGGCTGCCCCCATTACCGTAAACGTTATTTAGGTAGTCAAAAAAATGTCTTTATTACAAGGTTTACTTTCTCGGTGATAAAAAAGATTGATATAATTCAATTCTTACAGGATCGCTGCAAAGGACTTGGACTTTTTTCCCTCACTGATCAAAATTTTGAAATATCTCAATTTTTACAGCATCGCAAAAAAAAAAAGTGTATGTGGAGACGGAAATGTAACATAAGTCCCGAAAGACGAAGTTTTTTTATAATTATGCAATAAAAATATTAATAGTACAATCCCAGATCATGTTTATTTTTTTTTTTTTAATTTTATTACTCTTCGGAATCTCCGTTTCCCTAGTGGTCGAAAATGGGGTCATCGCTGGTCGAGATTGGGCACAGCTGTGTCGGCAGAGGGGACACTAATAAGTATGAATTAATCAGCCTCTATCTGGTGAAATAATTGGCGGAATCGATTGAATAAACCATTTTTAGAAAGAGAATTAACTGAATTTTACAATGGTGCAAAAAAAATCTCCAAATTTAAATTCGTCGCAACGAAAAAAGCCATACAGTTGTCTGGTTGGCCTTATAGGGTACGGGAATGGGGACATTTACCTTAATTGTTTTTTTTAAAAGGTGTATACAATTATTCAATCACCCAGTCGCTTCCTCCAAACCCTGAGGCGGCACAATCCGTTCAAAAATGGAGGAACAAATAAATCAATTTTCATTTGTTGCGTCTTTGCCACAAAAATAATAAAATAAATTAAAGCTATGACGTAACAGTAAAAATATTTTTTTAAGTTGTTGATGTAGTGTCCTGTTTGCATTATTATCTTTAGTTATTGCGTCTGAACGTTAAGAACTAATAATGACTGTTGAGTAATTTTTCATGTTGCCTGTAACAATACGAATAAGAGGGAAAAACGAGGAGTCACGAACCACCCGGATATGCCTGGCATGCCTTATTCATTACTGCTCAATAATATTTACATCAATGACTTTCTATAATTTACTGTAATGTGTCCTATTCAGGTAGTATTAGATGACGACGGGACGGAGATTGATGACGATGAGATATTTTTAGCCATTGCGAAGCTTTCCCAAACCGCCGCAAACCTGATGTTACTGCCAGTAGATTCTTCATGGCAGTCGCCGACTGTGGCAGTTACTGGAGCATCCATCAATCCGGCAACATTGAGAGCAAACACAAGTATTATCGCGGCTGAAAATGTTGACGATTATTCGTTGTACTCCGAGGAAGTTTTGGGAGCTAATATCTGGAAAAAGTTTTCAACGCGTCTGACTAAGTGCTGTACTGACGGCTCAAAAGCCTTGGATGCCGACAGACGAGCATTGGTGGTCAGTATTGCAGATTACATGATCCATGATCTAAACGACTGCTGGAGGGGAACTTCTGAGAGGATTGCCAAGACCATAATACGAAATTTCCGCGTACCTTCCAAGATACGATCGTTATAGGTTGCGGAACTGATTCTTTGCGTCAACAGATCTATAATGCCGTTAACTACCGAAAAATCGACCAAGAAAAAAAAACGCGCCGATATGCACCTCAGCGATGATGAGCAAAATGATAATCCTTCTCCCAGACCAGTAAAATCAAGAAAACAAGATGAATACGGCTGTAGTGAGTACCAACCACTGTTACTACCAACCGAAACGCGCAACTTCACAACAAGAAACGAGACTGAAATTACAGCGCTTTTTCGAATCAGCCGATAAAGACAGCAACGAAATATCGCAGTTGATGAACGACACCTACCCGACACAAAGAGTCGGCATCAATAAAATTCAGAGAAATCTAGTTCAGCTATTCGCTGAGTGGCCATTTCTGCAGATTTCAAAGTATCTTTTTGAACATGCTTCACGCCTTCTCGGCAAATCGGTTCAAGCAGTGTGGGAAGAGGGATTGACTATGAATGCCAAGGCCTTGCGAAAATTCGTTACATTCACTGAGAAATCGAGGATCATGAAGATACAAAAATGTAAGGATGGAAGTGAAGAAAAATTGGACGTGCCTCGGAACGAAATTTTGAAAATGATTTCAGAGGCGAAAGCTTCGAGCATCGCTTCGGTGAGCGAAGTTGCACTGATAGCGGTGATTTTCCCGTTAATCTCTAAGCATCTCAAAGAAGATTCGCAATATTTCTACAAGGTCATATTGGTAAGTTCAGTAGTTTTGTATGATTTGAAACCTAAAACAGATTGATGAATTAACGTCATAGGACAGTGCACACAGTAATGTTGTAGCAATATAACGGCAATATAACCGATTGTAACAAGTAATGTTACCAAGACGTTACATGTAAATTGCATGTAACATACCATTTCCGACTCAGCAATATAACGTGTTATGTCACCGACACATAACAGTTACATTGCGGCTAATAATAACCAAAATCATAACAATTACACAACTGCAATATTAGAATGTAATATAACATATAATGTAACTATAACGTTGCAGTTATATACATAGTAATATCGCAGTTGTGTGACTGCAACGTAACAGCAATTTAACCGAAAGTACCACGTAACATTATATGTAACTTACATGTAAAATATTATTTCCCACTTAGCAATGTTACTGTGTTCCATAACTGTTACAACTCAGTTATGTTCCTAGTACGTTGAACAGTGTAACTGCAATGTAACAAGTAACATAACAATTACGTAACCGCAATTGCAGAAGGTAACTTGCAGACCACTAAAGAACTTAAAGGGTTGCTAAATCGCTACCCTTGGAAGTTCAAAAAAATTAGCCGCTACTATTAAAAGTAGAACAAGCTATAGGTAAATGATCCCAACCGGTTGGGACACCACCGACGGGTATCCCTCCAGTGCTTCGACTAAGCTGCGCGATTGGTCAGTCTTATATATACTCTAGGGTCTCGAATTGCTTGCGAGAGACTTTCCAGTCATTAGGCCATCTAGCGGACATCACATCGTTGTAAACGTGTTATGTAACGATTACATATTTTTGTTACATAACCGTAACAACAAAAGGATATATAATGTACATTACCTTACCTGCTTGTAACAACTGAAGTATTACATGTTATTTCTATGTTATATGAATGTTAACGATACTTCTAACATTACCGTGAAGTTAAGATATGACACTTCATTTACATGACCGGACTATCTTCACGGTTACATTGCAATAGTTATAAGCATGTTGCGTTACGGTAACACACACTCGTTACGTAACTGTACTACAACATGTAACAGTTACATAACGTGCATGTTAGTGATGTTACATAACCATTGTGATACGCACGTTATGTAAATGTTGCATAATATTGTAACATTTTTGTAATGCTTATTACGTTACATCACTGTAACATGACCGGACTATCACCACAGTTACATTGCAATCGTTACAGGCATGTTACGTTACCATTACACACTTCTGGTACGTATCTGCAACTAATCAACGACACATAATAGTTACATAACGTTACATTGCAATCGTTACAGGCATGTTACGTTACCATTACACACTTCTGGTACGTATCTGCAACTAATCAACGACACATAATAGTTACATAACGTGCATGTTAGTGATGTTGCATAACCCCTGTGATGCGCATGTTACGTAAATGTTACACAGCCTTGCAACATTCTTGAAATGGTACCACGTTGCATTCCTATAACATTACTATCCTATCACGAAAGTTACATTCCAATTGTTATGAGCATGTTGCATTGCGGTTTTATAGTTTTGTCATGTAACTGCAACGAAAATACGTTACAAAACAGGAACATTACCTGCAAATAACAAATAAAACATTGCATGATACTCTTATGTTACATAGCCTCAACATATCACAAGCGTAACATTGTAACATTACATGTAACTTCCAGGTTACATTGCTGTTCAATTATGTGTTCACTGGGAGGCGATATACTCAAAATTGCTATAATTTGTTCCAGTTTAATTTTGCTGTATAATTAAAGATGTTTTCCACAAACATTCCCAAGCAAAATCTTGATCGGATTAAAATTCCTGTACTTTGCGTTGAGAGAAAATAAACTACTCGGATTGCAAACACGAAGAACATTATTCACGAATGGCTGTGATGCTCATACATTATCGTTAAATTATTTAAATTAAAACATCGTGCAACCAAACTGAAAAAAAGCTGGAATGTTGCTTCGTTATGACATGAGTTTAGGTTTTTTTCCGGATTTATATGGTTTCTCAAAGAATTTCATTAAGATTTTGAAATTCTCATTTTCGTGATCTCTTCAAACTGTTCTGTTCTTATGAAACTGTGTACATATCCGGAAATTGCTCACATATAAAATTGAATATTACTAGAAAGAATATCCAAAAATCATTTGATTTTTGAATAATTTTTTTTAATAAAAATAAATCAATTAAGAACTGTTTTCGATATAAACTTTTCAATATTATCGTTATTATTATTTAAGATCAATGTTCTTAGTATCTTCAATAAAGTTAAGTTTTTTTCAGATATTTCTCTTATCTCGCAGTGTTTAAATTCCGATTCGACCACTATTTTGGTTGGGGGTGTATATGATACATTCCCCCTGGAATTTTCACCCTCTGACCCTGACCACCTACACTAATTTTAACAATTTTTTTTATCAAAGAGTGTTTTGAAAAATAGAAGGCACGTATTTCTTATTGTTTTGTGCTACGACTAATATTGCCGAACAATGAATTTTTCGAAAAAAATTTTTTTGTGTATATATTTTTTTGATTATTTTTCCCATCCAAATTTCGACCAATGGAATTGCACCATTCGACGTCACGTGGGGCAAGCTGCACGGTATTATACTGATAATTTTTTGATAATTTTGCGTGTTGGTTATATATATAAAACAAAAAATCATTTAGCCGCGTCAACCATCTGTCAATCTGACAGATTGAATTTTATTGTGGCAGTCAAAGGATTTTTATTTGATATGAGTAGGTTTGGAGTTGAATCCTTGCAAACTATTGATGAAAAAGTAAAGGGAAATGTCCCTGTTAATACGATTCAATCGAAAACCTCAGTCTGGAATCAATATACAAATGTCTATAATAATTGTGTATTTAACTGCAATACTTTAAACATGAATTAAAAGGTTTTTGTTCTGATTATGAAATTTCCTTGGCAGAACGATAATTTTTGTCTCATGGTGCAATTCCATTTGTCGCAATTTGAATAGAAAAAATAATCCCCCGAATACCACTCGAGCTTCGAAATTAATCTGATATTTCCCTCCAGGTTCCCTGCAAACAAATAAACTCGTCAAGTTTTCCAGAAAAATCACTCGCGCTACGCGCTCGTGATTTTTTAACTTGGAAAACTTGACTCGTTCATTTGTTTGCAACGAACCTGTCAGGAAATATCCGATAATTTCAAAGCTCTTGTGGTATTACATGTGAAAACATTTCCATAATAAATAAATAAACATTTCCCTTATCGGAAAATGTTTATTTATTTGTTGTTTATTGTTGTCCAAAAATATGTGCAAAAACATGTTTTCCTTTAATTTTTGTTGTATCATATTAAACAACGAAATATCGTTTTTAAAAGAAAATGCTTTTTTTATAATTTTTATATACTTCAATAAAAATTCTGTTGAAAATTACGAAATTTTTTAGACCCTTTTCAGGATGGCACAACTTCTCGAAAAAAATTCTAACCATTCTGCATAGTATCGCAAAACGATATTTTGTTCATTGACGTCATATAATAAAATACAAAGACAGCCATAATATAATTTTTTGTATACATTATATGGTCATTCTTCAACAGGACTGTTCATTTCCAAGATATTAACGTTTAAAAAAATAGATACCGACCAATACAATTTTTTACAAAAATTCGTCTGTCGGAAATGTTAATGTTATATTAAATAAATACTTGTTTTCTTTTTCAAAATACATTTTGATAAAAAAATTATCAACATTATTGAAGGGAAAGCCAGGGTCAGGGCATGAAAATTTAAACGGGAATGCCTCATATGTATAATGCCTGTTTATGGGTGTTGAGTTTCCTGGATATCATGAAAAATAAATCGCATTACAATAGCTTATATAAATTCTCACAACTTCAAATAATTCCATGTGTTGATCAGGATAATTTTTTTTGTGTCCAAGATTACCGAATCAAATGTTTTTTCTATCTCACATTATAATAGAGCTGATACTGTAAGTACAAAGTAAATTTGGTTTGCATTAACGTTGACCGGAGTTTATATCCTTCAGTTTTCACGAATATTTTTGCGTATACTACGCTATGTTTAAGATCTTTTTCTTCGGATCTTTCTGATCGTTTTCGCGCTTTTGCATTCTCTTCTGGAATTTTTACTGGTTTAGATTATGTTTTGTATGCGTGTTTATTACTGATAACAAATCTGTATGCATTGTTCTCTTTTTAGGAGGATGTAGAAAACACAGAACGAACAGAGTTCGCAAACCAAGATAACCCAATTCTGATCATTCGAGGCAAGTCATTTAAATGAATTAAATAAGCATGTGATTGATTCGTTGAGAACTGAAATTCTAAAAAAAAATCCCATTAAAATCTGGAATGAAGAACTTGTCGTGGCATAACCAATTTGATCTAAAGGAAATATTTACAGGAAAATCGTTGTTCGACGAAGGCGCCAAGTGCGATCTTATACTGGACGAAAGCGTTGCCATTAGCGCCCGAGGTGTACTGCATGAAGACTAGAGGTAAGGAGTACGAACGACTATCGGAAATGCAGTTCTCAACTGTTCGCCGAATCGTGGGAAATTCTTTCGGCGCGGATCGAAGTGAAGTGAGCGGAAAGTTGGCTGGAATCAATGAAATGAGCTCGCGCTAACTTCATTCCGGTTCTCGTTGACATTCAATGGTGCTCAAACCCCTGACATTTTACACAGTTTTGCGAAAATTTTCTCAGCATTGCGTTCGTACTCCTTACCTCTAGTGTCCATGATGTGCTGGACGGATTTCTGTTGACATTTCTAGCATATTACGTATTTGGTTACGTGTACGCGCCGGAGGTTTCAAAAACGTTGGAGTTTATCCAAAGGTATTTGGTATTATAGATACATTGTGTACCAGAATCAAACCCAACTTTTCAATAGAAATGTATTGTTCGCAACAAGAAACAAACTATTTTTCTTTGCATTTTGGACCGCGTGGGGGTCAAAATAAGCAATGATCCAAATAGTGAATGGGTAAAATAGCGATTCATAATAATAGCCATTCTAGATTCAGGCGTTCATTATTTCGAAATTCTTTATTTTAGCCATTCGCTATTTAGTGCCCCACCCATGTCCCCCACCAACTTCACAGTTGGTCTAGGTCGGGCACAAAATAGCAAATGGAATTGACTTCGACAACTTTAAACATATAAGACGCTATTATTAAGTTACGTGTAGTGCGCAACGTGATTCACTTCAAGTGTCTGTCGAAAGCGTTTCTATAAACCTTATTCTCACAAATATATTTCAGAGTACTCCTGCAAATTAATCCTGAAACTGGTCATAAGAGGAAGATCAATAAAAAACGCAAGTCGATGTCCTGCGATTCGGCGGTTATGAAACTCGCGAACGGGCTGGAATCCTTTAAAGACTAAACGGTCACTCCTGCGGAAAATATATGTACTACCATATTCATTTATTTTTAATATATTACTTCATGTTTCATAGTTTTCATATCACGATTATGCCTTTCTTATATATACAAAAGTACATATAATATGTTTTTCTAAAGCTCGTGAAAGGGTTGTGTCTTCAAAGCTGATATTATTAATATTTTATTTTATAGTTTGCAGTTTTTATAACAGTTATAAATATATCCTCTCATTGACGTAACTGATGTTCTACGAAACTTGTGACAAAAATAAAAATATTCAAACATATTTGTAAAAAATCTCAATTTATTATGAGTTTTGACTTTATAATAAGTAGACTTCCTATATCTAAGTACGAAACATAAACCATCGAACTGGGTATTGACCTTATTTGATATTTATAATTTATAGAATTCAGCATTTGACCGCAAAACTTCATCGACAATGTACAGTTGTAAATTCCCATTAATTCAAGAAAAATATTTTACAGTTCAGTTTGTATTGTAATTATGATATCATAATTATAACCTACAGTAATTATAAAATTGAGTGAAAACATTTTAATATCTTTAAAAAATATTAATTTTCGCTCAAATATTGGAAGAAATACTGGAAAAAAATGGATGAGCAAGGGCTTCCATTACTTTCTTAATGCATTAATCATGTTCTCCCATTTTTTTAAAGGATAACCCGGTAATTTTATTGAAAATTAATAGTTTTTGTAGCTGTTTAAAAGTTTACACATTCTATTGTAATCGCTACATATTATTATTATAAAAATATAATTTTCGAGCGAATCGTATTATTATCTATATTTTTATAGGTATAAGGCATTTACAATTCTGTATATGATTCATATATCAGAATACATATGCGAAAAAAGAAAATTCTTTGACAGACGTATATTAATGATTATTTTTCCCATCCAAATTTCGACCAATGGAATTGCACCATTCGACGTCACGTGGGGCAAGCTACACGGTATTATACTGATTATTTTTCCCATCCAAATTTCGACCAATGGAATTGCACCATTCGACGTCACGTGGGGCAAGCTACACGGTATTATACTGATAATTTTTTGATAATTTTGCGTGTTGGTTATATATATAAAACAAAAAATCATTTAGCCGCGTCAACCATCTGTCAAACTGACAGATTGAATTTTATTGTGGCAGTCAAAGGATTTTTATTTGATATGAGTAGGTTTGGAGTTGAATCCTTGCAAACTATTGATGAAAAAGTAAAGGGAAATGTCCCTG
This sequence comes from Ephialtes manifestator, assembly GCA_963970395.1. NCBI lineage: Eukaryota > Metazoa > Arthropoda > Insecta > Hymenoptera > Ichneumonidae > Ephialtes > Ephialtes manifestator. The sequence continues at coordinate 2,361,270 of OZ019982.1, read as the reverse complement.
TTAATACGATTAAATCGAAAACCTCAGTCTGGAATCAATATAGAAATGTCTATAACAATTGTGCATTTAACTGCAATACTTTAAACATGAATTAAAGGGTTTTTGTTCTGATTATGAAATTTCCTTGTCAGAACGATAATTTTTGTCTCATCGTGCAATTCTATTTGTCGCAATTTGAATAGAAAAAATAATCCCCCGAATACCACTCGAGTTTCGAAATTAATCTGATATTTCCCTCCAAGTTCCCTGCAAATAAATAAACTCGTCAAGTTTTCCAGAAAAATTGACTCGTTCATTTGTTTGCAACGAGCCTGTCAGGAAATATCCGATAATTTCAAAGCTCTTGTGATATTACAAGTGATAATTATGTGCGTTCATTTTCCTAAACGGAAATGGAATAGTTATGCAATGTTGTGGAGAATCAAAGCACACAAGTACAGGGATTTTACAATGCGTGTATTACTTTTGATATATGCAGTATCTAAAGTGGGATGACTTTGTCAAAATATCACACATATGAGTATAATGCAGTCATCACACACTGCATTACATAGAAAATCCTGACAATGCTTACTTCAAGACAAACATATATTAAATTACTTAGCTCCTCCTTGAGAATATTATGAAGATGTAGTAATTTTAATATACATCTCTTCATGCATATTGGCAAATGATTATAGAAAACAATATGTAGGTGTAATAAATATAACATATACCTTTATATAAATCTTCTCAAATTGTCATTAAATTTTATAAATTTCAATTTAAGGTTTCTATTTAATGATATGACTTTTCAAAAACATGTTCACAGTAATATTATGATTCAATCTTTCCTTTTTTTCAATACTATTTCTTAGAATTGAATAACGTATTCGTGATTCCATATACGGTGGCCGCAAAAAAACTTTCTGCACTTTGTATTAAATTTAATATTGCTTTTTCAAACATTAGTATACATGTGTTTATTGAAATCTGTACAGAGATGAAGCAAATTTTATATACACCCTACATAAATATTGGCAAACTTATGGTAATGCTTATAAAATTGATTTTTAATATTCCTTGAAAATTTATGAATTATCAATTGCATGCGTATAGAAATATTACAATTCAATATTATCGTTTTTTATATACCATCACTTAAAATTGGGTAATGTCTTTAAAATGTCAGGTACAGTATCTGCAAAAAAACTTCCTATATTTTATATTAATATTAATACTGATTCTTTTAACATTGTTATATATATGTTCATTGGGAAGAATGTACTGGTGATGTAAATTTAATATACCGCCATTTATGGGTATTGTCAAATTTATATCAAATGTTATAACGATGAATTTTAATATTCCTCTAAATGTCATGACTTTTCATATACACATACATAGAAATATTACAGTTCAATATTTTAGATTTTGACATACTATACCTCAAAATTAAATGACGTATTTGAAATTTCATATACGGTATCTGTAAAAAAACTTCCAACACTTTTGTATTAATTTTAATACAGATTTTTTTAACAGTGTAGCAGAGAAGGGCTATTGTGTGTGTTTGTTGTTTTGGGAAATTTTTACTTAGAATAGTTGTTGTAACCATGATTAGCTCAAGCCTGATTAACCTATTTGAACGCACAGTAAATCGTTCGAGGGGTTGTGGAGAGGATGATTGGAGTATCTCAATTTTGTGAGTCGGCATAAAGCCGTAGTTTCGGCAGTTTTTATATTTTTAATTGCATGGTTGTTGCAGTTTAGAAAGATAGGGTGACCATACTCAAGTAGTGGACGACAGATGCATTTGCAAATTTTAAAGGTCTGGTTTGTCGCCATCAGTCTATTTCGGAATGTTATTTTACGACAGTGCGATGCGCGGGCAATGGTTTTTGACTTGGTATTTGTGTGTGTGTGTGTTAAAATTCAAATTGCTACCAACGATTATACCAAGGTATTTAGCGAAAGAGCAAGCTTTGATTTCTCGGTTGTTCATGGAAATTGTTGGCGATGTTACGGAGATTTTGCGGTTAAAAATTATAAGTTATGAAAAATGTTATTGGAACAAAAAAAAAAAGAAAAAAACATTATGCCGTGACATTATAGAACGCTAAATTTTTTTTTCAATACCGTTCATATGAAAATTCAATATAAATGTTTATGAAATTCAATATACAAGGTAATTAAATATCAGAATTAATGCATATGAATTTTCATACATATTCATCGAAAAATAGCTTGTAGCGATGGAAAAACCAGAAACAATTGTACCGTAATATTATCGAACGTTACATTTTTGTTTCCATACCGTTCATATGAAAATTCAATATAAATGTTTATGGAACTAAATACACAGTTTATGCATATAGTACTTCCAATACAAGTACATTAATTTTAAGAATGACTTTTATACAGCGCATGTACGAGGTGCGTCCGATAGAACCTCAGTCTATTTATTAAAAATAGTAACGCGATTAGCTCACTCTCATCGACTCCAGTTTCATCGACACAAGCGTCGTGCAGTACTTTGGCCATCTGTTCCATTTCGTCGCTCAGTGCCTGCAATAGCCGATTAAATCAATTCTTGCCAATCGCAGCGATAACAAAAACTCTAAAGCTGAATAGATACTCACAAAAATTTGGCCAGACCAGAAGAGCAACAAGCCAAAAACAATGTAAACCGACATCGTGAATAAAAATGTGTGACAAAAGGATCCGTAAATATCACCAACAAAGATAACGAAAGGAGAGTTATCACTTATCAGGCGAAACAAGCTTCGCTTTGTATAGACTGCTACGTTTTATATTCGAGTGCTGTAGTGGAACTAATAGACGGCTTTCAGGATTCAATGTCATTATCAACTACCAGTTGGAAGGCACTAAGTGTCCGGTACGAGGTAACGAAGGCAGGAAATCCTCCCTCGAATGAGTCTTGCTTCATTGTCCATTTGGATTCTCAGAAAAACTACATCGTCGCTATTGGCAAAAGCTGTTTGTGTATTTTCGATTAATTTTTTATCCACAATTTTTTCGAAATATTTTTCGGTTATACCGTTTAATATTAGGGTCATTCGATATTTTCCGAATGGGCCACCCAATTTTAACGAATGGTTATCATTTTTTCAAAAGTTATTTAGAGTATCACGTACATCTATAAATTATTTCCGAATTTTAGCACCTATAGTTTGCCCAAAATTTAATAACGATTTTTTTTATTTTATTTTTTTCAATTCGCTGCTTATTCAAAATTACCGATCGTACGAAAAATTTATGCTTGTATAAAACTTGAGGAGGGTTGAGCGCAAAAACAGTAACAAGAAATAGATGCTGGTTTTTTAAATACCCATTGATATGGATGACCTGAGTTCAACGGCAAAGTTTGAGTAAATTTATCTTCATGGTTTTCAAGAAATAAATTTCTTAAATTGATACTATTTAACATTGCTTCTTATGGCAGATTGAAAATGAATGATGTATTTATATATTTCTAAGGATAGTTTATATGGATACCATGCAGTTAAAATATTGCAAACTATAAAGAATACATTCAGGGTGCTCTATGCAACAATTCAGATACTTGTTCTTCACAATTAATTAACAATAATCAATTATGTGGCTCGAGATCCAGATTTATTAAACTTCCGTAGCGGCGTTTCTGTCGCACAGTTTCGTGCGACCGCACCGCGTTCCCTACTGGGCCTATATCCCTTCCAAAAAACGCCCTCGACCCTCCTTAAGTTTTTGAATGTACTTTTTAATAAAAAAAATTCCATAGCCGCTCAAGAAAAAATCCACCAGTTTTTGACAAAACAAAGTAATAATATTTTTTTTCATTGAGACAGACGATTACAATTTTTCTCAATATTTCACAGAATAACAATTCCATTGTTATGCTTGCAAACTACAGAAATATTGGCGTGATCACAAATTAATGGCCCACTTGGTATGGAATGACCCATTATTATATTTACATACACTGTTAAAAAAATTAACTAGAGAATTACAGTACAGGACTGGAAGTTTTTATTCACAACTTGTGCCATAAATTTCTTTGATGTTGATCTGTATTGGATATTTAAAGTAACAATACTGATTTTTTTTCAATCTTGTAAATTAACTGTTACAAAACACTAGGAATTGATATTCTGTTTTTTCTGTTCGTATGTCGATTGTAAATTTTTTGCACATGTTTCTGATGAAATCAAAAGCCACCAGCAATGGAAACAAAGTTCAAATTTATGAAATTACAGTCGTGGTCGGCTGAAAATTTATTATCCGCAAAGTATTACAGAAGATTTGTAATTCTCATAAAAATATTTGAAACAAGGATGTAAAGCAGAACCTTGCACAATGCTTCAACATTATTTTTTGCATTTTACAAAGCTACCTCTATGAGGAAGTATGGTAATCAATTTTGGCTTCCTCATAGAAGAAGTTTGTAAAAAGCGAACAATAATGAGGAAGTAATGTGCAAGGTTCTACTTTACATACTTGTTTTAATTAGATAAATAAACATGTTATAAATTCGTTTTTTCTAATTCGTTAATCCGTTATTTCGTTATTATTAGAGCGTTTCCGAAAGTAAATGTGACAACGTATATTATTAAAAATAATTCAACATTCCATAAAATCAAAAATTTCATACCGTTCGTCATTAAATTATGCATATGTAATGGCTCAATATTGTTTCATTTACATACAAAATTTGAGCCGGCTATCTCAAAATGCAACAGTTA
>OZ019982.1:2083635-2103846 GCA_963970395.1 Ephialtes manifestator | reverse complement strand
AGACACAGACACAGACACAGACACAGACACAGACACAGACACAGACACAGACACAGACACAGACACAGACACAGACACAGACACAGACACAGATACAGGCACAGGGTCAAGCACAAGCACAGACACAGACACAGACACAGACACAGACACAGACACAGACACAGACACAGACACAGACACAGACACAGACACAGACACAGACACAGACACAGACACAGACACAGACACAGACACAGACACAGACACAGACACAGACACAGACACAGACACAGACACAGACACAGACACAGACACAGACACAGACACAGACACAGACACAGACACAGACACAGACACAGACACAGACACAGACACAGACACAGACACAGACACAGACACAGACACAGACACAGACACAGACACAGACACAGACACAGACACAGACACAGACACAGACACAGACACAGACACAGACACAGACACAGACACAGACACAGACACAGACACAGACACAGGCGCAGGCGCAGGCACAGGCACAGGCACAGGCACAGGCACAGGCGCAGGCACAGGCACAGGCACAGGCACAGGCACAGGCACAGGCACAGGCACAGGCACAGGCACATACACAGGCACAGGCACAGGCACATACACAGGCACAGACAAAGACACAGACACAGACACAGACACAGACACAGACACAGACACAGACACAGACACAGACACAGACACAGACACAGACACAGACACAGGCACAGGCACAGGCACAGGCACAGGCACAGGCACAGGCACAGGCACAGGCACAGGCACAGGCACAGGCACAGGCACAGGCACAGGCACAGGCACAGGCACAGGCACAGGCACAGGCACAGGCACAGGCACAGGCACAGGCACAGGCTCAAGCACAGGCACAGACACAGACTCAGACACAGACACAGACACAGACACAGACACAGACACAGACACTGACACAGACACAGACACAGACACAGACACAGACACAGACACAGACACAGACACAGACACAGACACAGACACAGACACAGACACAGAAACGGACACAGACACAGACACAGACACAGACACAGACACAGACACAGACACAGACACAGACACAGACACAGACACAGATACAGACACAGACACAGACACAGACACAGACACAGACACAGACACAGACACAGACACAGACACAGACACAGACACAGACACAGACACAGACACAGACACAGACACAGACACAGACACAGACACAGACACAGACACAGACACAGACACAGACACAGACACAGACACAGACACAGACACAGACACAGACACAGACACAGACACAGACACAGACACAGACACAGACACAGACACAGACACAGACACAGACACAGACACAGACACAGACACAGACACAGACACAGACACAGACACAGACACAGACACAGACACAGACACAGACACAGACACAGACACAGACACAGACACAGACACAGACACAGACACAGACACAGACACAGACACAGACACAGACACAGACACAGACACAGACACAGACACAGACACAGACACAGACACAGACACAGACACAGACACAGACACAGACACAGACACAGACACAGACACAGACACAGACACAGACACAGACACAAACACAGACACAGACACAGACACAGACACAGACACAGACACAGACACAGACACAGCCACAGGCGCAGACACAGACACAGACACAGACACAGACACAGACACAGACACAGACACAGACACAGACACAGACACAGACACAGACACAGACACAGACACAGACACAGACACAGACACAGACACAGACACAGACACAGACACAAACACAGACACAGACACAGACACAGACACAGACACAGACACAGATACAGACACAGACACAGACACAGACACAGACACAGACACAGACACATACACAGACACAGACACAGACACAGCCACAGGCGCAGGCGCAGGCACAGGCACAGGCACAGGCACAGGCACAGGCACAGGCACAGGCACATACACAGGCACAGGCACATACACACGCACAGGTACACGGACAGGCACAGGCACAGGCACAGGCACAGGCACAGGCACAGGCACAGGCACAGGCACAGGCACAGGCACAGGCACAGGCACAGGCACAGGCACAGGCACAGGCACAGGGACAGGCACATTCACAGGCACAGGTACAGGTACAGGCACAGGCACAGGCACAGGCACAGGCACAGGCACAGGCACAGGCACAGGCACAGGCACAGGCACAGGCACAGGCACAGGAACAGGCACAGGCACAGGCACATGCACAGGCACAGGCACAGGCACATACACAGGCACAGGTACATACACAGGCACAGGCACAGGCACAGGCACAGGCACAGGCACAGGCACAGGCACAGGCACAGGCACAGGCACAGGCACAGGCACAGACACAGACACAGACACAGACACAGACACAGACACAGACACAGACACAGACACAGACACAGACACAGACACAGACACAGACACAGACACAGACACAGACACAGACACAGACACAGACACAGACACAGACACAGACACAGACACAGACACAGACACAGACACAGACACAGACACAGACACAGACACAGACACAGACACAGACACAGACACAGACACAGACACAGACACAGACACAGACACAGACACAGACTCAGACACAGACACAGACACAGACACAGACACAGACACAGACACAGACACAGACACAGACACAGACACAGACACAGACACAGACACAGACACAGACACAGACACAGACACAGACACAGACACAGACACAGACACAGACACAGACACAGACACAGACACAGACACAGACACAGACACAGACACTGACACAGACACAGACACAGACACAGACACAGACACAGACACAGACACAGACACAGACACAGACACAGACACAGACACAGACACAGACACAGACACAGACACAGACACAGACACAGACACAGACACAGACACAGACACAGACACAGACACAGACACAGACACAGACACAGACACAGACACAAACACAGACACAGACACAGACACAGACACAGACACAGACACAGACACAGACACAGACACAGACACAGACACAGACACAGACACAGACACAGACACAGACACAGACACAGACACAGACACAGACACAGACACAGACACAGACACAGACACAGACACAGACACAGACACAGACACAGACACAGACACAGACACCGACACAGACACAGACACATACACAGACACAGACACATACACAGACACAGACACAGACACAGCCACAGGCGCAGGCGCAGGCACAGGCACAGGCACAGGCACAGGCACAGGCACAGGCACAGGCACAGGCACAGGCACATACACAGGCACAGGCACATACACACGCACAGGTACACGGACAGGCACAGGCACAGGCACAGGCACAGGCACAGGCACAGGCACAGGCACAGGCACAGGCACAGGCACAGGCACAGGCACAGGCACAGGCACAGGCACAGGCACAGGCACAGGCACAGGCACAGGGACAGGCACATTCACAGGCACAGGTACAGGTACAGGCACAGGCACAGGCACAGGCACAGGCACAGGCACAGGCACAGGCACAGGCACAGGCACAGGCACAGGCACAGGCACAGGCACAGGCACAGGCACAGGCACAGGAACAGGCACAGGCACAGGCACATGCACAGGCACAGGCACAGGCACATACACAGGCACAGGTACATACACAGGCACAGGCACAGGCACAGGCACAGGCACAGGCACAGGCACAGGCACAGGCACAGGCACAGGCACAGACACAGACACAGACACAGACACAGACACAGACACAGACACAGACACAGACACAGACACAGACACAGACACAGACACAGACACAGACACAGACACAGACACAGACACAGACACAGACACAGACACAGACACAGACACAGACACAGACACAGACACAGACACAGACACAGACACAGACACAGACACAGACACAGACACAGACACAGACACAGACACAGACACAGACACAGACACAGACACAGACACAGACACAGACACAGACACAGACACAGACACAGACACAGACACAGACACAGACACAGACACAGACACAGACACAGACACAGACACAGACACAGACACAGACACAGACACAGACACAGACACAGACACAGACACAGACACAGACACAGACACAGACACAGACACAGACACAGACACAGACACAGACACAGACACAGACACAGACACAGACACAGACACAGACACAGACACAGACACAGACACAGACACAGACACAGACACAGACACAGACACAGACACAGACACAGACACAGACACAGACACAGACACAGACACAGACACAGACACAGACACAGACACAGACACAGACACAGACACAGACACAGACACAGACACAGACACAGACACAGACACAGACACAGACACAGACACAGACACAGACACAGACACAGACACAGACACAGACAAAGGGTCAAGCACAAGCACAGACACAGACACAGACACAGACACAGACACAGACACAGACACAGACACAGACACAGACACAGACACAGACACAGACACAGACACAGACACAGACACAGACACAGACACAGACACAGACACAGACACAGACACAGACACAGACACAGACACAGACACAGACACAGACACAGACACAGACACAGACACAGACACAGACACAGACACAGACACAGACACAGACACAGACACAGACAAAGACACAGACACAGACACAGACACAGACACAGACACAGACACAGACACAGACACAGACACAGACACAGACACAGACACAGACACAGACACAGACACAGACACAGACACAAACACATACACATACACAGACACAGACACAGACACAGCCACAGGCGCAGGCGCAGGCACAGGCACAGGCACAGGCACAGGCACAGGCACAGGCACAGGCACAGGCACAGGCACAGGCACAGGCACAGGCACAGGCACATACACAGGCACAGGCACATACACAGGCACAGGTACAGGCACAGGCACAGGCACAGGCACAGGCACAGGCACAGGCACAGGCACAGGCACAGGCACAGGCACAGGCACAGGCACAGGCACAGGCACAGGCACAGGCACAGGCACAGGCACAGGCACAGGCACAGGCACAGGCACAGGCACAGGCACAGGCACAAGCACAGGCACGGGCACAGGCACAGGCACAGGCACAGGCACAGGCACAGGCACAGGCACAGGCACAGGCACAGGCACAGGCACAGGCACAGGCACAGGCACAGGCACAGGCACAGGCACAGGCACAGGCACAGGCACAGGCACAGGCACAGGCTCAAGCACAGGCACAGACACAGACTCAGACACAGACACAGACACAGACACAGACACAGACACAGACACAGACACAGACACAGACACAGACACAGACACAGACACAGACACAGACACAGACACAGACACAGACACAGACACAGACACAGACACAGACACAGACACAGACACAGACACAGACACAGACACAGACACAGACACAGACACAGACACAGACACAGACACAGACACAGACACAGACACAGACACAGACACAGACAAAGGGTCAAGCACAAGCACAGACACAGACACAGACACAGACACAGACACAGACACAGACACAGACACAGACACAGACACAGACACAGACACAGACACAGACACAGACACAGACAAAGGGTCAAGCACAAGCACAGACACAGACACAGACACAGACACAGACACAGACACAGACACAGACACAGACACAGACACAGACACAGACACAGACACAGACACAGACACAGACACAGACACAGACACAGACACAGACACAGACACAGACACAGACACAGACACAGACACAGACACAGACACAGACACAGACACAGACACAGACACAGACACAGACACAGACACAGACACAGACACAGACACAGACACAGACACAGACACAGACAAAGGGTCAAGCACAAGCACAGACACAGACACAGACACAGACACAGACACAGACACAGACACAGACACAGACACAGACACAGACACAGACACAGACACAGACACAGACACAGACACAGACACAGACACAGACACAGACACAGACACAGACACAGACACAGACACAGACACAGACACAGACACAGACACAGACACAGACACAGACACAGACACAGACACAGACACAGACACAGACACAGACACAGACACAGACACAGACACAGACAAAGACACAGACACAGACACAGACACAGACACAGACACAGACACAGACACAGACACAGACACAGACACAGACACAGACACAGACACAGACACAGACACAGACACAGACACAGACACAGACACAAACACATACACATACACAGACACAGACACAGACACAGCCACAGGCGCAGGCGCAGGCACAGGCACAGGCACAGGCACAGGCACAGGCACAGGCACAGGCACAGGCACAGGCACAGGCACAGGCACAGGCACAGGCACAGGCACATACACAGGCACAGGCACATACACAGGTACAGGTACACGCACAGGCACAGGCACAGGCACAGGCACAGGCACAGGCACAGGCACAGGCACAGGCACAGGCACAGGCACAGGCACAGGCACAGGCACAGGCACAGGCACAGGCACAGGCACAGGCACAGGCACAGGCACAGGCACAAGCACAGGCACGGGCACAGGCACAGGCACAGGCACAGGCACAGGCACAGGCACAGGCACAGGCACAGGCACAGGCACAGGCACAGGCACAGGCACAGGCACAGGCACAGGCACAGGCACAGGCACAGGCACAGGCACAGGCACAGGCACAGGCACAGGCACAGGCACAGGCACAGGCACAGGCACAGGCACAGGCACAGGCACAGGCACAGGCACAGGCTCAAGCACAGGCACAGACACAGACTCAGACACAGACACAGACACAGACACAGACACAGACACAGACACAGACACAGACACAGACACAGACACAGACACAGACACAGACACAGACACAGACACAGACACAGACACAGACACAGACACAGACACAGACACAGACACAGACACAGACACAGACACAGACACAGACACAGACACAGACACAGACACAGACACAGACACAGACAAAGGGTCAAGCACAAGCACAGACACAGACACAGACACAGACACAGACACAGACACAGACACAGACACAGACACAGACACAGACACAGACACAGACACAGACACAGACACAGACACAGACACAGACACAGACACAGACACAGACACAGACACAGACACAGACACAGACACAGACACAGACACAGACACAGACACAGACACAGACACAGACACAGACACAGACACAGACACAGACACAGACACAGACACAGACACAGACACAGACACAGACACAGACACAGACACAGACACAGACACAGGGTCAAGCACAAGCACAGACACAGACACAGACACAGACACAGACACAGACACAGACACAGACACAGACACAGACACAGACACAGACACAGACACAGACACAGACACAGACACAGACACAGACACAGACACAGACACAGACACAGACACAGACACAGACACAGACACAGACACAGACACAGACACAGACACAGACACAGACACAGACACAGACACAGACACAGACACAGACACAGACACAGACACAGACACAGACAAAGACACAGACACAGACACAGACACAGACACAGACACAGACACAGACACAGACACAGACACAGACACAGACACAGACACAGACACAGACACAGACACAGACACAGACACAGACACAGACACAGACACAAACACATACACATACACAGACACAGACACAGACACAGCCACAGGCGCAGGCGCAGGCACAGGCACAGGCACAGGCACAGGCACAGGCACAGGCACAGGCACAGGCACAGGCACAGGCACAGGCACAGGCACAGGCACAGGCACATACACAGGCACAGGCACATACACAGGCACAGGTACACGCACAGGCACAGGCACAGGCACAGGCACAGGCACAGGCACAGGCACAGGCACAGGCACAGGCACAGGCACAGGCACAGGCACAGGCACAGGCACAGGCACAGGCACAGGCACAGGCACAGGCACAGGCACAGGCACAGGCACAGGCACAGGCACAAGCACAGGCACGGGCACAGGCACAGGCACAGGCACAGGCACAGGCACAGGCACAGGCACAGGCACAGGCACAGGCACAGGCACAGGCACAGGCACAGGCACAGGCACAGGCACAGGCACAGGCACAGGCACAGGCACAGGCACAGGCACAGGCACAGGCACAGGCACAGGCACAGGCACAGGCACAGGCACAGGCACAGGCACAGGCACAGGCACAGGCACAGGCTCAAGCACAGGCACAGACACAGACTCAGACACAGACACAGACACAGACACAGACACAGACACAGACACAGACACAGACACAGACACAGACACAGACACTGACACAGACACAGACACAGACACAGACACAGACACAGACACAGACACAGACACAGGCACAGGCACAGGCACAGGCACAGGCACAGGCACAGGCACAGGCACAGACACAGACACAGACACAGACACAGACACAGACACAGACACAGATACAGACACAGACACAGACACAGACACAGACACAGACACAGACACAGACACAGACACAGACACAGACACAGACACAGACACAGACACAGACACAGACACAGACACAGACACAGACACAGACACAGACACAGACACAGACACAGACACAGACACAGACACAGACACAGACACAGACACAGACACAGACACAGACACAGACAAAGGGTCAAGCACAAGCACAGACACAGACACAGACACAGACACAGACACAGACACAGACACAGACACAGACACAGACACAGACACAGACACAGACACAGACACAGACACAGACACAGACACAGACACAGACACAGACACAGACACAGACACAGACACAGACACAGACACAGACACAGACACAGACACAGACACAGACACAGACACAGACACAGACACAGACACAGACACAGACACAGACACAGACACAGACACAGACACAGACACAGAAAAAGACACAGACAAAGACACAGACACAGACACAGACACAGACACAGACACAGACACAGACACAGACACAGACACAGACACAGACACAGACACAGACACAGACACAGACACAGACACAGGCACAGGCACAGGCACAGGCACAGGCACAGGCACAGGCACAGACACAGACACAGACACAGACACAGACACAGACACAGACACAGACACAGACACAAACACATACACAGACACAGACACAGACACAGCCACAGGCGCAGGCGCAGGCACAGGCACAGGCACAGGCACAGGCACAGGCACAGGCACAGGCACAGGCACAGGCACAGGCACAGGCACAGGCACAGGCACAGGCACAGGCACAGGCACAGGCACAGGCACAGGCACAGGCACAGGCACAGGCACAGGCACAGGCACAGGCACAGGCACAGGCACAGGCACAGGCACAGGCACAGGCACAGGCACAGGCACATACACAGGCACAGGCACATACACAGGCACAGGTACACGCACAGGCACAGGCACAGGCACAGGCACAGGCACAGGCACAGGCACAGGCACAGGCACAGGCACAGGCACAGGCACAGGCACAGGCACAGGCACAGGCACAGGCACAGGCACAGGCACGGGCACAGGCACAGGCACAGGCACAGGCACAGGCACAGGCACAGGCACAGGCACAGGCACAGGCACAGGCACAGGCACAGGCACAGGCACAGGCACAGGCACAGGCACAGGCACAGGCACAGGCACAGGCACAGGCACAGGCACAGGCACAGGCACAGGCACAGGCACAGGCACAGGCACAGGCACAGGCACAGGCACAGGCACAGGCACAGGCACAGGCACAGGCACAGGTACAGGCACAGGCACAGGCACAGGCACAGGCACAGGCACAGGCACAGGCACAGGCACAGGCACAGGCACAGGCTCAAGCACAAGCACAGACACAGACACAGACACAGACACAGACACAGACACAGACACAGACACAGACACAGACACAGACACAGACACAGACACAGAAACAGACACAGACACCGACACAGACACAGACACATACACAGACACAGACACAGACACAGCCACAGGCGCAGGCGCAGGCACAGGCACAGGCACAGGCACAGGCACAGGCACAGGCACAGGCACAGGCACAGGCACATACACAGGCACAGGCACATACACAGGCACAGGTACACGGACAGGCACAGGCACAGGCACAGGCACAGGCACAGGCACAGGCACAGGCACAGGCACAGGCACAGGCACAGGCACAGGCACAGGCACAGGCACAGGCACAGGCACAGGCACAGGCACAGGCACAGGGACAGGCACAGGCACAGGCACAGGTACAGGTACAGGCACAGGCACAGGCACAGGCACAGGCACAGGCACAGG
Organism: Ephialtes manifestator; assembly: GCA_963970395.1. Lineage (NCBI taxonomy): Eukaryota > Metazoa > Arthropoda > Insecta > Hymenoptera > Ichneumonidae > Ephialtes > Ephialtes manifestator. Next base: position 2,093,397 of record OZ019982.1, on the reverse strand, counting down.
CACAGGCACAGGCACAGGCACAGGCACAGGCACAGGCACAGGCACAGGCACAGGAACAGGCACAGGCACAGGCACATGCACAGGCACAGGCACAGGCACATACACAGGCACAGGTACATACACAGGCACAGGCACAGGCACAGGCACAGGCACAGGCACAGGCACAGGCACAGACACAGACACAGACACAGACACAGACACAGACACAGACACAAACACATACACATACACAGACACAGACACAGACACAGCCACAGGCGCAGGCGCAGGCACAGGCACAGGCACAGGCACAGGCACAGGCACAGGCACAGGCACAGGCACAGGCACAGGCACAGGCACAGGCACATACACAGGCACAGGCACATACACAGGCACAGGTACAGGCACAGGCACAGGCACAGGCACAGGCACAGGCACAGGCACAGGCACAGGCACAGGCACAGGCACAGGCACAGGCACAGGCACAGGCACAGGCACAGGCACAGGCACAGGCACAGGCACAGGCACAGGCACAGGCACAGGCACAGGCACAAGCACAGGCACGGGCACAGGCACAGGCACAGGCACAGGCACAGGCACAGGCACAGGCACAGGCACAGGCACAGGCACAGGCACAGGCACAGGCACAGGCACAGGCACAGGCACAGGCACAGGCACAGGCACAGGCACAGGCACAGGCACAGGCACAGGCACAGGCACAGGCACAGGCACAGGCACAGGCACAGGCACAGGCACAGGCACAGGCACAGGCACAGGCACAGGCACAGGCTCAAGCACAGGCACAGACACAGACTCAGACACAGACACAGACACAGACACAGACACAGACACAGACACAGACACAGACACAGACACAGACACAGACACAGACACAGACACAGACACAGACACAGACACAGACACAGACACAGACACAGACACAGACACAGACACAGACACAAACACATACACATACACAGACACAGACACAGACACAGCCACAGGCGCAGGCGCAGGCACAGGCACAGGCACAGGCACAGGCACAGGCACAGGCACAGGCACAGGCACAGGCACAGGCACAGGCACAGGCACAGGCACAGGCACAGGCACATACACAGGCACAGGCACATACACAGGCACAGGTACACGCACAGGCACAGGCACAGGCACAGGCACAGGCACAGGCACAGGCACAGGCACAGGCACAGGCACAGGCACAGGCACAGGCACAGGCACAGGCACAGGCACAGGCACAGGCACAGGCACAGGCACAGGCACAGGCACAGGCACAGGCACAGGCACAGGCACAAGCACAGGCACGGGCACAGGCACAGGCACAGGCACAGGCACAGGCACAGGCACAGGCACAGGCACAGGCACAGGCACAGGCACAGGCACAGGCACAGGCACAGGCACAGGCACAGGCACAGGCACAGGCACAGGCACAGGCACAGGCACAGGCACAGGCACAGGCACAGGCACAGGCACAGGCACAGGCACAGGCACAGGCACAGGCACAGGCTCAAGCACAGGCACAGACACAGACTCAGACACAGACACAGACACAGACACAGACACAGACACAGACACAGACACAGACACAGACACAGACACTGACACAGACACAGACACAGACACAGACACAGACACAGACACAGACACAGACACAGGCACAGGCACAGGCACAGGCACAGGCACAGGCACAGGCACAGGCACAGGCACAGGCACAGGCACAGACACAGACACAGACACAGACACAGACACAGACACAGACACAGATACAGACACAGACACAGACACAGACACAGACACAGACACAGACACAGACACAGACACAGACACAGACACAGACACAGACACAGACACAGACACAGACACAGACACAGACACAGACACAGACACAGACACAGACACAGACACAGACACAGACACAGACACAGACACAGACACAGACACAGACACAGACAAAGGGTCAAGCACAAGCACAGACACAGACACAGACACAGACACAGACACAGACACAGACACAGACACAGACACAGACACAGACACAGACACAGACACAGACACAGACACAGACACAGGCACAGGCACAGGCACAGGCACAGGCACAGGCACAGGCACAGACACAGACACAGACACAGACACAGACACAGACACAGACACAGACACAGACACAGACACAAACACATACACAGACACAGACACAGACACAGCCACAGGCGCAGGCGCAGGCACAGGCACAGGCACAGGCACAGGCACAGGCACAGGCACAGGCACAGGCACAGGCACAGGCACAGGCACAGGCACAGGCACAGGCACAGGCACAGGCACAGGCACAGGCACAGGCACAGGCACAGGCACAGGCACAGGCACAGGCACAGGCACAGGCACATACACAGGCACAGGCACATACACAGGCACAGGTACACGCACAGGCACAGGCACAGGCACAGGCACAGGCACAGGCACAGGCACAGGCACAGGCACAGGCACAGGCACAGGCACAGGCACAGGCACAGGCACAGGCACAGGCACAGGCACAGGCACAGGCACAGGCACAGGCACAGGCACAGGCACAGGCACAAGCACAGGCACGGGCACAGGCACAGGCACAGGCACAGGCACAGGCACAGGCACAGGCACAGGCACAGGCACAGGCACAGGCACAGGCACAGGCACAGGCACAGGCACAGGCACAGGCACAGGCACAGGCACAGGCACAGGCACAGGCACAGGCACAGGCACAGGCACAGGCACAGGCACAGGCACAGGCACAGGTACAGGCACAGGCACAGGCACAGGCACAGGCACAGGCACAGGCACAGGCACAGGCACAGGCACAGGCACAGGCTCAAGCACAAGCACAGACACAGACACAGACACAGACACAGACACAGACACAGACACAGACACAGACACAGACACAGACACAGACACAGACACAGACACAGAAACAGACACAGACACCGACACAGACACAGACACAGAAACAGACACAGACACCGACACAGACACAGACACATACACAGACACAGACACAGACACAGCCACAGGCGCAGGCGCAGGCACAGGCACAGGCACAGGCACAGGCACAGGCACAGGCACAGGCACAGGCACAGGCACATACACAGGCACAGGCACATACACAGGCACAGGTACACGGACAGGCACAGGCACAGGCACAGGCACAGGCACAGGCACAGGCACAGGCACAGGCACAGGCACAGGCACAGGCACAGGCACAGGCACAGGCACAGGCACAGGCACAGGCACAGGCACAGGCACAGGCACAGGGACAGGCACAGGCACAGGCACAGGTACAGGTACAGGCACAGGCACAGGCACAGGCACAGGCACAGGCACAGGCACAGGCACAGGCACAGGCACAGGCACAGGCACAGGCACAGGCACAGGAACAGGCACAGGCACAGGCACATGCACAGGCACAGGCACAGGCACATACACAGGCACAGGTACATACACAGGCACAGGCACAGGCACAGGCACAGGCACAGGCACAGGCACAGGCACAGGCACAGGCACAGACACAGACACAGACACAGACACAAACACAGACACAGACACAGACACAGACACAGACACAGACGCAGACACAGACACAGACACAGACACAGACACAGACACAGACACAGACACAGACACAGACACAGACACAGACACAGACACAGACACAGACACAGACACAGACACAGACACAGACACAGACACAGACACAGACACAGACACAGGCACAGGCACAGGCACAGGCTCAAGCACAAGCTCAGACACAGACACAGACACAGACACAGACACAGACACAGACAAAGACACATACACAGACACAGACACAGACACAGACACAGACACAGACACAGACACAGACACAGACACAGACACAGACACAGACACCGACACAGACACAGACACAGCCACAGGCACAGACACAGGCACATGCACAGGCACAGGCACAGGCACAGGCATAGGCACAGGCACAGGCACAGGCACAGTCACAGGCACAGGCACAGGCACACGCACAGGCACAGGCACAGGCACAGGCACAGGCACCGGCACAGGCACAGACACAGGCACAGGCACAGGCACAGGCACAGGCACAGGCACAGGCACAGGCACAGGCACAGGCACAGGCACAGGCACAGGCACAGGCACAGGCACAGGCACAGGCACAGGCACAGGCACAGGCACAGGCACAGGCACAGGCACAGGCATAGGCACAGGCACAGGCACAGGCACAGGCACAGGCACAGGCAAAGGCACAGGCACAGGCACAGGCACAGGCACAGACACAGACACAGACACAGACACAGACACAGACACAGACACAGACACAGACACAGACACAGACACAGACACAGACACAGACACAGGCACAGGCACAGGCACAGGCACAGGCACAGGCACAGGCACAGGCACAGGCACAGGCACAGGCTCAAGCACAGGCACAGACACAGACTCAGACACAGACACAGACACAGACACAGACGCAGACACAGACACAGACACAGACACAGACACAGCCACAGACACAGACACAGACACAGACACAGACACAGACACAGACACAGACACAGACACAGACACAGACACAGACACAGACACTGACACAGACACAGACACAGACACAGACACAGACACAGACACAGACACAGACACAGACACAGACACAGACACAGACACAGACACAGGGTCAAGCACAAGCACAGGCACAGGCACAAGCACAGGAACAGGCACAGGCTCAAGCACAAGCACAGACACAGACACAGACACAGACACAGACACAGACACAGAAACAGACACAGACACAGACACAGACACAGACACAGACACAGACACAGACACAGACACAGACACAGACACAGACACAGACACAGACACAGACACAGACACAGACACAGACACAGACACAGACACAGACACAGACACAGACACAGACACAGACACAGACACAGACACAGACACAGACACAGACACAGACACAGACACAGACACAGACACAGACACAGACACATACACAGACACAGACACAGACACAGACACAGACACAGACACAGACACAGACACAGACACAGACACAGACACAGACACAGACACAGACACAGACACAGACACAGACACAGACACAGACACAGACACAGACACAGACACAGACACAGACACAGGCACAGGCACAGGCACAGGCACAGGCACAGGCACAGGCACAGGCACAGGCACAGGCACAGGCACAGGCACAGGCACAGGCACAGGCACAGGCACAGGCTCAAGCACAGGCACAGACACAGACTCAGACACAGACACAGACACAGACACAGACACAGACACAGACACAGACACAGACACAGACACAGACACAGACACAGACACAGACACAGACACAGACACAGACACAGACACAGACACAGACACAGACACAGACACAGACACAGACACAGACACAGACACAGACACTGACACTGACACAGACACTGACACTGACACAGACACAGACACAGACACAGACACAGACACAGACACAGACACAGACACAGACACAGACACAGACACAGACACAGACACAGACACAGAAACAGACACAGACACAGACACAGACACAGACACAGACACAGACACAGACACAGACACAGGCACAGGCACAGGCACATACACAGGCACAGGCACATACACAGGCACAGGTACACGCACAGGCACAGGCACAGGCACAGGCACAAGCACAGGCACAGGCACAGGCACAGGCACAGGCACAGGCACAGGCACAGGCACAGGCACAGGCACAGGCACAGGCACAGGCACAGGCACAGGCACAGGCACAGGCACAGGCACAGGGACAGGCACAGGCACAGGCACAGGCACAGGCATAGGCACAGGCACAGGCACAGGCACAGGCACAGGCACAGGCACAGGCACAGGCACAGGCACAGGCACAGGCACAGGCACAGGCACAGGCACAGGCACAGGCACATGCACAGGCACAGGCACATGCACAGTCACAGGCACAGGCACATACACAGGCACAGGCACAGGCACAGGCACAGGCACAGGCACAGGCACAGGCACAGGCACAGATACAGACACAGACACAGACACAGACACAGACACAGACACAGACACAGACACAGACACAGACACAGACACAGACACAGACACAGACACAGACACAGACACAGACACAGACACAGACACAGACACAGACACAGACACAGACACAGACACAGACACAGACACAGACACAGACACAGACACAGACACAGACACAGACACAGGCACAGGCACAGGCACAGGCACAGGCTCAAGCACAAGCTCAGACACAGACACAGACACAGACACAGACACAGACACAGACACAGACACAGACACAGACACAGACACAGACACAGACACAGACACAGACACAGACACAGACACAGACACAGACACAGACAAAGACACATACACAGACACAGACACAGACACAGACACAGACACAGGCACAGACACAGGCACATGCACAGGCACAGGCACAGGCACAGGCACAGGCACCGGCACCGGCACAGGCACAGGCACAGGCACAGGCACAGGCACAGGCACAGGCACAGGCACCGGCACAGGCACAGACACAGGCACAGGCACAGGCACAGGCACAGGCACAGGCACAGGCACAGGCGCAGGCGCAGGCACAGGCACAGGCACAGGCACAGGCACAGGCATAGGCACAGGCACAGGCACAGGCACAGGCACAGGCGCAGGCGCAGGCACAGGCACAGGCACAGGCACAGGCACAGGCATAGGCACAGGCACAGGCACAGGCACAGGCACAGGCAAAGGCACAGGCACAGGCACAGGCACAGACACAGACACAGACACAGACACAGACACAGACACAGACACAGACACAGACACAGACACAGACACAGACACAGACACAGACACAGACACAGACACAGACACAGACACAGGCACAGGCACAGGCACAGGCACAGGCACAGGCACAGGCACAGGCACAGGCACAGGCACAGGCACAGGCACAGGCACAGGCACAGGCTCAAGCACAGGCACAGACACAGACTCAGACACAGACACAGACACAGACACAGACACAGACACAGACACAGACACAGACACAGACACAGACACAGACACAGACACAGACACAGACACAGACACAGACACAGGGTCAAGCACAAGCACAGGCACAGGCACAAGCACAGGAACAGGCACAGGCTCAAGCACAAGCACAGGCACAGACACAGACACAGACACAGACACAGACACAGACACAGACACAGAAACAGACACAGACACAGACACAGACACAGACACAGACAACGACACAGACACAGACACAGACACAGACACAGACACAGACACAGACACAGACACAGACACAGACACAGACACAGGCACAGACACAGACACAGACACAGACACAGACACAGACACAGACACAGAAACAGACACAGACACAGACACAGACACAGACACAGACACAGACACAGACACAGACACAGACACAGACACAGACACAGACACAGACACAGACACAGACACAGACACAGACACAGACACAGACACAGACACAGACACAGACACAGACACAGACACAGACACAGACACAGACACAGATACAGACACAGACACAGATACAGGCACAGGCACAGGGTCAAGCACAAGCACAGACACAGACACAGACACAGACACAGACACAGACACAGACACAGACACAGACACAGACACAGACACAGACACAGACACAGACACAGACACAGACACAGACACAGACACAGACACAGACACAGACACAGACACAGACACAGACACAGACACAGACACAGACACAGACACAGACACAGACACAGACACAGACACAGACACAGACACAGACACAGACACAGACACAGACACAGACACAGACACAGACACAGACACAGACACAGACACAGACACAGACACAGACACAGACACAGACACAGACACAGACACAGACACAGACACAGACACAGACACAGACACAGACACAGACACAGACACAGGCACAGGCGCAGGCGCAGGCACAGGCACAGGCACAGGCACAGGCACAGGCACAGGCGCAGGCACAGGCACAGGCACAGGCACAGGCACAGGCACAGGCACAGGCACAGGCACAGGCACATACACAGGCACAGACAAAGACACAGACACAGACACAGACACAGACACAGACACAGACACAGACACAGACACAGACACAGACACAGACACAGACACAGACACAGACACAGACACAGACACAGACACAGACACAGACACAGACACAGACACAGACACAGACACAGACACAGACACAGACACAGACACAGACACAGACACAGACACAGACACAGACACAGACACAGACACAGACACAGACACAGACACAGACACAGACACAGACACAGACACAGACACAGACACAGACACAGACACAGACACAGACACAGACACAGACACAGACACAGACACAGACACAGACACAGACACAGACACAGACACAGACACAGACACAGACACAGACACAGACACAGACACAGACACAGACACAGACACAGACACAGACACAGACACAGACACAGACACAGACACAGACACAGACACAGACACAGACACAGACACAGACACAGACACAGACACAGACACAGACACAGACACAGACACAGACACAGACAAAGGGTCAAGCACAAGCACAGACACAGACACAGACACAGACACAGACACAGACACAGACACAGACACAGACACAGACACAGACACAGACACAGACACAGACACAGACACAGACACAGACACAGACACAGACACAGACACAGACACAGACACAGACACAGACACAGACACAGACACAGACACAGACACAGACACAGCCACAGGCGCAGGCGCAGGCACAGGCACAGGCACAGGCACAGGCACAGGCACAGGCACAGGCACAGGCACAGGCACAGGCACAGGCACAGGCACATACACAGGCACAGGCACATACACAGGCACAGGTACACGCACAGGCACAGGCACAGGCACAGGCACAGGCACAGGCACAGGCACAGGCACAGGCACAGGCACAGGCACAGGCACAGGCACAGGCACAGGCACAGGCACAGGCACAGGCACAGGCACAGGCACAGGCACAGGCACAGGCACAGGCACAAGCACAGACACAGACACAGACACAGACACAGACACAGACACAGACACAGACACAGGGTCAAGCACAAGCACAGGCACAGGCACAAGCACAGGAACAGGCACAGGCTCAAGCACAAGCACAGGCACAGACACAGACACAGACACAGACACAGACACAGACACAGACACAGAAACAGACACAGACACAGACACAGACACAGACAACGACACAGACACAGACACAGACACAGACACAGACACAGACACAGACACAGACACAGACACAGACACAGACACAGACACAGACACAGACACAGACACAGACACAGACACAGACACAGACACAGACACAGACACAGAAACAGACACAGACACAGACACAGACACAGACACAGACACAGACACAGACACAGACACAGACACAGACACAGACACAGACACAGACACAGACACAGACACAGACACAGACACAGACACAGACACAGACACAGACACAGACACAGACACAGACACAGACACAGACACAGACACAGACACAGACACAGACACAGACACAGACACAGACACAGACACAGACACAGACACAGACACAGACACAGACACAGACACAGACACAGGCACAGGCGCAGGCGCAGGCACAGGCACAGGCACAGG
>OZ019982.1:2076135-2078635 GCA_963970395.1 Ephialtes manifestator | reverse complement strand
CAGACACAGACACAGACACAGATACAGACACAGACACAGACACAGACACAGACACAGACACAGACACAGACACAGACACAGACACAGACACAGACACAGACACAGACACAGACACAGACACAGACACAGACACAGACACAGACACAAACACAGACACAGACACAGACACAGACACAGACACAGACACAGACACAGACACAGACACAGACACAGACATAGACACAGACACAGACACAGACACAGACACAGACACAGACACAGACACAGACACAGACACAGACACAGACACAGACACAGACACAGACACAGACACCGACACAGCCACAGACACATACACAGACACAGACACAGACACAGCCACAGGCGCAGGCGCAGGCACAGGCACAGGCACAGGCACAGGCACAGGCACAGACACAGACACAGACACAGACACAGACACAGACACAGACACAGACACAGACACAGACACAGACACAGACACAGACACAGACACAGACACAGACACAGACACAGACACAGACACAGACACAGACACAGACACAGACACAGACACAGACACAGACACAGACACAGACACAGACACAGACACAGACACAGACACAGCCACAGGCGCAGGCGCAGGCACAGGCACAGGCACAGGCACAGGCACAGGCACAGGCACATACACAGGCACAGGCACATACACAGGCACAGGTACACGGACAGGCATAGGCACAGGCACAGGCACAGGCACAGGCACAGGCACAGGCACAGGCACAGGCACAGGCACAGGCACAGGCACAGGCACAGGCACAGGCACAGGCACAGGCACAGGCACAGGCACAGGGACAGGCACAGGCACAGGCACAGGTACAGGTACAGGCACAGGCACAGGCACAGGCACAGGCACAGGCACAGGCACAGGCACAGGCACAGGCACAGGCACAGGCACAGGCACAGGCACAGGCACAGGCACAGGCACAGGCACAGGCACAGGCACAGGCACAGGCACATGCACAGGCACAGGCACAGGCACATACACAGGCACAGGTACATACACAGGCACAGGCACAGGCACAGGCACCGGCACAGGCACAGACACAGGCACAGGCACAGGCACAGGCACAGGCACAGGCACAGGCACAGGCACAGGCACAGGCACAGGCACAGGCACAGGCACAGGCACAGGCACAGGCACAGGCACAGGCACAGGCACAGGCACAGACACAGACACAGACACAGACACAGACACAGACACAGACACAGACACAGACACAGACACAGACACAGACACAGACACAGACACAGACACAGACACAGACACAGACACAGACACAGACACAGACACAGGCACAGGCACAGGCACAGGCACAGGCACAGGCACAGGCACAGGCACAGGCACAGGCACAGGCACAGGCACAGGCACAGGCTCAAGCACAGGCACAGACACAGACTCAGACACAGACACAGACACAGACACAGACACAGACACAGACACAGACACAGACACAGACACAGACACAGACACAGACACAGACACAGACACAGACACAGACACAGACACAGACACAGACACAGACACAGACACAGACACAGACACAGACACAGACACAGACACAGACACAGACACAGACACAGACACAGACACAGACACAGACACAGACACAGACACAGACACAGACACAGACACAGACACAGACACAGACACAGACACAGACACAGACACAGACACAGACACAGACACAGACACAGACACAGACACTGACACAGACACAGACACAGACACAGACACAGACACAGACACAGACACAGGGTCAAGCACAAGCACAGGCACAGGCACAAGCACAGGAACAGGCACAGGCTCAAGCACAAGCACAGACACAGACACAGACACAGACACAGACACAGACACAGTCACAGAAACAGACACAGACACAGACACAGACACAGACACAGACACAGACACAGACACAGACACAGACACAGACACAGACACAGACACAGACACAGACACAGACACAGACACAGACACAGACACAGACACAGACACAGACACAGACACAGACACAGACACAGACACAGACACAGACACAGACACAGACACAGACACAGACACAGACACAGACACAGACACAGACACAGACACAGACACAGACACAGACACAGACACAGACACAGACACAGACACAGACACAGACACAGACACAGACACAGACATAGACACAGACACAGACACAGACACAGACACAGACACAGACACAGACACAGACACAGACACAGACACAGACATAGACACAGACACAGACACAGACACAGACACAGACACAGACACAGACACAGACACAGACACAGACACAGACACAGACACAGACAAAGACACAGACACAGACACAGACACAGACACAGACACAGACACAGACACAGACACAGGCACAGGCACAGGCACAGGCACAGGCACAGGCACAGGCACAGGCACAGGCACAGGCACAGGCACAGGCACAGGCACAGGCACAGGCACAGG
>OZ019982.1:2051135-2068635 GCA_963970395.1 Ephialtes manifestator | reverse complement strand
CAGACACAGACACAGACACAGACACAGACACAGACACAGACACAGAAACAGACACAGACACAGACACAGACACAGACACAGACACAGACACAGACACAGACACAGACACAGACACAGACACAGACACAGACACAGACACAGACACAGACACAGACACAGACACAGACACAGACACAGACACAGACACAGACACAGACACAGACACAGACACAGACACAGACACAGACACAGACACAGACACAGACACAGACACAGACACAGACACAGACACAGACACAGACACAGACACAGACACAGACACCGACACAGACACAGGCACATACACAGACACAGACACAGACACAGCCACAGGCGCAGGCGCAGGCACAGGCACAGGCACAGGCACAGGCACAGGCACAGGCACATACACAGGCACAGGCACATACACAGGCACAGGTACACGGACAGGCATAGGCACAGGCACAGGCACAGGCACAGGCACAGGCACAGGCACAGGCACAGGCACAGGCACAGGCACAGGCACAGGCACAGGCACAGGCACAGGCACAGGCACAGGGACAGGCACAGGCACAGGCACAGGTACAGGTACAGGCACAGGCACAGGCACAGGCACATGCACAGGCACAGGCACAGGCACAGGCACAGGCACAGGCACAGGCACAGGCACAGGCACAGGCACAGGCACAGGCACAGGCACAGGCACATGCACAGGCACAGGCACAGGCACATACACAGGCACAGGTACATACACAGGCACAGGCACAGGCACAGGCACTGGCACAGGCACAGACACAGGCACAGGCACAGGCACAGGCACAGGCACAGGCACAGGCACAGGCACAGGCACAGGCACAGGCACAGGCACAGGCACAGGCACAGGCACAGGCACAGGCACAGGCACAGGCACAGGCACAGGCATAGGCACAGGCACAGGCACAGGCACAGACACAGGCACAGGCAAAGGCACAGGCACAGGCACAGGCACAGGCACAGGCACAGACACAGACACAGACACAGACACAGACACAGACACAGACACAGACACAGACACAGACACAGACACAGACACAGACACAGACACAGACACAGACACAGACACAGACACAGACACAGGCACAGGCACAGGCACAGGCACAGGCACAGGCACAGGCACAGGCACAGGCACAGGCACAGGCACAGGCACAGGCTCAAGCACAGGCACAGACACAGACTCAGACACAGACACAGACACAGACACAGACACAGACACAGACACAGACACAGACACAGACACAGACACAGACACAGACACAGACACAGACACAGACACAGACACAGACACAGACACAGACACAGACACAGACACAGACACAGACACAGACACAGACACAGACACAGACACAGACACAGACACAGACACAGACACAGACACAGACACAGACACAGACACAGACACAGACACAGACACAGACACAGACACAGACACAGACACAGACACAGACACAGACACAGACACAGACACAGACACTGACACAGACACAGACACAGACACAGACACAGACACAGACACAGGGTCAAGCACAAGCACAGGCACAGGCACAAGCACAGGAACAGGCACAGGCTCAAGCACAAGCACAGACACAGACACAGACACAGACACAGACACAGACACAGAAACAGACACAGACACAGACACAGACACAGACACAGACACAGACACAGACACAGACACAGACACAGACACAGACACAGACACAGACACAGACACAGACACAGACACAGACACAGACACAGACACAGACACAGACACAGACACAGACACAGACACAGACACAGACACAGACACAGACACAGACACAGACACAGACACAGACACAGACACAGACACAGACACAGACACAGACACAGACACAGACACAGACACAGACACAGACACAGACACAGACACAGACACAGACACAGACACAGACATAGACACAGACACAGACACAGACACAGACACAGACACAGACACAGACACAGACACAGACACAGACACAGACACAGACACAGACATAGACACAGACACAGACACAGACACAGACACAGACACAGACACAGACACAGACACAGACACAGACACAGACACAGACACAGACAAAGACACAGACACAGACACAGACACAGACACAGACACAGACACAGACACAGACACAGACACAGGCACAGGCACAGGCACAGGCACAGGCACAGGCACAGGCACAGGCACAGGCACAGGCACAGGCACAGGCACAGGCACAGGCACAGGCACAGGCACAGGCACAGGCACAGGCACAGGCACAGGCTCAAGCACAGGCACAGACACAGACTCAGACACAGACACAGACACAGACACAGACACAGACACAGACACAGACACAGACACAGACACAAACACAGACACAGACACAGACACTGACACAGACACAGACACAGACACCGACACAGACACAGACACAGACACAGACACAGACACAGACACAGACACAGACACAGACACAGACACAGACACAGACACAGACACGGACACAGACACAGACACAGACACAGACACAGACACAGACACAGACACAGACACAGACACAGACACAGACACAGACACAGACACAGACACAGACACAGACACAGACACAGACACAGACACAGACACAGACACAGACACAGACACAGACACAGACACAGACACAGACACAGACACAGACACAGACACAGACACAGACACAGACACAGACACAGACACAGACACAGACACAGACACAGACACAGACACAGACACAGACACAGACACAGACACAGACACAGACACAGACACAGACACAGACACAGACACAGACACAGACACAGACACAGACACAGACACAGACACAGACACAGACACAGACACTGACACAGACAAAGGGTCAAGCACAAGCACAGACACAGACACAGACACAGACACAGACACAGACACAGACACAGACAAAGGGTCAAGCACAAGCACAGACACAGACACAGACACAGACACAGACACAGACACAGACACAGACACAGACACAGACACAGACACAGACACAGACACAGACACAGACACAGACACAGACACAGACACAGACACAGACACAGACACAGACACAGACACAGACACAGACACAGACACAGACACAGACACAGACACAGACACAGACACAGACACAGACACAGACACAGACACAGACACAGACACAGACACAGACACAGACACAGACACAGACACAGACACAGACACAGACACAGACACAGACACAGACACAGACACAGACACAGATACAGACACAGACACAGACACAGACACAGACACAGACACAGACACAGACACAGACACAGACACAGACACAGACACAGACACAGACACAGACACAGACACAGACACAGACACAGACACAGACACAGACACAGACACAGACACAGACACAGACACAGACACAGACACAGACACAGACACAGACACAGACACAGACACAGACACAGACACAGACACAGACACAGACACAGACACAGACACAGACACAGACACAGACACAGACACAGACACAGACACAGACACAGACACAGACACAGACACAGACACAGACACAGACACAGACACAGGCACAGGCACAGGCACAGGCACAGGCACAGGCACAGGCACAGGCACAGGCACAGGCACAGGCACAGGCACAGGCACAGGCACAGGCTCAAGCACAGGCACAGACACAGACTCAGACACAGACACAGACACAGACACAGACACAGACACAGACACAGACACAGACACAGACACAGACACAGACACAGACACAGACACAGACACAGACACAGACACAGACACAGACACAGACACAGACACAGACACAGACACAGACACAGACACAGACACAGACACAGACACAGACACAGACACAGACACAGACACAAACACAGACACAGACACAGACACAGACACAGACACAGACACAGACACAGACACAGACACAGACACAGACATAGACACAGACACAGACACAGACACAGACACAGACACAGACACAGACACAGACACAGACACAGACACAGACACAGACACAGACACAGACACAGACACAGACACCGACACAGCCACAGACACATACACAGACACAGACACAGACACAGCCACAGGCGCAGGCGCAGGCACAGGCACAGGCACAGGCACAGGCACAGGCACCGGCACAGGCACATACACAGGCACAGGCACATACACAGGCACAGGTACACGGACAGGCACAGGCACAGGCACAGGCACAGGCACAGGCACAGGCACAGGCACAGGCACAGGCACAGGCACAGGCACAGGCACAGGCACAGGCACAGGCACAGGTACAGGTACAAGCACAGGCACAGGCACAGGCACAGGCACAGGCACAGGCACAGGCACAGGCACAGGCACAGGCACAGGCACAGGCACAGGCACAGGCACAGGCACAGGCACAGGAACAGGCACAGGCACAGGCACATGCACAGGCACAGGCACAGGCACATACACAGGCACAGGTACATACACAGGCACAGGCACAGGCACAGGCACAGGCACAGGCACAGGCACAGGCACAGGCACAGGCACAGGCACAGGCACAGGCACAGGCACAGACACAGACACAGACACAGACACAGACACAGACACAGACACAGACACAGACACAGACACAGACACAGACACAGACACAGACACAGACACAGACACAGACACAGACACAGACACAGACACAGACACAGACACAGACACAGACACAGACACAGACACAGACACAGACACAGACACAGACACAGACACAGACACAGACACAGACACAGACACAGACACAGACACAGACACAGACACAGACACAGACACAGACACAGACACAGACACAGACACAGGCACAGGCACAGGCACAGGCTCAAGCACAAGCTCAGACACAGACACAGACACAGACACAGACACAGACACAGACACAGACACAGACACAGACAAAGACACATACACAGACACAGACACAGACACAGACACAGACACAGACACAGACACAGACACAGACAGAGACACAGACAGACACAGACACAGACACAGACACAGACGCAGACACAGACACAGACACAGACACAGACACAGACACAGACACAGACACAGACACAGACACAGACACAGACACAGACACAGACACAGACACAGACACAGACACAGACACAGACACAGACACAGACACAGACACAGACACAGACACAGACACCGACACAGACACAGACACAGCCACAGGCACAGACACAGGCACATGCACAGGCACAGGCACAGGCATAGGCACAGACACAGACACAGACACAGACACAGACACAGACACAGACACAGACACAGACACAGACACAGACACAGACACAGACACAGACACAGACACAGACACAGACACAGACACAGACACAGACACAGACACAGACACAGACACAGACACAGACACAGACACAGACACAGACACAGACATAGACACAGACACAGACACAGACACAGACACAGACACAGACACAGACACAGACACAGACACAGACACAGACACAGACACAGACATAGACACAGACACAGACACAGACACAGACACAGACACAGACACAGACACAGACACAGACACAGACACAGACACAGACACAGACAAAGACACAGACACAGACACAGACACAGACACAGACACAGACACAGACACAGACACAGACACAGGCACAGGCACAGGCACAGGCACAGGCACAGGCACAGGCACAGGCACAGGCACAGGCACAGGCACAGGCACAGGCACAGGCACAGGCACAGGCACAGGCACAGGCACAGGCACAGGCACAGGCACAGGCACAGGCACAGGCTCAAGCACAGGCACAGACACAGACTCAGACACAGACACAGACACAGACACAGACACAGACACAGACACAGACACAGACACAGACACAGACACAGACACAAACACAGACACAGACACAGACACTGACACAGACACAGACACAGACACCGACACAGACACAGACACAGACACAGACACAGACACAGACACAGACACAGACACAGACACAGACACAGACACAGACACAGACACGGACACAGACACAGACACAGACACAGACACAGACACAGACACAGACACAGACAC
Source organism: Ephialtes manifestator (assembly GCA_963970395.1). Taxonomy (NCBI): domain Eukaryota; kingdom Metazoa; phylum Arthropoda; class Insecta; order Hymenoptera; family Ichneumonidae; genus Ephialtes; species Ephialtes manifestator. Next base: position 2,062,516 of record OZ019982.1, on the reverse strand, counting down.
AGACACAGACACAGACACAGACACAGACACAGACACAGACACAGACACAGACACAGACACAGACACAGACACAGACACAGACACAGACACAGACACAGACACAGACACAGACACAGACACAGACACAGACACAGACACAGACACAGACACAGACACAGACACAGACACAGACACAGACACAGACACAGACACAGACACAGACACAGACACAGACACAGACACAGACACAGACACAGACACAGACACAGACACAGACACAGACACAGACACAGACACTGACACAGACAAAGGGTCAAGCACAAGCACAGACACAGACACAGACACAGACACAGACACAGACACAGACACAGACAAAGGGTCAAGCACAAGCACAGACACAGACACAGACACAGACACAGACACAGACACAGACACAGACACAGACACAGACACAGACACAGACACAGACACAGACACAGACACAGACACAGACACAGACACAGACACAGACACAGACACAGACACAGACACAGACACAGACACAGACACAGACACAGACACAGACACAGACACAGACACAGACACAGACACAGACACAGACACAGACACAGACACAGACACAGACACAGACACAGACACAGACACAGACACAGACACAGACACAGACACAGACACAGACACAGACACAGACACAGACACAGACACAGACACAGACACAGACACAGACACAGACACAGACACAGACACAGACACAGACACAGACACAGACACAGACACAGACACAGACACAGACACAGACACAGACACAGACACAGACACAGACACAGACACAGACACAGACACAGACACAGACACAGACACAGACACAGACACAGACACAGACACAGACACAGACACAGACACAGACACAGACACAGACACAGACACAGACACAGACACAGACACAGACACAGACACAGACACAGACACAGACACAGACACAGACACAGACACAGACACAGACACAGACACAGACACAGACACAGACACAGACACAGACACAGGCACAGGCACAGGCACAGGCACAGGCACAGGCACAGGCACAGGCACAGGCACAGGCACAGGCACAGGCACAGGCACAGGCACAGGCTCAAGCACAGGCACAGACACAGACTCAGACACAGACACAGACACAGACACAGACACAGACACAGACACAGACACAGACACAGACACAGACACAGACACAGACACAGACACAGACACAGACACAGACACAGACACAGACACAGACACAGACACAGACACAGACACAGACACAGACACAGACACAGACACAGACACAGACACAGACACAGACACAGACACAGACACAGACACAGACACAAACACAGACACAGACACAGACACAGACACAGACACAGACACAGACACAGACACAGACACAGACACAGACATAGACACAGACACAGACACAGACACAGACACAGACACAGACACAGACACAGACACAGACACAGACACAGACACAGACACAGACACAGACACAGACACAGACACCGACACAGCCACAGACACATACACAGACACAGACACAGACACAGCCACAGGCGCAGGCGCAGGCACAGGCACAGGCACAGGCACAGGCACAGGCACCGGCACAGGCACATACACAGGCACAGGCACATACACAGGCACAGGTACACGGACAGGCACAGGCACAGGCACAGGCACAGGCACAGGCACAGGCACAGGCACAGGCACAGGCACAGGCACAGGCACAGGCACAGGCACAGGCACAGGCACAGGCACAGGCACAGGTACAGGTACAAGCACAGGCACAGGCACAGGCACAGGCACAGGCACAGGCACAGGCACAGGCACAGGCACAGGCACAGGCACAGGCACAGGCACAGGCACAGGCACAGGCACAGGCACAGGAACAGGCACAGGCACAGGCACATGCACAGGCACAGGCACAGGCACATACACAGGCACAGGTACATACACAGGCACAGGCACAGGCACAGGCACAGGCACAGGCACAGGCACAGGCACAGGCACAGGCACAGGCACAGGCACAGACACAGACACAGACACAGACACAGACACAGACACAGACACAGACACAGACACAGACACAGACACAGACACAGACACAGACACAGACACAGACACAGACACAGACACAGACACAGACACAGACACAGACACAGACACAGACACAGACACAGACACAGACACAGACACAGACACAGACACAGACACAGACACAGACACAGACACAGACACAGACACAGACACAGACACAGGCACAGGCACAGGCACAGGCTCAAGCACAAGCTCAGACACAGACACAGACACAGACACAGACACAGACACAGACACAGACACAGACACAGACAAAGACACATACACAGACACAGACACAGACACAGACACAGACACAGACACAGACACAGACACAGACAGAGACACAGACAGACACAGACACAGACACAGACACAGACGCAGACACAGACACAGACACAGACACAGACACAGACACAGACACAGACACAGACACAGACACAGACACAGACACAGACACAGACACAGACACAGACACAGACACAGACACAGACACAGACACAGACACAGACACAGACACAGACACAGACACAGACACAGACACCGACACAGACACAGACACAGCCACAGGCACAGACACAGGCACATGCACAGGCACAGGCACAGGCATAGGCACAGGCACAGGCACAGGCACAGGCACAGTCACAGGCACAGGCACAGGCACACGCACATGCACAGGCACAGGCACAGGCACAGGCACCGGCACAGGCACAGACACAGGCACAGGCACAGGCACAGACACAGACACAGACACAGACACTGACACAGACACAGACACAGACACAGACACAGACACAGACACAGACACAGACACAGACACAGACACAGACACAGACACAGACACAGACACAGACACAGACACAGACACAGACACAGGCACAGGCACAGGCACAGGCACAGGCACAGGCACAGGCACAGGCACAGGCACAGGCACAGGCACAGGCACAGGCACAGGCACAGGCTCAAGCACAGGCACAGACACAGACTCAGACACAGACACAGACACAGACGCAGACACAGACACAGACACAGACACAGACACAGACACAGACACAGACACAGACACAGACACAGACACAGACACAGACACAGACACAGACACAGACACAGACACAGACACAGACACTGACACAGACACAGACACAGACACAGACACAGACACAGACACAGACACAGACACAGGGTCAAGCACAAGCACAGGCACAGGCACAAGCACAGGAACAGGCACAGGCTCAAGCACAAGCACAGACACAGACACAGACACAGACACAGACACAGACACAGACACAGAAACAGACACAGACACAGACACAGACACAGACACAGACACAGACACAGACACAGACACAGACACAGACACAGACACAGACACAGACACAGACACAGACACAGACACAGACACAGACACAGACACAGACACAGACACAGACACAGACACAGACACAGACACAGACACAGACACAGACACAGACACAGACACAGACACAGACACAGACACAGACACAGACACAGACACAGACACAGACACAGACACAGACACAGACACAGACACAGACACAGACACAGACACAGACACAGACACAGACACAGACACAGACACAGGCACAGGCACAGGCACAGGCACAGGCACAGGCACAGGCACAGGCACAGGCACAGGCACAGGCACAGGCACAGGCACAGGCACAGGCACAGGCACAGGCACAAGCACAGGCACAGGCACAGGCTCAAGCACAGGCACAGACACAGACTCAGACACAGACACAGACACAGACACAGACACAGACACAGACACAGACACAGACACAGACACAGACACAGACACAGACACAGACACAGACACTGACACAGACACAGACACAGACACAGACACAGACACAGACACAGACACAGACACAGACACAGACACAGACACAGACACAGACACAGACACAGACACAGACACAGACACAGACACAGACACAGACACAGACACAGACACAGACACAGACACAGACACAGACACAGACACAGGGTCAAGCACAAGCACAGGCACAGGCACAAGCACAGGAACAGGCACAGGCTCAAGCACAAGCACAGGCACAGACACAGACACAGACACAGACACAGACACAGAAACAGACACAGACACAGACACAGACACAGACACAGACACAGACACAGACACAGACACAGACACAGACACAGACACAGACACAGACACAGACACAGACACAGGCACAGACACAGACACAGACACAGACACAGACACAGACACAGACACAGACACAGACACAGACACAGACACAGACACAGACACAGACACAGAAACAGACACAGACACAGACACAGACACAGACACAGACACAGACACAGACACAGACACAGACACAGACACAGACACAGACACAGACACAGACACAGACACAGACACAGACACAGACACAGACACAGACACAGACACAGACACAGACACAGACACAGACACAAACACAGACACAGACACAGACACAGACACAGACACAGACACAGACACAGACACAGACACAGACACAGACACAGACACAGACACAGACACAGACACAGACACAGACACAGACACAGACACAGACACAGACACAGACACAGACACAGACACAGACACAGACACAGACACAGACACAGACACCGACACAGACACAGACACATACACAGACACAGACACAGACACAGCCACAGGCGCAGGCGCAGGCACAGGCACAGGCACAGGCACAGGCACAGGCACAGGCACATACACAGGCACAGGCACATACACAGGCACAGGTACACGGACAGGCACAGGCACAGGCACAGGCACAGGCACAGGCACAGGCACAGGCACAGGCACAGGCACAGGCACAGGCACAGGCACAGGCACAGGCACAGGCACAGGCACAGGCACAGGGACAGGCACAGGCACAGGCACAGGTACAGGTACAGGCACAGGCACAGGCACAGGCACAGGCACAGGCACAGGCACAGGCACAGGCACAGGCACAGGCACAGGCACAGGCACAGGCACAGGCACAGGCACAGGCACAGGCACAGGCACAGGCACAGGCACAGGCACATGCACAGGCACAGGCACAGGCACATACACAGGCACAGGTACATACACAGGCACAGGCACAGGCACAGGCACAGGCACAGGCACAGGCACAGGCACAGGCACAGGCACAGGCACAGGCACAGGCACAGGCACAGGCACAGGCACAGGCACAGGCATAGGCACAGGCACAGGCACAGGCACAGACACAGGCACAGGCAAAGGCACAGGCACAGGCACAGGCACAGGCACAGGCACAGACACAGACACAGACACAGACACAGACACAGACACAGACACAGACACAGACACAGACACAGACACAGACACAGACACAGACACAGACACAGACACAGGCACAGGCACAGGCACAGGCACAGGCACAGGCACAGGCACAGGCACAGGCACAGGCACAGGCACAGGCACAGGCACAGGCACAGGCACAGGCACAGGCTCAAGCACAGGCACAGACACAGACTCAGACACAGACACAGACACAGACACAGACACAGACACAGACACAGACACAGACACAGACACAGACACAGACACAGACACAGACACAGACACAGACACAGACACAGACACAGACACAGACACAGACACAGACACAGACACAGACACAGACACAGACACAGACACAGACACAGACACAGACACAGACACAGACACAGACACAGACACAGACACAGACACAGACACAGACACAGACACAGACACAGACACAGACACAGACACAGACACAGACACAGACACAGACACAGACACTGACACAGACACAGACACAGACACAGACACAGACACAGACACAGGGTCAAGCACAAGCACAGGCACAGGCACAAGCACAGGAACAGGCACAGGCTCAAGCACAAGCACAGACACAGACACAGACACAGACACAGACACAGACACAGAAACAGACACAGACACAGACACAGACACAGACACAGACACAGACACAGACACAGACACAGACACAGACACAGACACAGACACAGACACAGACACAGACACAGACACAGACACAGACACAGGCACAGGCACAGGCACAGGCTCAAGCACAAGCTCAGACACAGACACAGACACAGACACAGACACAGACACAGACACAGACACAGACACAGACAAAGACACATACACAGACACAGACACAGACACAGACACAGACACAGACACAGACACAGACACAGACAGAGACACAGACAGACACAGACACAGACACAGACACAGACGCAGACACAGACACAGACACAGACACAGACACAGACACAGACACAGACACAGACACAGACACAGACACAGACACAGACACAGACACAGACACAGACACAGACACAGACACAGACACAGACACAGACACAGACACAGACACAGACACAGACACCGACACAGACACAGACACAGCCACAGGCACAGACACAGGCACATGCACAGGCACAGGCACAGGCATAGGCACAGGCACAGGCACAGGCACAGGCACAGTCACAGGCACAGGCACAGGCACACGCACATGCACAGGCACAGGCACAGGCACAGGCAACGGCACAGGCACAGACACAGGCACAGGCACAGGCACAGACACAGACACAGACACAGACACTGACACAGACACAGACACAGACACAGACACAGACACAGACACAGACACAGACACAGACACAGCCACAGACACAGACACAGACACAGACACAGACACAGACACAGGCACAGGCACAGGCACAGGCACAGGCACAGGCACAGGCACAGGCACAGGCACAGGCACAGGCACAGGCACAGGCACAGGCACAGGCTCAAGCACAGGCACAGACACAGACTCAGACACAGACACAGACACAGACGCAGACACAGACACAGACACAGACACAGACACAGACACAGACACAGACACAGACACAGACACAGACACAGACACAGACACAGACACAGACACAGACACAGACACAGACACTGACACAGACACAGACACAGACACAGACACAGACACAGACACAGACACAGACACAGGGTCAAGCACAAGCACAGGCACAGGCACAAGCACAGGAACAGGCACAGGCTCAAGCACAAGCACAGACACAGACACAGACACAGACACAGACACAGACACAGACACAGAAACAGACACAGACACAGACACAGACACAGACACAGACACAGACACAGACACAGACACAGACACAGACACAGACACAGACACAGACACAGACACAGACACAGACACAGACACAGACACAGACACAGACACAGACACAGACACAGACACAGACACAGACACAGACACAGACACAGACACAGACACAGACACAGACACAGACACAGACACAGACACAGACACAGACACAGACACAGACACAGACACAGACACAGACACAGACACAGACACAGACACAGACACAGACACAGACACAGACACAGACACAGACACAGACACAGACACAGGCACAGGCACAGGCACAGGCACAGGCACAGGCACAGGCACAGGCACAGGCACAGGCACAGGCACAGGCACAGGCACAGGCACAGGCACAGGCACAGGCACAAGCACAGGCACAGGCACAGGCTCAAGCACAGGCACAGACACAGACTCAGACACAGACACAGACACAGACACAGACACAGACACAGACACAGACACAGACACAGACACAGACACAGACACAGACACTGACACAGACACAGACACAGACACAGACACAGACACAGACACAGACACAGACACAGACACAGACACAGACACAGACACAGACACAGACACAGACACAGACACAGACACAGACACAGACACAGACACAGACACAGACACAGACACAGACACAGACACAGACACAGGGTCAAGCACAAGCACAGGCACAGGCACAAGCACAGGAACAGGCACAGGCTCAAGCACAAGCACAGGCACAGACACAGACACAGACACAGACACAGACACAGAAACAGACACAGACACAGACACAGACACAGACACAGACACAGACACAGACACAGACACAGACACAGACACAGACACAGACACAGACACAGACACAGACACAGGCACAGACACAGACACAGACACAGACACAGACACAGACACAGACACAGACACAGACACAGACACAGACACAGACACAGACACAGACACAGAAACAGACACAGACACAGACACAGACACAGACACAGACACAGACACAGACACAGACACAGACACAGACACAGACACAGACACAGACACAGACACAGACACAGACACAGACACAGACACAGACACAGACACAGACACAGACACAGACACAAACACAGACACAGACACAGACACAGACACAGACACAGACACAGACACAGACACAGACACAGACACAGACACAGACACAGACACAGACACAGACACAGACACAGACACAGACACAGACACAGACACAGACACAGACACAGACACAGACACAGACACAGACACAGACACAGACACAGACACCGACACAGACACATACACAGACACAGACACAGACACAGCCACAGGCGCAGGCGCAGGCACAGGCACAGGCACAGGCACAGGCACAGGCACAGGCACAGGCACATACACAGGCACAGGCACATACACAGGCACAGGTACACGGACAGGCACAGGCACAGGCACAGGCACAGGCACAGGCACAGGCACAGGCACAGGCACAGGCACAGGCACAGGCACAGGCACAGGCACAGGCACAGGCACAGGCACAGGCACAGGCACAGGCACAGGGACAGGCACAGGCACAGGCACAGGTACAGGTACAGGCACAGGCACAGGCACAGGCACAGGCACAGGCACAGGCACAGGCACAGGCACAGGCACAGGCACAGGCACAGGCACAGGCACAGGCACAGGCACAGGCACAGGCACATGCACAGGCACAGGCACAGGCACATACACAGGCACAGGTACATACACAGGCACAGGCACAGGCACAGGCACAGGCACAGGCACAGGCACAGGCACAGGCACAGGCACAGGCACAGGCACAGGCACAGGCACAGGCACAGGCACAGGCACAGGCATAGGCACAGGCACAGGCACAGGCACAGACACAGGCACAGGCAAAGGCACAGGCACAGGCACAGGCACAGGCACAGGCACAGACACAGACACAGACACAGACACAGACACAGACACAGACACAGACACAGACACAGACACAGACACAGACACAGACACAGACACAGACACAGACACAGGCACAGGCACAGGCACAGGCACAGGCACAGGCACAGGCACAGGCACAGGCACAGGCACAGGCACAGGCACAGGCACAGGCACAGGCACAGGCACAGGCTCAAGCACAGGCACAGACACAGACTCAGACACAGACACAGACACAGACACAGACACAGACACAGACACAGACACAGACACAGACACAGACACAGACACAGACACAGACACAGACACAGACACAGACACAGACACAGACACAGACACAGACACAGACACAGACACAGACACAGACACAGACACAGACACAGACACAGACACAGACACAGACACAGACACAGACACAGACACAGACACAGACACAGACACAGACACAGACACAGACACAGACACAGACACAGACACAGACACAGACACAGACACAGACACAGACACAGACACAGACACAGACACTGACACAGACACAGACACAGACACAGACACAGACACAGACACAGGGTCAAGCACAAGCACAGGCACAGGCACAAGCACAGGAACAGGCACAGGCTCAAGCACAAGCACAGACACAGACACAGACACAGACACAGACACAGACACAGAAACAGACACAGACACAGACACAGACACAGACACAGACACAGACACAGACACAGACACAGACACAGACACAGACACAGACACAGACACAGACACAGACACAGACACAGACACAGACACAGACACTGACACAGACACAGACACAGACACAGACACAGACACAGACACAGACACAGACACAGGGTCAAGCACAAGCACAGGCACAGGCACAAGCACAGGAACAGGCACAGGCTCAAGCACAAGCACAGACACAGACACAGACACAGACACAGACACAGACACAGACACAGACACAGAAACAGACACAGACACAGACACAGACACAGACACAGACACAGACACAGACACAGACACAGACACAGACACAGACACAGACACAGACACAGACACAGACACAGACACAGACACAGACACAGACACAGACACAGACACAGACACAGACACAGACACAGACACAGACACAGACACAGACACAGACACAGACACAGACACAGACACAGACACAGACACAGACACAGACACAGACACAGACACAGACACAGACACAGACACAGACACAGACACAGACACAGACACAGACACAGACACAGACATAGACACAGACACAGACACAGACACAGACACAGACACAGACACAGACACAGACACAGACACAGACACAGACATAGACACAGACACAGACACAGACACAGACACAGACACAGACACAGACACAGACACAGACACAGACACAGACACAGACACAGACACAGACACAGACACAGACAAAGACACAGACACAGACACAGACACAGACACAGACACAGACACAGACACAGACACAGACACAGGCACAGGCACAGGCACAGGCACAGGCACAGGCACAGGCACAGGCACAGGCACAGGCACAGGCACAGGCACAGGCACAGGCACAGGCACAGGCACAGGCACAGGCACAGGCACAGGCACAGGCACAGGCTCACGCACAGGCACAGACACAGACTCAGACACAGACACAGACACAGACACAGACACAGACACAGACACAGACACAGACACAGACACAGACACAGACACAGACACAGACACAGACACAGACACAGACACAGACACAGACACAGACACTGACACAGACACAGACACAGACACCGACACAGACACAGACACAGACACAGACACAGACACAGACACAGACACAGACACAGACACAGACACAGACACAGACACAGACACAGACACGGACACAGACACAGACACAGACACAGACACAGACACAGACACAGACACAGACACAGACACAGACACAGACACAGACACAGACACAGACACAGACACAGACACAGACACAGACACAGACACAGACACAGACACAGACACAGACACAGACACAGACACAGACACAGACACAGACACAGACACAGACACAGACACAGACACAGACACAGACACAGACACAGACACAGACACAGACACAGACACAGACACAGACACAGACACAGACACAGACACAGA